>WBMW01000333.1:2702358-2861081 GCA_013396635.1 Penelope pileata | reverse complement strand
TTTTTTTTTTTTTCAGGATGAATTTGCCTGCAAAGAAATATAATACTTTTTCTATTAAAATTGCTCATCTTGGGGTCCTTTGTTAACCTTAGAAGAACTGCATCTATAAAGCCACACAAGCTCTTCAGTTTGGTTGTGTTAGGGAGTCAGCATTCTGTTTCTAGCAGATGTGGATCTTAATATATTGTCATAGAAGAACATACAAGGCTGTTTTTTGGTAGGGAATCAAAGGAAGCAAGAATTTCTTGGAGGTTTTGGGCACGTTTGATGAAGAGAGACCTTATGTGGTATAGGACACCAGGAGGGAATGGCACCAGAGCCGGCTGTCAGACTTGAGTATTGCTGTGCTTGACATGGTGTCCTCAGGACAGAAAGATCTGGGTAGTGAGGCTGGATAAAGATAGCAGAAAGATATTTGGTTTATTTAACTTTAATTGTGGGGTTTATTTAATTGTGGTACTGGTGAAGAGGTCACCTGGAGCATGTGCAGTGCCAGTGAAGCTATGTGGAGATGTCTAGCGGAAGTGAAAAGAGGGCTCTTAACTTTTCCCTTCTCTTAATCCAATCCTCAGTGCCCATCCCTGGACACCATGGGCGGAAGTGGAGATTGAAGTAGGGAAGTGTAGAGTGGCTCCTGAGTGCTGCAAGAGCCTTTCTGAACACTGCTGCTCTCTGACAAAGCATGTTCTCGCACTGTCCTTTGATGACCAGGATTGCTTTGCTCAATGCTTAACCCCGAATATCCGTGATCTGAAACCCTGGAGGTGAAGAGGATCCGAAACATTGCTATAAAAGGCAATGTTAAAATACACACTTTCAAAAAGTATACAAAAATGAAAAGAGAATCTTGAATCATTTCCTACAGAAAGAAAAGTGGTGGACGGAACCTCGACTTCGCCATGAGTCACCGTGTCCTAGCCACATGCTGGTTAGGAGAAGGGGAGGGCCGACCTCAGAGCCTTGGCTTTGAGTTCAAGATGATCAACAGGCAAGTTCAACTGTTTCTTCAAAGTCTTCTGGAGATGACTCACAGCTCTGTTTAGTGCTGCAGCCCGTGAGCAAAAGCATGCAATTTGGAAAGACTGCAAATGGAGGTATCTGCTGCAGACCCATCAGGCCTTCACTGCTGATTGAAGGTTGCCCACAGAGGTGGTGGAAGCCCCGTCCCTGGAGACATTCAAGGTCAGGCTGGACCAAGCTCTGAGCACCTTAATCTAGCTGTAGATGTCCCTGTACGTTGCAGGGGAGTTGGACCAGATGACCTCTGACGGTCCCTTCCAACTCTAAGCATTCTATGATTCTATGAAATTGTCAGCAACTTGTTGAGTAATGCAGCCTGTAAGCATAACAAGACCCGTTTCCCATTATTTTGAAGAAAAGTAGAAGAACCGTGTAAAGAAAGCAATTCATTGAATGGAAGCAAGTCTGTTTTGATTTCTGCAATTTCCAATTGTAGTGGTTTTGCATTTTTTTCTACATGAACTGTTAATCCTCCATCAGAATGCAAATGTGGTGAGTTCCTAGAAATGTGACTGAGGTGTGTCTCTGTGGCAGTGCTGCAGGACTTCCTGTGCTGGGGAGATGCAGAGTGGTGATCGCTGGGGCATGTGCCTTAGTGAGGGAGCAGAGCAGTTTCTGTTTGCTGGGGCAGGCAGGTCATTAGCAGACAGTGATAAAGGACAGATGTTTTCCATGTACTAGGTGACGAAACATGTTTCAGTAACTCATCTTTCTCTCTTTTGCTGTGACCTGGGAAACTAATAAGGATCACAAATATTGGGGGGAAAAATGATAAATCTAGTCTCCCAGAGAAGTCCTGGAGTGATGTCCTGAGGCTTTTCAATAGAAACTGCAGGGTGGTTCTTGTGTTCCAGAATAATTCTTGTTCCCAAGCCTCATTGAACTCTTTCTCTTGTCTGTAGAGTTTGCTGAAGGCTCTTTTAAGGTACAGAGGAAGCTGGAACCGCAGTATGGAGCAGCAAATGCACAGTCAGTCCCCGGGAGTAATTCTGCTGCTCGGCCTGTTGAACAAGGCAGAGAGCCTTGGTGAGCAGAGGGCTGGTAGGAGCTTCTTCCAGCAGCCGAGAGGTGTCATGAGTAGAGAGGTTACTCTGAGCTGCCACTGAACCCTCCTGCAGTATTGGGAATATGTAGTGCTGGGGCACTGTCACGGCAAACGCAGTAAAGATGATTTTTCAAAAAAACTATGCCATGAGTAAATGTTGAACAAGTGCATGGTGCCGCAAAAGACAATAAAAGTCTGAATGGAATTGCCAAAGGCTCCATGGATTCCTGAAGTCTGAAAGAGGTTTGAGCAGTGTTTTTCTCTACATTTGTATGTGCTGAGCGCTACTAGAAAGGAAGACAGCAAGAAGTACTGTTTCTGAGGGCGCTGCACATGTTTGGTGATATCAGGGTGAAACGGAGGATGGTCTGGGTCAGTGTATTGAAGATGCCTCTGTACTGCTATGCTAACAAGGCACATTTCAGAGGCAGATTTTTGGCTGAAGGATACAGAAGATGCATGAGACTGCAGCAAAGCTGATGAGTGACTGAGGCTGAAGGGTCCAGCTGGAAATTTTGGCAGAGCTCACAGAGAATGTGATAAAACAGACTAGGACTGGCATAGAACAAAACAGCCTGAGATTATCTGTTGGAAGATGTTGAATTAACCTGTGACCGTCAGATTCACGTGGAGCACAGGCTGCCAGTTCAATGTCCCCTGATGGGTGGGTGACCTGGCATGCTGATGGTACAGATGGGGGAGAAGCTCTGGGATCCCATGGAGAGGAGCTGATGCTCAGAGTCCTGCAGTGCTCAGAGTGGGAGCCCTGCAGAAATTGCTTCCTTTTTGAGCAGCGGTGTGGGTGGGTAGGTGATGGCAGCCTGAATTGCACAGGATTACCTGTCATATGAATGTTGTTGTTGCAGCAGAAGATGAATGAACAAACAGTCTGAAAGCAAATGGGACGCTTAGTTATTTTAAAATTGAAAACTGATGCACCATCCCATATGTTATTGGAGACAGCATTCTTACCTTTGAAAATGCAAGTCAAACAGGATGGAAGGCAAACAGGTAGAACCCTTGTCTTTTTGGTGGTCTGCTAAAGGAATGAGGTGTAAATAAATGGAAAAGATCTTGCTGTGGTAACAGCTGGGGAAAGCGTTATTGTGCTAAGTGTATTAAAGTTCTTGGTGTTTTTAAATCCAGAAGCTGGTTCACTGAAAGGTCAGGGACTGAATCAATGAGGAGGAATTTGAGGATGTCTCCAGGGAATGAGAAACTGCACAGAGTATGCCTAGAGCTGAGAATGCCCCGCTGCCCAAAGCCATGTCTTAAGAACGAAGCTCTTCCGCTAAGGCAGAAATTGAAAGATGAGCTGGATTTCTGCTGTTGGTGTCAGATGCTGAAGTTCACTTTGCTTTTTCTTGGTTATAGCAGGGAGGGAAAATGGAATATATAGGTAGTGCTGAAAGTGGTAAATTAAAGTGAAAAATTACCCACTGCTGCTGGGAAATTTTGAGTTGCTGGTTTGAGAGGAAGCAAAGCAGCAAGTGCTGCTGTTGTCCCTTGCCCTGAGTTCAGCGCTGCTGTGTCTGTAGTAGAGCACCAGGATCGCTGTGGGAATCTCCTTCTCCTGGAGATGACAGCTTGAGAGCTTCCCTGTGGTTCTCTTGGATGTATACTTCATAAGCTGTGGTTTACAGGGAGGTTTTAGGGTCATCAGTTTTAGCTGTTGTTGCTGTGTTGGGCCATCAAGATCTGGACATGTGGCAGAGAAGAAAGCAACAGTAAGAGGTGTCTGCCTGCCTGCAGAAGGAACCCAGCAGGCTGGGCTGGCTGTTTGTTAGAGGAATGAGCTGTGGCCTGTGTGTGGCTGCCCTCTCAAATTTTGCCAAGTGGTGTGTGCAAGTGTCCATCCAGGAGTGTGTTTTAAAGTGGATGAAAATAAACACAGCAATATATAATACAGACCAGAGCGGGGTGAATCAGTGAAATCTGGCAGAGCGAACAGTCAGCTCCAGAAAATATGTATGCTGCAGCACGTGAAGTTCTCTGGTCCCTTTCTTTTCCCTTTAAATAATCATGGGAAAGTTTCTTTTGTTTATACTCTTACTAGTAAGTGTTGGGAGGTAATCTGAGATATCACCCGCTCTGACTAAAACATTTAAAATCTCAGTAAATGTTCTATTTCCATCCTTGAAAGAAACAAGGAGAGAATGGGCTTGAGTATGCAAGTGAGAACACTCATTAGCACCATGTGAATTAGCCAGGCTTGCTGTGGATGGGAGCTGCTCATTGCTTTTCACCAAAAATATATGGCACTGTATGGCGCCGGTCATTGCAGTGCTTAGAGAGGGTATGAGAGGGAGAATTGTTTCCTTATTTATTTATTTAAGGGTGTGGTTCTTTGTTGTTGTTAGTTTGTTTTTCAGCAGTGCTCAATAGGAAACAATCTTTCATTCCAGAAATGGTTTTTTGGGAACTCCTGGGAGGCATCACAGACACTCAGGCATTCAGGCAGGCACCACAGAGAATAAATAGGGAATTGATACATGTGAATAGACCATGGGCCTGAATAATCATTCTCCCAAAGTCTCCAGGGAGTGCTGCTAGTGGGAACACCGTGGGAGGAGAGCTGCGATTTGTTTGGTGAAGATTCACTTACCATAAATAAATAAAAATAAATAAGTAGGCTAAATTAGTAATGAATAGTTCAGACAGCTCAAATGCTAAATAAACAGACTGAACTGTAATGAATATACTGAAAAACATTTGAACTGGAGCTAGAAATCCAAGGAGAAATTACTGGCACTTAGATTAATGCTTAGCATAAAATATAAATATATGATATAAAATATAGATTTTTTTTTTCCTCCTGAGATTTTAAAGATTCATCCATTCCCTATGTTTGGAAGGCTGAAGCTAGACCCTGTTCAGTGCTATGCTGTGACATACATCACCGAAGAGCTGTAAAATTCCTTGATGTATGTTTTTGGACAGTAGCTATATTTGTAGAGGCTCTCATGGGGAGGCGGGGAGGTATTTATACTGGGATGAGAGCGCTTTAAATTCATACAGCTATCTCCATATAAAGCATTTTTATGGGATTTTCCACACCATGGGGGGTTGCACAACTTTAATTATACAACTCAAACCGAATTGGTAAAACTTATACACGAAGATAAGCCCTTTAGCAAGGCAGACTCCTGCACTCGAACTTACAAGAAGAAAATTATTTTCTTTTAAGTTCCCCTGAGAAGAGCTGGAAAAATCAATAGCTGCTCTGGTGCACAGGATGGGCTGCTCATTGCAGGCAGCCAGGGCAGCATGGTGCACGTGCTGGTGTGTGCCCCGAGGCTGGTGCAGCTGACAGCACCCACTCCCTGGTGACACGAGGCTGCCTGGGGCCACCAAGTGCTAACCAGCCACTTGTGGTCACTTCAGTTTGCTTACAAATTCGGCAGTGCTGCAAACACAGTGGTATGAGTCAAAAACTGAAGAGCAGCTCAAGTGAAACTGGGTGATGGAGGTAAAGAAAATCAATGTACAAATGGAGCTCTTTAAAAAGGGAGCTGGAATAGTTCCTCTGGGGAAACTGTGGGTGCTGTTTTATTGAGGCCAGAACGCTTGGGGAATGGGATGGGACCAGCTTTGGGACTCCACGGAGCAGTCCTGGTTGCTGGGCTGGGGACATCCCACTCTCACCATGGATGTTGACTGGGAGCCACTGGGCAGTGCTTTGGACACTTTGGCTTCGAGCTACCGAAGCTGAAGTCCACTGTGGGGTTCAAAGCGCTTTGGAGACCAATGGCAGCTAGGAATTGATGCCTGTATCCCAGTGGTGGGCAGGAGTGTGTCAGTGTGCATGTTGGCAGTTATGTGGCTCTAAAGACATGGGGTAACATGGTGCCAGTGATGGGGGATAAAGTTATCAGGAGCTAAGATCCAAAAAAACCTTTCCCTTCAGGTTGTCTCCATCGCTACATTTTGCAAAGCAGCTTTTAAAGGCAGAATGCATCTGTATTCTGACTGCACTACGCAACAGATAGAATATAAGAACTTAGAAACTAATAAAGTATGTAGTCCCCCAATGCGAGCTGAAAATGAAAAAATGAGAGCTTTTTGCTTTATTATAATAACACCGAGCAGAGTGAAATAATGGCTCTGCATATGAAATAGTTAGGAGGATGATCAACCCAGACCTCGCATGATCCTCCAATAGAGGCACCGACACTGGAGGGAGGCAAGCAGTGGAGTTAATAAATTAAGGTGCAACTAAAATAGATTCCACGGTCATTTAACAATGTGTCAGGGCTTCTAGAAAAATGAGTATAATGTATTTAAGTCTAATGTAAAAATAACTTTAAACAGAAAAGAATGAGGGAAGGAGAAAATGAGAGAAGATTCATTGCAGCAAACAGCTGAGGTCAATTTGCTTTCACAGCAGAACAGAAGAGGAAAACAGCACACGTGTGCCAAGAGGTGGCTGTAGCACTTCTTCCTCCTCTCTGTAGGAAACAAAATAGGCTGTGAAAGTATCTGAAAGCTCTTCTGGTGAGTTGTTCAAGTGCCTAGGGATGGCCAAATGTGACTTCTCATCTTGCATTTTCCTGGAGCAGCCATTTTCTGCAGAAGTCAATAGCCTCATTCCACGAAAACCAACCCCAGCCCTCCTGCTCTGACCACTGACTCTGGGACTTGGCTTCCTAGCAAGCACTCACATATTTTATATTGGAGAGAGGGTTAGTAGAATTAACTTGAGCCATGGATTTATTTTCTGTTTCCCCCTGCACTGTTGTTACCTTGTAAGATGTCACTGTCTGCTGGATTTCCTGTCTAAGGATGGCAACCATCAATCCAGCTTGGGCAGAGCAGATGCAGCCAGCAGTTCCCTGGCCCCTGGGAATCCATCTCTGTCTGCAGACCACGTCTAGGTAGTTTAAGAAAAACATGTACAGTTATTTAAGTATAGAGTAACTTTCAAGCTCTGCCCTAAAGAGAAGCCAGGGGAATTCAGAGGTACCTATGTGGGCACACAGGTTATTTTTAAGTTAGCCAAGGAAACAGCTGACTGGGTGCTGGGAATGCTTTAGCAGATGGTTGCAGGCAGAATGCAAAGACCAGTTTTGCTGAATGGGCAGCCACGGACTAAACCCTCTCTGGATGCAACGCAGAGCTGTGTTGCAGTTGGGTAGGGCCCCAAGTTACTGTGCTGGAGGCTGAAGTCAGTGCCCTGCCAGTGCCTCCCCCTGCCTGGCAGCCCCAGCTGGCATCTGGCAGCGCTGGCAGTTAGGCATCGCACCTCACTCCAGATATGTGAGGGGCCTTTGGAGTTAAATATTCTTTGCTTTTGCACAGTGGTCTCTAAAGGACTCTGCAACATGAACTAGAAGAGGGTGTGATGCTTGCGGGCAGGACCCTCGTGGTCACAGTTCTCCTCTGTTTCCCCTCAATGCTCTCTGCAGGGCTGCATCAGCTCTGCTGCCTTTTGTGGTGAGAAATGTGGACGATCATTTTATTTCTTACAGCAATATTACTTTCTCTGCTCCTGTAAAGGCATGTATGAACCTAAACAGGCTCTCCAAGGACTGCATTTTAAAAGACATGTAAGTGTATGCTTAAAAAAACCTTTTCTTTCTTCCTGAGATTAAAATAGAACCATTAATTCCAACGTTTAATGGCTTTATGATGGTGCTCACACCTCTTCTGTGTTCAGTTTTTGTGACTTGTTTAGCACTTACTGTCAGCGCTGCTCACTGAAACAGCATGCTGTAAGTGAACAGGCTACCAGATGACATGGATGATTTATAAATACTTTGTACAATCAGAACATATTTATGCTGGGCAGCCATTTGTTTGGCTGTTTCCAGAGACTGTCTGAACCAATAACAGTTACATTATAGAGACAAAGGGAGCTGAATTTCTGCTCAAGAAGGGCTACTTCTGGCCATTACCCTAATGAAACTATTACTCTAAATAAAAAATAGGTGGAAGTTTAAGCTTCAGGCTTTGTCTGCTTAAAAGACACCTTGGAAGAATGAAAAACCTGAGCTTGCTCATCTTAGAGTTGATATAAAACTCTGCAGATGTCAATAGTGCAGGTATAAGGCTTGAAAGAATTATAAAGCAGAAAAAATTTTTTGTTCTTTGCTTTATAAATCAACTGTTTGATTTAAAGTTTGCACATCTTTACTTTAAAAAGTCTGTTTCAAATCTCTTATTGGAGGCAGTGAGCTACCCTAGGCTATTATGTCATAGAGCTATGTCTAAAAATAAATGTAAAAGAAACAGATGCAGACATTTAAGCCTTGATCCTGCTTTAAGATCTCAGCAAATGGGCTGGATTCCTGTAGGCTGGGATCCACTGGTGTCAATCTGACAGCAGGGTCAGTCTTGTTGGGAAAATGCAGCAAAAGCCATCTCTAGGTCATGTTCAGTGACACTGAAAATCTGCGTCTATGGCTGGGCTGAGGAAAGCCTCCATCCAGCTAGCTGCATTGGTCTGAGTCTGGCAATAACAACCGCTGTAGTTATCTCTCTCACCACTCATCCCATTTCCAGCCCTAGACCTCACTGCAGTTGGGCCTCATTGAGATGCAGGATGAGTTTGCAGAGCTTTTTTTTCCTCCTGCTCCCTCCTTCCTGAAGCCACTGCAGTTCTTCCCAGCAGCTCAGAAGGCTTTGCTTGTTTGTTTGCCTTCCGTCATCCTCCTCCTTCTCCATATTTGAGGTCACTATATGAACTGCACATCTGCCCAATTTATTCCTCTGTATGACAGAAGAGACCCGGGTCAAGCAATGAGCCGTGAACTTCTCTCTCTATTTCACTGCAGTTGTACAGCAGTGATCTGCAGGCTGCCAGTCATCCACCATATTGATGAGATTAGCTGGTAATTAAAAACCCAGCCAAGCCAGGCAGAGGAAGATGACTCAATTAGCAGAATGTCACTGAATCTAATTTACTTTGCTTATCACAGATTCATTCTCTAATGAATTAGAAAAGAAGAGCAGGACACCTTCAGAGGGAGATCTGTGGGCTTAAAGGCTTAAATACTTTCTAACCCCTTTATACTCCTGGTTTGGTTTGCAGGGAGTGTGCCGATATTGCTAATCACACCAAAAGGCTGGTTCCTAATAAATGTACCCTGGGACAGTGCAGCAACAGGAGTTGTAGTGCTGTCGGCTGTTTCTTCTGAAAGGCACTGGTTAGGTCAGACCTTCCTTTATTTATAAACCTTCATGTACTTTCAAGTTGAGGGCAAGTAGGGGCTTTGGATGCAGTTTTGTTGACATCATGCTGGGTGAGTGTTCAATGTAAGTGATTGTGGAACTGACACCAAATGTGATACTTGGCAGAGGAGAGTATGAGGGATTTCCTGGCTCCAAAAGCATGTCAGAAATAGACACTTAGAGCTGTAATGAGTATTTTAAGGTATTTCTCAATGTTTTTCTCATTTCAGCTGTGATGTTCTGATGATTAACAATTAGAACAACGTATTTTACCAAAGCCCTTTGGAAATACTTTAAGAGACTATTGGACAGATGTACAACTGAATTTGTACGTAAAGTGGAGACTATAAACCATTATCTCTTCTGCTCTCTTCATAGTAGATGGTGTAGCATATTATGGGTGATTTAAGTGAGGATATTACTGGGCCCTGAGCTCTTAATCTGATCTGCATGACAAAGCCCCCATGGCTTTATGGGGTCTTAGTGATGTCAGTGGGGCTGTACGATGGTCCGTACACACAGCATGATCAGGACTGTAGGCTGTGGGTTGCTTACTCTTGTTAGAGCTTGTGTAGTGCTGCTCAATACCTGTGCTTTTACAGTTGGGAAGATGGTTTCAGTCTTAGCAAGGAGACGACAACTGGAGCAAAACATCTCATTCTGGTAACTTTGCTGAAGTAATAATAAATACAACAGATAATATGAAGCTTCTACAGCTTCCAAAGCAATTAGAGGATCTCTCTCCATAGGCATAATCCACACTGGCATCTCTAACAGTCTGGTGAACTGTTTTGGAAAATATAATGTGATGCATTGTTTTTTTTTGTAAGAGTGTATGTTGATTGCAGGAGGGAAGGAAGGGTACGTAATGAGAATGGATGGGGTAGGAAGTCATCTCTATTTCCATCCTGAATCCATTACCAAGGTACGAGAATTGGTGGTTTAGTGAGGCTGTAACTGTCCATAAAATTCACTACTTCCACAAAATGTGTAACAGCTACAACAGAGGAGAAAAAAAAGTCTAGACGTAGATTACTGTGCACGAATGGACACAAGTAATTAGTGACTCTGAGTGTTACACTTTAAATGTTCTTTCCTGCTATTTGCAACCCCTGTTCCCTTTTTCCTTGCCCCAGCAGTTCTCCATATCACTGAAAGCAGTTTGTTCCGCAGTGTGTAGTCATTAGAGCACTTCTTTTCTACCCCACCTCAATTGCAGCAAGCTGTTTTCCAGAGATTTGACCACTGTCAAGTATACCTCTCTAAACTAGCCTGGAGAGAGAGAAAATCTCGCTAAGGTATTCTCATTAAGCTAATAACGACAAGGAAGTTCAAATCCTCTCCACTGAGTCACTGGTGTTACAGAGCCAGGAGATACTGCGTCATGTTCCAATGCTGTCAGCGGCTCTTGCTGACAGGTAGGATGGGTATTTTGTGTGTGCTTGCTGAGATCATGATTCTGAGACTTCTATAAAACTAAGTGAACTATAAAGAAAACTATGACTATCTGGAGCATTGATGCTAATTATTATAACAATTATTAATTCCATTCTAGCTCTGCCGTTAATATGGCATTGTCCTTGTTGCTAGTACTTGCTTTGTTATCTGGAGAATACCTTTTGCACACGTTGTTCTTCTTGGGTGCCTAAATCACAAAACAAGCTCCATGTCTGTACAGTTTCAGAGTTGCATCTGCTCTGCACACCATAAATAGACTTTTGTAGCCTTTCTGGTGGCTTTCTTAGTGGAAAATGCTGCAGACTCCTGCAGTGTCATCCCAGTCTGACTCCAAGAAGAATAAGACATAGAATTAAAGAGGCTAAATATTCATTCATTTTATTTTAGGATGTACCAGCTGCAGAGACTGGTTTTCTTCCTGGTTTCTATCAATGAGCAATTTCTTGCGGGTTTGGAGAAGAGATTACAAACCATGGGTAACTTTAGCATGGCTCTGTTCCTGCAGCAGAGGAGTAGGTGAGTTAAGAAGCAAGTGTTACTGCAAAGAAGTAGGAATGGACAGAAGTGGTGAAGAAAGCTGGTGAGCAGGTCCTCAAGGATCCAAGGAGGAGAGTCTTATATTTGGTGCTGTAAAAGAAAGGCAACAAGAGGAGGAAAGCTGGAGGATATAATCGACAAAACCTACTGTAGAAAGGCTGAGACTGGACTGCAGATGTTAGGAAGCCTGCAGGTGTGGGTGATGGATGATGGCTGGGGTGACGTAGATGATGAACAGAGCGCTGCGTTGTTGCACAGGAAGGAAAGAGGCTTTCTAAGAAGGTGCAAACAACTGGAAGTTTATCAGTTAAACATGAAAGAGGCAAGTTAAAGACAGTAGCATTAGAGAAGCTGGTTCTGTTATACGCTCTAAATATCAGGGATGGGACAAATCAAAGGAGAGCGAATCCTGGGATTAAGACTGTTGAAGGAAGACTGTCCCCTGAGGTGCTCTGGCTGTACAAGTCAGTTCAGGTATCCCCGCTCTACTCTCAAACAGAGCCATGGAAAAAGGACGGTTCAAACATTTCGTAAGACCAGAGGTGTGGTATCCCTCTTCCCAACGGGACAGCAAGAGCTTTATAAATCAGACACAACAAGAAAAGATCTCTGTCAAACCAAATATTTATTTTAAGTGCTCTCAGTGGAAAATATAATGGATAGAAAGGGCTCAAGTTCATGTGTAAACCGGTGACAATCCCCTGTGCTGATGTTTGGAGTATCTTTTTTATATAATGCCATCATTCATGCATGGCTTTTTCTTTTCTCTGTGAGGGGCTTCATCCCTTGTCATTCCCCTCTCTGCAGTGAGACAGCCACGGTCCATTTAGCTGGAGAGGATTTGGCAGCAGACAGAAGGCTATATGGATAATAAGGCACAGAAGGGCCTTTTACTGCTTTTCTGGGAGCTGAAGATGAGCACAGCAAGGTATGGTTTCTTTCACACATAACAAGCTAGACACTATTTAGTGTTTCTTCTAATTCTCTAGTCATTGATTAGAGAGAGAGAAAAAAAAAAAAAGCTGAGAGCCCTGCCTAATGCAGCCACGTGCGTTGCAGTTCCCTGTACCCCCAGCTAGCTGTCTCGTGGTGATTGAGGTCTGCAGCATGAGGTCTGCATGGGTGTTGATGACTACCATCGTCTTGCATGATGCTAGCCCTTGGCAGTGATGATGATGCAGGGACATGAGGGGCCCAAGAGCCAGGGCTGGATTGATGAGGTGGAAGGTCCAGGTTTGTTCTGGGAATCACATCCTGGCAAAGCACATCAGTAATAGGAGGAGAGTAGGGTGAGGGGAACAGAAGCAGAGTGCAAGGTTGGTTCAACAGCAGTTTTTCTCTTTCCCAGAGTATTTGCTGGCATCTGCCTACACAGCTGCAATGGTGCTCCTTGCACCGTTTGCTTTATCTTCTACGTCTGCGTGGGGCTGGCCAGTGCCCTGGCTGTGCCCTGGGGCTTGCTCTGAAAGTGTGTTGTGGGACCAGGAACGGAGAGAGGGAATGAGACGTTCTCTCAGCATGCAGATATTTGATGCCAAAACCAACAGATGAAGTAGTAAAGGCACCAAGAAGTTTTAACATGACCTAATGACAACACTGCTGCCCAAGCAGCTGAAATGCAGCCTTGATTCCACTTATGGAAACAGTCCTGTGCTGTGGAGAAGAACCAAGAGCCCTGAGCAGGAAGGACCACAGAAGACCAAAGAGGGAGTTGGGGTTCGGATCCTGAAGAGCTTGTCCCAGCTCTTCATCTGCTCCTGTGTGCCAGGACCCAGATGTGGGGCTGCTGCAGGTGGTTTTCACCTCATAATATGCCCAACTTTGGGGCATATTGAGCACAGGCTCTTTCTTTTGAGGAAAATGCTTCCTGCAAACACATTTTAAAAAAAAAGTTTTTTATTATCCTCTGAGAGATTAAATGTGGGTCTTGAGTGGAGTAAGATTATGAATCCTTTAACAACAGTCTCTGTGTTAGCCAAATAACGTTTGTCTCTGACCCAGCCTCTCAAGGCCCTCTATAGAGGAATACCAATGACCTAGGCCTTCATTATCCCATCATTACACAAATCCTGCTGTTAATTTATGTATAGGAAAGAAGTAGCAGCTACATAAGGCTCCATCAACTGCATAATTACTGCATATATTATGAAACAGCAGCAAATGCAGTCTGTGAATACAAACCATCTCTGCTCATTAGAAACCTGCGAGAATTAATTAACTGGGGCCTGATTCTGCCATGTGCCAACACAGATATTGTGCCGATGTGGCTCAAGATTCAGCTGTCTTGCTCTTTCCAAGGTAGGGGAGGAGGGAGGACACACACCGATCTGCTCAAGAGAGGAGCGTTTGGGCTGTTCCCTGAGTGGGGAAGATGCTTGCTGGCTGTGTATCGTGCAATGGCAGGGACATTGTCCTCAGCACTGTTTGATGGATAGAATCATAGACTGGTTGTGGTTGGAAGGGATGTCTGGAGATCATCTGGCCCAACCTCTCCTCAAGCAGGAATATCTGGAGCCTCTTGCCCAGGCTCTGGGCTTTTGTTGTTCCAAAAACCCACATGGGGATGTGAAAAGGCTGCCATGCTCAGCCCGCTGTGGGGCTGGGTGCCATTTTCCTTCCTTCTCTTTCATCAGTATCTAAGTTCCTGGAATCTAGGTCCAGATTAAACCTTTAAAACAACTGAAATGAACTGATAGCTTAAATAGAAAATTAAAGGATTTAGGAATTTTCCATGAGTGACATTTATATTCTAAGATTAATTTTCTAGCACAGTGCTTATATTTCACAGGTTTCTGTTTGCTTATGTACCAGAAAAATGTGCTTTGCTAGACTGACTGTAGTGATTAGTTAAATTGCTCATACATCCATTATTAGGAAAAAAAAGTCCCTTCCACTGTGAACCTATGTTTGTATAGTGCCACTTCATAATAACTTTCTGCTTGGATGATGGCCACTAATTTTGTTTATGGCTCTTGAACGTCAATTGTACACATAGTTTTGAAATAAAATTCAGTCTGGTATTTATGGGTACATATAGATGCATATTTTCATGACGGCTTATCAAGAGAAGTGGAATGAGGCTTTACTCTATTTGCTGTGCCTGTGTTTTCTCCTTGTGAAAGGCCACTTCTGGTCTCCTGCTTCTGGATGCTGCAGGAGCCATGGTGCCTCCTTTTCCAGAGGGGGTTAGAGAAGTGCTCTAGAATGGCTTAAAATATCTTGCTCTTGGAGCTGTTGCAGAGGACAAAAGGCAATCAAGCCTACAAGGAAGGAGCATTTTCAGTTGGACCATTTCTTCCACTGAATAAAACGGAGATAGCGCACACTCGTTAGAATGGGATGTATAAAAACCTATAGTCAAATTTACCTAAACAGATAAAATGTACATAAAAGTAGATTATTGACCTTTCTTGCCTTTCTTGTAAATCCTCATTTTTCAGGGTGTGCCTTTATTAAAGGTAAATGTTATTAATTTCTATCTATACAGTTACTACGTTTCTGTCTTGTGCTCTTGTAGGCTATGAACAACACTCTTCAGCTCTGATTTTAATTCGAACGTCTGTTGTCTACATGAATTCTCTTCGAAGTTACGTGCTTTCATTTTGTATACTGAAGTTCCTATTAATAGTTAGGTCAAACTGTGTGATGCTCGCATGCCTTTCTCAGGGGTAAGTTTTACAGAAGCTGTCAGCTTAATAAGATAGCAATAAATTCCATTTAATGTAAATCAGGCCTTTCACAACAGTGTCTTTAAGAGGTTCATTTTGTCTGACAAACTGAAAGGTCTTGCATTGCGTTGCCTTGCCATGGTGAGATATTTCAAACACCTGATATAATGAGGCCTTTTTCTCATGTCTTAGACTTCTCTGGCATAAATACGCTGCTTCATTAGCAATTCCCTGCAAATGCCTCTGGTAACGAGTGATTACTCTGCTTTACAAGTCTTGTCACTTCTCCCATGGCTTAATTTGAGTTGCACTGTAAAAGACATGGGGGGCATAGGGTGGGAAGAAGTTCATATTAAAAATTTTGACTTACTCTGTGTAATCTCACCCTAGTGTTTTGCTAGCTCTGATGTATTTGGCATTTTAAAAGGGTATGTCAACACAGTAAATTTTTTACTGCCAATAAAAGCTGTTGGTGAGCTCACTGAGAAATTCCTAGGCCTTGGAAGGCAATTAATGTTTGAAATATATAGCAATCTGTTTATTGCAACATTTTACACATCTACAAAATTAGGTTACCAGTCAGTAGCTAGCTGTAAACTATAGTGCTGCAAGATAAACCCAAAGTAGTAAATAGGGTATATTACACTGTATGATCTTCTTAATAGTCTAATTTTCAAAGGGATATTGAAGGGAAAATTCATACTATTTCCAAGTTACTCTTGAAATATAAATACTGGAGGATACATAGCTTGGTAAGTGGATCTCTGACACATGGTAATTATGCTGATTCTAATGATGGTTAAACTCTACCTTCAGCTAAATGCTAATGAGTAAGGGGTAGCAGCCTTAATTAAATCTACAAAATATGGTAGACTGTTGTTCAGGCTTTCTTGCCATCACAAGTGAACTCTCTTGCCGCTTGGCCAGGAAGCACATTCAGGACAGCTTCCATCCAGAGGATGACCCAGTGATGCTCACGGAGGGGAGGGGCTGTCACTGCCGAGTCCCATGGCTTGGAGCTTCACTGGGGACATGTTGTGCAGCTAGTGTCTCTGAAAGCCATTCAGTGGTCTGATCAACTGGGCATGCCATGTCAAGAGGCAGACACTAAGAAATTCTGTAAACCAGAAGAAATTCTTTCTAAATGCTAATATTTTTAATATAGTTTTAATTTGTTAGAAATTGGAGAACGTCTTAGGACTATAGGAATGTTACAGCAGGAAGGATGGGTACAATCCAAACCAAGCTGCTGGTGTGCCCTTAAAGCTTCGAAGAACTGAAGGGGATTTTTGAAGTAATGTCTGTAGAAAGCAGACAGGCTCAGGGAGGGATTGCTGGGAATAAATAAATAAGCAGTAGAAAGGACTTTAATAAGCAAATGAACAGAAGCTGTAGCAAAAATAAAATTAGTGGATAAATATGATATAGCGAGAGAGTCAAAGCAGGTTTTTATACAAAAGGAAGTTACGTCTCAGAGATGATAATCCTCTGAGGAGATCATGTGTATTAGGGTGATCCAGCTGATGTTCGTTTCTGTCAGGCTTTCAACAAAGTCTGACACTAAAGGCTAAGCTCTCAATAAGGAGAGAGAACGCACTGTGGTTAAAGGACAGCAAGCAATTATACAAATGACCATTTTTATGCTGGAAGGATGCTGCTGATGGGTTTCCTATGGATTTTAGGTAGAACCTATGCCGTTCAACACATTCATAAATGGTCTGGAAAAGAGGAGATTAATAGCTGATAAAATTTACTGAAATTGAATATTCAAGGTAGTAAAAACTAAAACTGACTGCAGAATATACATGATAAAAAGTGACTGGATAGCAGCATAGAAACAAATGTTTGCTATTGATAAATGCAAAGTAATACACATGAGGAAAAAATAACTATTCACACACCTGGATGGGCTCTAGATTAGCTGTTTTCACAGAGAAAGGTGCTCAGAAAGTCATTGTGAATATTTCTCTAAAAGCATGAGCTAATTCTAGCAGCAGTCAAGAAAGCAAATTGACTCTTAGGAATTATTTGGAAAGGAAGTGAGAACAAACCACAAAACATTACGTTACCATATAGAGCTGTGCTCATCTTTCTGATTTGGTATGCTGTTAAAGTCCTCATTTCAGAAAGGGTATAAGTAGGACTAGAATGGAGACAGGCATGAATGAATCTTATTATATAGCTTCCATGTGAGAAGACTACAAGCCTTCGTCCTAGAAGAGTAGATCACTGATGAGAAGATCAAATAGAGCTCTGTAAAATCAACAGTGGTGTGAAATAGGTGAGTGAGGTACAATTTTTTTCATTGTTTCTAAGTAAATGAAAAGCAGGAAATAGGCAATAAATTTCAAGTAAAGAAAAAAAAAAGGAAATTGCTTGTGCTGCTCACACACATGGTGTGGAGATTGGTCACAGAATACGGAGTCCCAAGTTATAAATGAGTTAAGGAAGAAATTGGGCAGATTTCTGAAAGGTTTATCTGGCTTATGAATACACTGCCTGCTAAGAGCTCCTAAACCAGAGTCTGTTGGAGGTGGAGGGGATCGCAGGGGAGGGAGCACTCCACAGCTGTCTTACTCCTGCTCCTCCTTTCATAAATATGTAAGTTCTTGCTGTCAGAGGCAGGGTGCTGAGCAGGTCAGTATGGATGTTTTTGTATTGAAGTAACTGAGCATGGAAGATAGTAGTATTTCTGGATTGTGATTGAGTTTATGTGCTTTTGACCAAACAAAAGTCTTTCTTACCACTTGTGCATGGAGGATCAGAGTTTATTGCTGAAGGGCAATAAACTTATGACATCTTTGGCTGGCAGTGAGGTGCTCACAATGTTGAAGCCTGAATGCAAGATTCCAGTGGCATGTAAGGAAACCACCATTTACTATCAGTTCACCCATTCAGATTGTATTCCTTCAGAATCTGGCTAGGTTGAAGAAATCCAAGCTCATTTGGACGCAGCTGTGCTTTGGCATGACCATAAAGCAGTTTCCCTTTGATTTAGAGGACTCCTGAATGCTCTTGCAACTTTACTCCCCACTGCTGTGGCTGTCCTGGTTGCTGGAAACTGTCCCCAATGGATACCCTCAATCCCAGTGGCAGAGGGCCTCCTCTTCTTCCTGCACCTCAGTGACATCAGAACTAGGCTTCAGCTAACTAAAGCACTTGTCTAAGCATTTTCTTCCCTTTGTCATCTTGTGTCCTCAACGTTTTCTGTCACTCATGACCCATGTACCTTTTCTGAGCGAAAATACGATCAGTGAAGTCTTTACTCCTGCACCACGTGAGCGCTATGAGGAGGTATCAGCAGGTGTGCTGGACAAGGCCGGGTCTCCTGGGAAGGAGCTGGGGAGACAGCACTCCAGATGCTCATGCAGAGCCCTAGCTCAGGCTTTTAGCTTGACCTGGGTGGGAATCGGGCCTGGCTGTGTGGTGCTGCAGCCCAACTGTGACCTTCCAGTGGTGCTTCAGATGGGACTGAGCACCGAAGGCATGCAGGGCAAAGAGGTTGAAAGCTCCTACAGCATCATCCATACTTACTTATTGTGTGTTGCTTTTTTAGATTTTTTGGCATTTTTCCCCCTTCAAGTCTTGCAAACATTTTCCCTCTATCCTACAGGACTTGCCAAGCACTTGTCCCAGTTCTGGCAATCACATTCAAAGAGAGATGAATGCATCATAAAATGTATATGGCTTGAGGAGAGTTTTATGTCTTTTAAAGAGATCTGTTTGCCTTCCCCACAGTAAAGCACTTTGCGATCTGTGGATGAAAAAGCCCCAAAGCTGTATAGAACAATGAACGTACTGAAACCCTCTGGGATAAATCCTGCAGTATTAGGCAGGCCTGAGATAATTATCGTTTTCCAGCAGAGGAATAAGGCAGCAAGCTGCGTAGAGTTCTGAGTTTTATCTGCTCCCTTTCTATCAGCAGAGGAGGTACTTTCATGCTCAGTTGGTATGAAAAAATGTAATGAAACTCTACAGCAAGTAACTTAAAAGCTGAATAACTCATTAGGACTTCTGTCCTCTAATTATGTCCCAATTTGCTTACCCCATCAGGTGCCAGTTAAATCCCACTTTATATTGTATTCCCATCTATTATTCCAGGAATCACTTAGATGCCTTTGAGGTTTCTATGGGCTGGTCTCAGGGTACTGTGCAGGGCTTAGGCTGCAGACTGGAGCACGGAGCTCTTTGGACATGCTGTCCTGGCCACAGCTGTGCTGGGTCCAAGAATTGCCTCTATGCATGTCTTGTCCTTTCCCTTCCCCCTGAGGTTTGCTGTCTCTTCAGCTCTGCAAGTATAGTTTGCATGTGTAAAAGGAATTGTCACAAACTGACAAAGGCTGAGGTTGGAAGGTTCAACCCAAGCCCCTGATCAAAGCAGGGTCAGCTAGAGGGAGTTGCCCAGGGCCATGTTCAGCTTTAGAATATCTGAAAGGATGGAGACTTCACAACCTCTCTGGAAAACAGTGTTTGGTCATCCTCACAGAAGCAAAAAGCTTTTTCTTATGTTTGAATGGATTTTCCTGTATTTCAGTTTGTGGCCATTGCTTCTTGTGCTGGCTCAGTCTTCTTTACTTGTCCCCATCAGGTATTTATATACATTAATAAGCTCACCGCCACCCAAAGCCTTCTCTTCCTTGGGCTGAGCAAACACTTCTCTCAGCCTCTTCTAAGTCAGATGCTCCATGCCCTTACTCATCTGAATAGTCCTTTGCTGGACTTTTTTGAGTACCTCCTTGGCCAGAGCTGGACTCAGTACCACTCCAGACGTGTCTCTCCAGGGCCAAGTAGAGGTGAATAATCACCTCTTCCACCACTGGCAGTGTTGTTTTTTCAGAGGAATATGGGTTAATAGTAGCCTTATTTATTTATTTTTAACACAAGTCCTTTGAGCAGAACTGAGTGAAAGAGCAGATCCCAGTGTGGTTATGTGCATGGCTTTGAGGGGCAGTCCCTGCGGGGGCCGTGGTGGAGGAGAGGGAAGCTGCTGGGCTGAAAGGCCAATTTAACCCAGCAGCCAGAGCCACACAGCTGAATGCAGCCTCTGTTTCCTTGGACAGTAAAAGGCACAAGCAAATCCTTTCTGAGCAAAGTCTGTGAAGATTTTTGGGGCTGGAAGGGGGTAATGTTGTCTAAAGCTGATTGGCATCCGGAAATGGAAAACATTTTTCTCTTGTACTGACCCAGGAGTGGTGAGGCTACAGGACGAGCTGCAGAGGGACTCAACCAGCTGCATGCTTTGCTTTTGTTAGCAGCGTGCTGGCATATAGTTGCAGTACATCTGAGCTGTGATGTCCCAAATGCTGCTCCCCTCTGCCTGCTGACTCCCTGTGGGTTGGCCAGCAAAGCTCTCCACGGACCTGGGAGACCCTGCATTATTGCAGTGAATGGATGGATTTATGTCACTTATGGAAACAGGATATGTAGCTTAGCACAGTGTTAACAAGCCATGAAAAAATGTCAAACAAGCATGTCTACAAGGCAGAGCTCAGCAGAGATGGTGGCTGAGCTCCTGGGAGCAGGATACCTGTGTTAGTCCAGTCCAGCCCTTGTAGCAGGGCTAATGAGCCCATGCATCGCTTGTCACCGCTCTTCTGGTGCCAAATCTGGAACTAGTCTGGATATGAATGAAGTATGCTGTGTTTATTATCACATGCTGTGAGCATGTCTGTAGGTTGCTATTTCACTTATGCTTAGATCCACAGAGGGATTTGGGTACCGAATTCTGTGCAGCCAGCAGGAGCCGGACACCTAGGTCTGTCTGAGGACCCAGCCCTGAGGCTGTTAGGCTGGTGTTACTTGAGATATCAGTATGATTCAGCATGTGTAGATCAACGTTGTTCTCTTTATCTGAAAACGGGTCACTTTGATTTATGCCAGCTTAGGATCTGATTTTGTAGGAAAATCCTTGCGTTTTTTCCTGAAGCCTGTGTTTGTGTCCTGGTAATCTGTATTCCACTGCAGCACAGAGCTTTTTCAAAATTTGGGAGCCATTTACAACCTCACTGCCATGCTGTGACATGATGTATTTCTTTGTAAACTGGGTCTTAAACAACCAGGGTCTTAAATCTATAAACTTACTGGGGCTTGGCAACACTTTGAAAATCTCTTTGCCAAGTAGCATACATTATAGTACCCTCTGAACAGGCTTCACAAAGCTCTGGCTGTCTGAAATGTTCCCATCTCTTTTGACATCAAGATGTTATGAGATTCCCTGAGGCTTGTTTCCCCTAAAAAGTAAGAAAAAAGTCAGATCTATTCTGTGTGTAAAATGAGGCATCTGAAATATACGGCATGCAAAATTCGTCTGGTAATTAATTTCTTCCAAGATAACATCTTTGTTTAAAAAATAAATAAATAAACAGCAATATTGCTATTACTTGCTTGCTAAGGTGTCCCCGATCATGGTATCCTCCCTGTGACATCATAGCATTTGCACAACTTCTCCTCTGTTGTGCCTCCCTATTCTGTAGATGGAGGGAAGAGAGGAAGGCTGCTGTAGTGTAGGCACTAGTCTGTCTGATGTTGCTCTCACACACAGCTCTTCTTTCAACGTATGATTTTCCCCCTTTTCACGGAGACGTGGCTATATTTTTCTGCAGCTTTACTTTTTACTAAGACATCTGTAAGGTCATTCTGACTTACTGTTTTGCAGCACTGTGTTGGTTTTAAGCAGTAAGTTGCCTGTGAGCACTCACGTTTGGCTGTCTCGCTGAGAGCTCTGGCTCTGTTGCCCGTACTCTTGGTAATGAGTCTTCTCAGGGCTGTGTTAGTGTGGTTTCATGTGCTGCTGCTCTGCATACTTGCAAAGACAATGGAAAGTTTTTGCCATGTTGTCCTACTTTAAATCAAATATTTTCCCTTCCTGTTGTAATTTTCAGGAAAGTGGGGAAAAAATACCTTCCTAGCCATCTCTCTCTCATTCCTCTGCTGCTGTCACTGAATGAGACCATGTCAGCTGGAAAGGCAGTAGGAGGGAGCAAGCAATTGCAGAAAGCAGTTACATCATGGGGCTCTTGTCAAGCAAAAAACCTCTATGTCCTCTTTCTATCCTCCCTTCTTACTCTCCTCCTTCCCGTGACCTTTCACATACCACGTCACATTGCTTTGCCTGGCAAAGTGAGCACTGCACTACGAATTTTCTTATAGGAATAAGGCATCTTCAGGCTGCCTGTGTTTATACCCCCCCCAACTTATTACCATCCCTTAAAAACAAAATAAAGTGAGAAGTGAGGCAGCAGGGTTCCTGGATGCGAGTCTGATTGGATTTTTGTTTATGACTTCCTTAGTCCTGTAGAATCTACTTGTTTTGAAGATGGAGCACTGGAAACCAACTCTACAAATGGACGTGAGCACACCAGCCCTGACGTGCACTCAGCAGCTTTCCTGCTGCAGTCACTTGAAAAGCAGCAGGTTCTTATGGTTCATACCCAGTAGCGGGCTCCTTGTGACCACGTGCCAAAATGAAGTGTATTGTAAAATCTGAAAGAAAACAGGAAGCTTAGGGAGAGGAAAGCCTGTTACCTGGCTTGAAATTTGTCAAAGACATCATTTCTTCTTTTTTCTAAATGAGTCATAGAGTCTTTAACAAGAGGTTGAAAAGGACCTCGATTTGGCTGATAGCTCCTACCTCCTCCTTAATGGAGAGAATAAAGCACCTTTCCTCTAAGTAGGGCATTCAGTGAAATGTGTTGGAAATACCTGGTACAGTGTGTCCAAAAAGTAATTGAAAAGAGCATTTTCTGGATGCACCTGCATGTCATTCAGAATGGAGGCAGTTGATAATCCAATTACTTTATTGCATCTTCTTCAGCTTCAATTTCCATTCTCTTTTATAACAATCTCAGAGGCCGATGCCAAACTGCCTAGACATCCTTAGTGCTACCTGGTGAATCATAAATCTGCAGATAGTGCTCTCCAAAAGTGAGCAGACTCAAACGGTGTAAAATGAATAGTGGCCTTTTACGTCAACATCTCTCAACTTTTATGTTCTTTCTTAACTGATTTCATGGAGTTGGAGGAGTCATTATTTTGGATTTTTTTTCTTAGTAGGCCGTTGTGTTGTTCCTTATGCACCAAAATTTTCATGTAAGAAAATATGATATTTGGAAATGTAGATGGTGCAGCTGCTGTGCCTGGTACATGATGATAACCAGTATGGTAGTGCACAGCAAAGCATGTCTGGAGGAGGGACAATTTTAGGCCCTCCTTGCGGACCTCATTTAGGCTCTCGCTTTGGACAGAAAGTCAAATCCATAATTTGTTATTTGTCATATACTGAGAGTAAACATATAGAGCAAGTCTAGTTCTCAGTCTAGTTGCCAGTGAATTAAGATGTCCACATCATCCAAGGCAGCACTTCTTGACTTTAAGCAGCAACCAATACTTGGAGACTCCATCATGGAGGTATCTTGGCAGAGTATGAGTGGTGCCAGCACAGCAGTGTCCATCCTGCCGCTTTGTCGTCCTACTTATCAGGTCTATCACCCCATACTTTTCTGCATGCTATCACGGGGAAAGACTTGTCTCAAGGGGAAAAAAAAGTGTGTTCATTCAATTCTTCTTTTAGTGCTTCTGGGGTCAGGAGTCGGTGGGAGGGGGCTGATCTAGCCCAGAAGACTTGACCATCGTTCTGGAAATTACCATTAGACAGTGTGTGTCAAGTGGGCATATATTTGCTTCTTTCCCCAATTCTTTTTCTCAAAATATCCAAACCTTAATACAATGATAAAAGAAGAGTAAAAATGTAAAGACATAAAATAGAACAGCGGAATTATTTTTTGCAAAAATGTACGTAGAGCTTGCAGAGAATCTGTAGTACTTTAATTTCTACAAACAATGTGAACAAGCAAGTCACTTTCTATCTGACTCATTATGTCTTATTGAAAAGTGAATTGTAAGGCTTTCTTGCTGAAGCATGATTAAGACTTACATGTCTCTTGTTGGCTAGATTTCCTATTGAGCATGGTAACAGCCAAAGAAAACGATGGTACAATTTTATGTGATTAGGACAAATCCTTTAAAATCTGGGCAATTTTCAGTAACTATGTTAGGGTAGTAACTAAAACAGACATTTTAAGGCTTGTCAAAGCTTTATTGTTGGACCAGACAAATGTTTCTAATTGGCTGGGTTGAATTGTTTGTTCAGATTTGTGTGTTTTCTTCAGTTTTGTTTTTTTAATGTACACATCTGTTATTTTTCTGATATTGCTTACGTAGCCTCTTAATGCACGTTTCCAAGAGTAAAAACATAGTCCATTCTTCTTCAAGCTTCATTGAGACAGTTCTTTGTCCAACTCCTTTTCATTTTCTTTTTTTAATTAATTTTCAAATAAAGTCATGATAACAATTGACATAATTACAACAAACCAATAGGATTTACAACACAGCTTTGTGTTAGAGATCTTGTCAGATGTGGTGCAACTATTGTATACAACTCAGAGATGAGAAGGAGAAAAACAAAACAATTTTCAAATGAGGTCTTAAACTATTCCCATATGCAGCAACTGGATATTTTAGCATTTAGCTCAAGAAAAATTAAAAGCAGACACTAAAACAAAGCAAAATATGAGTAATTTCTAAGTTTAATAATAACCTCTGAAGGCATAAACAGTGCTGGGGAATAGGCAGCTGCTGGAAATGCAGATGTGGTACTTCGTAGCTAGCTAAACCAAGGAGGCAGGCACAGGGATCTCCAGGCTGTAGTTTCTGATACAGCATTTCTGTACGAGGGCTATTGGAGTCAGAAATTAATTCTAAGCAACAAGACCCATCCGTCATTCTTGTGACATTGTAGTGGCTGTAAACTTTGCTGTCACTGGGATGCTACAGTAATTCATGTTTAAAAGGGTAGCTAGTGGTCTGTAGTCCAATCCAGAGCTCAAAGGAGGTCCAGAGGTCCAGTTACAGGAGGGTGCTTGTCCAGTACATGGAATACGTTCAAGGGTGGCAATCCCACACTCTCTCTGTGTCCCTGAAGCTGAGTACCTTCAGGGTGAAAATATTTTCCCTAATATCTCATAGAATTTCCTGTATTATAACTCATGTCCAATCCTGCTTGTCCTGTTGCCAGGATTTAGTCTGGGCTTGTTATTTCTCATGGCAGAGTTTGATAAGTAAACATTAATGTGTTACTGCTGCTATTCCAGTACACGTAAGTGGAAGGGCTCTTCTTGAGATGGAGGTATTTAGAATTAGCCTTTTAGAAGTATTTTCCTGCATGAAAGTACAAATTGGAATCCAGGAGCGCCTTGGTCTCCAGAGTGCAGATAGTTTTAAAGAATAGGCAGAAGGCCCCAAGAAGGGAGATGAACCTGTAATTTGATGGTGTGGGCAATCTGCGTGCAAGAGAGGGGCAGAAGAGTCGTGTTTAAACGGAGGCAGGCACGGGTACCCTGAGGGAGTGAGGAACAGTGAATACAAGATGAACAGTTTCAAAAGTGGCTTTTTGTTGTAGTTAGCTGAGCTGGATTTTCCTGGGTGTTTAATGTTTGCAGTATCTATTGATTTCAGCTGATGTTGGTGCATGCTCAACACTTTCAGAAGGGTTGGAGCAGCTGCTATGCTGACACTGCTGCACATAATTACGAAGCACAATAATTTCGTGGTTTGTTTGGGTTCCCTGTGCCATTCTTATCCAACTCACTATCTCTTGCCTTGTCCTTACATTGCAATGCCTTTAGGACAGGACCATCTCCTGCATTGTGTGCAGCAACAGAATTGATAATGATCCTGACTGCGCCTAGTGCTTCTAAGAATTACTGCAAAACCCCCCATCCCATAATTATTTATTAATATGGTATGCATCAATGTGAGACATTTCATTGGCTTTAATAGGCTTTGGATCAGTTTCCTTAGTACCTCTGGCCTTTTTTGGTTCCATAATTCATGAAGGAACATGTTTAATTCAGACTTAGGGACTGCAAATATATCTAGTATAGCTTGTGACGCTCAGCGGAGTTATCTGCAATTACAGAAGTTATCCCCGAGCTGAAAGCTGCATCACGTACATGGCCAGGTACGTGACAGAGCCCAGGTACGGAATAAATGTCAGATTCCTCCACCCACGGTTTTTTACCCCCTGATGGAGCGTATTCTTGGAGCTCAGTGCACACCTCAGGCCTAGGAGGCACCTGTCTGCCATGGGCTGCGAAGTCTGCAATGGAGTTTAACAGGTTGGAACCAGGGTCGTGCTCTGCCCCATCCTGTTTTCGTTCAGGGACAGTCTTTTTGTCAGCCTTCTATTATCTTTCCCCCGGCTTTTACCTAAAGATAGAAAGAAACAGCTTATAATTCATTACACTTCATTAAAATGAAAATAAAATTTATTTTGCATCAAAATGAAAAAATATGAATTGTTCATTATTAGCATATAAATGATATTTTTTATGTCACTCTACCACAAAATCACTTACATTTTCAATGATCACAGCACACAAAATTAATTTTTGATAGCCTTTTGTGATTTGGTTGGAAATTCTCATTTCTTTTTGTGCATTAACAGCAAACTGTATCCACTGCTATTCATACCAAATTTTAGATAATGAAGCAATTAAAAATACATGGATTGAAGATCTTATCTCATTTTTCCTCTGGCCTATTTCTGCTTCATTATTCATGAAGGGATATGTTTAATTCAGAGTTAGTAACTGCAGATATATCTAGTATAAATTGTGCCTTATATTCTTTTACCCAGCTTCAATTTATTTTAGCAAATAGATCTGTGGGGAAAAAAATGAGCAAGAAAGACAAAAGGGCAAAAATTACATCTTGGTGTCACCAAACAAAACCTTACAGGTCTATTGCTTGTAAAGTATGTCTGCAACTCGGGGAGGAAGTCGGCACGATGAAGCACCGTACTTGGCATGTTAATAGTTTTGTGCTTGTGTCAAATGGATGGATTGAATGGGCCCAGTACAAAGCAGCTTGAGAGACCTCATGACTCTGTGTGACTGTCGTTCTGCTGCTGTTATCCACAAAGTTAAAAAGTCCCCAGTCACTGAGAAGCAGAAGGAGGAGAGAAATGAGACTAGATAAAATAGCCCTGTTGAAATAAAATTAAGGTGTTTTAGGCAAAACAGAGAAGTTCTCACTTGGCCTGAAAATAAGAATGTGTCTGGATCACGTGTTTCCGTATGTCTGGGTTGAGACGAGCTTGTAAAGGCTTGATAAAATGCTTAGATCTGGAACAGGAAAAAATTATTAGAGTTGCACGGGGTTTGGGATCCAAGAAAATCAAAGCCAATGCACGTGGTAAGGGGGGGGCTTGGAGGGGCTGCCAAAGTGCGGTGAAGCTGCTCCTTGGCCAGACAGCTCCTGCTTTCCCCTTGCACAAGCTTCAGCCCAGGGGCTGGATTAGGGTTTGGGTGAGGGTGCCAAGGAAAAGAGAACTGAGACACACAGGAGAGGGCTCAGAGCAGGCAGCTGGAGCGCCTCGGGGTCTGCTGGGACTGTCATCCCCCAGCCCCATTAGCGTGGGGCTGGGTTGAGCTCCTGGGCTGGGGCTCAGTGCAGAGCTCCCCGTGAGGTTTGCTGCTACCCTGCCTGGGGTTAGGTGGACACCAATGATTTCTGTTCTCGGCAAAGTGCCAACAAGGTGAATTATAGCTAGGAAATGTAAGAGTTGGCTGTTGGCTACTGCAGTCCCGGGGCCGTCTTCTTGGGCTGTAGCTCTTAGTTATCTGCTCTGTGCTCCTGGCTGCTGTAGCACAAGGAGCAGAAGGGGAATTGCTCCTTCTGCAGCCATGGCACACACTGTGCTTTGCTGTTCCACACTTGGTTGCTCTGTTGTCTGCCAATGGGAAACCAGTGCAGCTCCTGTGGCTGTGATGTCCTGTCTCTCAAAAAGGTGGTGCAGAGCAGAAATGGCTGTGCTCCTTGGCCCTTTGTGACTGCTCCAAAGAATATGGCAAGAGATGGACTTACTGCATTTCTCACATCACGATAACTTCTCTCTTGGACTTTCAGAATCAACTTTCCTTAGGAATTGTCACTAAATTCAACACTTGCCCTGAACCTCCTGCAGAAGGTAGGGATGCAACAGGGATGAGTTTGGGGCTGTTTCTCTCTGACTGTCAGATTGCTGTAGCGAAAACTTCTGCTTCTAATCATTAGAGACACAGCCCCAAACCCCCCTTTATACTCCAATCAATTTTTTGTACATATGTGTCAGACTTCAAATAGAGTTTGTAGAATTAACGGCCTGGATTTATTAAATATTGCAATCAGCACTTTCTAGTGCAATTATTAATGCAAATATTGCTGCTCAGTTATTTGATTAACTGACTATCTTGCAAAGTGATGCATAACCTCTGCTGTGTAGTCCATGATTCCTAATTTCAGTAAGTTCATTAATTACAATCTTATTTTCTCTGTTAATGAATTCTGGTTTGCTCTGATGGGTCTGGAAGCCTTAAAGCATGTTGTGAATGGTTCTCTGGAAGTTTTGAGAGTGTTATGTTTTATGGTAAATAGCATTTAACAGCTCTTCGTTTTGAGTATGCAGAAGTCCCAGCAGGCTTCACAACACCCAGCATCTCTAATAAATTTCACCATGACATTGACAGGCATTGCTTTTCAAAAAAATCGCACTACTTCTGGGTATTCTGATCAACATAAGCAATGTTTCCTGACCTTCTGTGGATGAATAGCAATTGGAAGAGCATGTCCCAGCGGCAGTGCAGGCCATGGCAGGATATGTCATGTGCCTTTATTTGCAGGTTTGTCACCCACTGATGACCTTGGGTACATGCTGCATGCTTTGTGTCCTGCAATTTGCTGATAAATGTTTTAATGGCTTTCAGAGCCCACATTTGTTGAAACCTCCTGTTTTGTTTCATCACATGCTGATGAAATTAAATATAATGCAAAATTCTTCCAAATGTGTGAAATCTGTTTTCCTGGAATTCTGATTTAATAAGTTCATTGGGAGCAGATTTCCTGGAAGTCAAACTGGAAGATCTTCCAGCAGAGTTCCGTTTCTGAATTGCTGCAGCTGTGCTAAAGCTGTCCCACTTACTGCTGGTGGAAGCTGGGTACCTTGTGGTGCTACCAAACCAACAGTGTAGCGTGGGCTGTGTCTCAGAGGTGCATCTCCTCTTCACTAAGTGACCCATTTTTTTTTATTTTTTATTTTTTACTTCAGGATAGTCCTTCCCTTGCTCATGCAGTTTCTTTGCTTTTTTTTCTACCATCCTCTGTATGGATTTGGTCCTTTATCTTTTGCTCTTTCTTCTCAGATTCAGGTTGATTTTGCAGGGAGGAAGCTGTATGTTTGTTTTTTCTTCTCTTAAACCTTATCTCCTCAAGCTCTTCTTCCTTTTTCTTTATTTGTCACACAAATGTATCTAATCTCTGACTTGCCGTTCCATCTCCACAATTTTCCCCCTTTCTATCAATCCACTTCCCTGGAGGGTGGCATGGGAAAATGCCATTGAACTCAGAGCAGTTACCTTCTCCTCACCTTCCACTGATGTTACAGAATAGGTGGCAAAGCAGTCCCTGCATGTGTCCTTGAGAGAGACCTGGAGGCTGGAAAACAGGCTCAGAAAGTGAGATAATCTCTTGTACAAAACTGGATAATTGAGATACTCATTGCTCACAGATCAGAAACCGGAGTTTGGTACAAGTTTGGACCCAAATCTTGCCTCCTTGGCATCCTCCTACTCTCCTAATGGTCATCTAAATATCCCCACAAAGTAGGGTTTCATGAGCTTTGCTTCATCAGAAACTAATTAGAACCATCACCCCAAGCTGAAAAGATACCTTTGAAGTACAGATATTTGTGCAGCTTTTCTTAATCAAGGCTTTCTTTTTATGCCTCTCTTTATGTGCTGATTCCAGCCTGCACATGGGCTAGAAACCCTGGAAGGCTGGGAGGAAAAACTCCTCTTGCAGTATTTCCAATTGGAGCAAAACCAAAAATATGTTGGAAATCTCATGATTTCCAGCACAGTGTACCTGCCAAGAAAGTCTGGAGAAGCTGCAGCAAGCATCCAGATGTCTGGATAACTCCCTGAACTGAAAAATCTTTGGAGGTTTGTTTCTTCTTAACACAGAGAATAAAACCTTATTATTTATCAATATTAATAAACTCCTTAAAGTGCATGATGCCTACAAGGCAAAGCACTAGCTGTGTTGCTTGTGCTGATAAGCTTATAGGCCTGCGGGCTTGTCTGGCCTGGCCAAGTCAGCTAATTCAATTCAGGGATTTAGTGCAAAACTTATTGTTGGGGAGATTAACAAGGAGGATTCACGGGAGAAGTGATTTGTGAAGCTGAGGCAAGGCTGTGTTGTGAGAGTTACGTGGCTTTCAGAGCAGCATAGGAGAGGTCAAGGCAGGGCCAAGAAATGAATGGAAAGAGAGATGTAGGAGATGCAGAGATAGCTGCTGGCTATAGATGGGGCAGGACCACATCCTGGCTCTGCAGAAGGCTGTCAGACTGCAGGCAGCCCTGCTGTTGCCCAGTCTCCCACTGCTGCCCAGGCCAGTTGCAGTGCTCCGTCAGTTCCTGTCCACGTAGAGCTTAGTCTGGAGCGACCAGCTTTATATTCTGCATGCACATTTTTAGTGTCCCAATTCAGACTTTTGGGCAAGCACTGTTTGAGCAGGTTTTCTGAAGACCAAGCTGAAATTCTGAGGACAAATCCCAGCAGTGGTTTAAGGCTCAAAACTTCCTGCTGTGTGGGACGTTAGGCAGGTATCTATTTCAGCAGCATCTGTGTGTGTGTAAACTGCTGTTTAGTCTTCTGCCATATGATGTTTGTTTCTGTATTTGATGAATATTTTAATAGCAAGGCAAGTTGTGAACGACAACTCATTCTAGAGGGTTGGCTGTGCAAAGATGGGGATGTGTGACATGACTAAGGGCACTCCCAGCAGTCCCACACAGGCTAGGTATCATCCTCCACCTGTAGCCAAGCACCACCAGTGCCAGGATGGGATGCGGGGACACCGGGGGTCAGGATGAATGGTTGGAGGTGGAGAAGAACATTACCTAAGATAGAGTTACAGGTTGGGGATCCATATTTTAAACTTTTTCTAAATGCTTGCCATAAATTCACTGTGAACGAGCTCAGATCCCTGAAGAGCAAGCAGTATAATGTGGCCTTGCCATTTCAGATGTTTTCATTGTTTGCTCTCTGCATCTTTATTAACGGCACTCTGTCAAGGCTGCTGCCTTGGACATTGATCTCTCTCTCCAGCAGGAGTAGGGCACGCATATCGAAGGGCAGGTGTCAGCCCCTTGCCAAGGGCATTCCTCTCACACAGATATTTAACTATTGCCTAGGCTCCTAGGAAAAACATGGAAAGAGCTCCGTAGTGCTGAGATGGCACAAAATTATGCTCTGTAAAGCATAGGGGAGAGGAGCTCTGCACTCCTGAATTTCATACCTGGAAACCCGTACAACCAGCAGGCATGTACATCATCACCCATGTTGCTCTCCTGTTGGGTTACAGCCTGCTTATTCAGACTGGGGATGGGGGGAAAGGCTGGGCCCATCTCAGTTCAGCCGCATGCATCGGGCATCTCTTCACCCCTTTCACCAAGGGCTTTTCTTATAAGAGCTGCAACAGGCGTTTGTGATATTTTTTTTTTTCCCAGAGCTAACTCTGGGATTCAATGAAATACAATTTTGATTATGCTCAGTAACGCCTGGGTGTTGCCTGGTCCTCCAGGGAGTGATGGTGTGTCTCCAAAAATGATGTGCCTCATGCAAACAAGTGTTCTCCAAGGCCTGTTCAAACTCTTTGGCTTGTTCTCCACAGATTTAGAAGAAAAAAAAAAAAGAGAGAGGAAAAAAAAACAACACAAGCTGTTTCTGTGGTGTAACACTTGCTATCATGTTAATTAAGCCACCACCTTCTTGGTTCTTTGCAGTCTTCTGTTTACCTGCCTGCACAGGCTTTGTCCTACAGAGACAAAGTTCCTGAAAACACAAGTGCACCCCAACCACCTGACCTAGCAAGCCTTCTCCTCCATTTCAGTAGGTGGTGGGGCATGACAAGCACTGAATGAGCACAGTTGGCTGCCATATATCCTCCTCTCCTTCTCATCTCACTCATTCCATTTAGCAAGGTAGCACTTACCTGCCCACTCACAGTCTGATGCTGTGGCTGTGGGAAGCCCAGCAGTTGCTGAAGGTGTTGCACGTACAACCATTTTCATCTCAAATAGACTTTTCTGTCTTGCTTTAGCCCAATTTGTCCCTCCAACAACAACTCAAGAACGATGCCATGGAAGTTCTCACTGCCATGGGTATTCTTAGGTCTCACTCAGGAAAGGCATCGGAGTCTTTCCAGGCCATTACATCAGCCTCATAAATGACTCATGCTGGATGTCTGCACTTTCTATTACTGGTGAGGATACAGCTGGGTTGGAGAGCTTTGGTCAGCCTCATCTTTCCATGGGGCGAAACGAAGGCTGAGCCAGCTCGTCGTGTAGCCCCAGTGAGTTCAGCAGGGTGTATCGCTGTCCTAGGGGACATCTGCATGATGCATCTTGTCTACGTGGCATTGAACAAAAATAAGTGGTCAGATATTTTTCTTCATGTTCTGTGAGACACCACCTCCCACCTTCAATTTTTCTGGCTCATCTGCTGAGATTTTAGTGTTTCTGCCATGAGAACACAGCAAAGTCTTTTTCAGCCTGCCCCATCACTTACTCCAGAAAGTTGTGCCAATTTAATTATCTTGTAACCTCATAGTATAAGAAGACGAAGTCTTAAAATTTCTTATTTTCTCTGTTGTTTTATTGTCTTTTCATTTTCCAGCATTTGTTGCTTTGTCCCTAGTGAAATTTTGTTTTCATGAGCTGTGCTCTTTCTGTATGCATTTCTTCCATCATTTGGTTATAGCTTTGTGGCACTTGTTTTCAGTTTTTGAGCTGATGAGGTCCTGATTGGCAAGAACTAAATAATTCGGTAATACATGATTAATTATGTTAGTTGTTCTCAAAGGTGGCTGCCTTCAAAAGAAGAAATGAAGGGAAGATTTTTTTCCCTTTATGGGAAAATCCAAGTGTTTTCATGTCCAATTCAAATGGACTGAAACAGCCATGGATTGAGCTGAGCCAGTTCCCAATCTTATTACTGACATGAGCTCATGGGCAAAAGTAGTTGGGAACGGGGAAAATGGCCCATACGCTGCCAACAGGCTGCCTTCTGGGGGCATGCATGCAAGTGTGGGAGCTGGAGCCCCCGCCTCAATCCGTTGAGGGTTGTTCTGAATACATGGGTGAGTCATGGGGTGGACACTGTATTGCACAACGTGGCTCAGCTGTGTCTCTGGTGTCTGATGTGAATAGCAGAGCTCTTGACTGAGTGAAAAAAAAACAACCACAAAACACATAAAAATGGGGAAATTAGAGTAGTTCAAATTATAGCAAAATGTTGGGGTTTTGACCGAGCTTTGAAAATTGGAGAGGAATAATATGAAAATATGAAAAGATGAAGAAGGGCTGTTTGAAAAGATCTGTGCCACATGGGGGAAAAAAACCAAATTTAAGCAAATTGAAAAGGATACAGAGGGAGTGGCGAATTTGGACAGTGTGTGGGAAGGGCTCAGGAGAGCCAGGAGGGAAAGTGTATCTGTGAGAAAATGGAACAAAAGATGGTTTTGAAATGAGGGAAGCTTACAGGGCTCGTGTGAGGGACAGAGAGTGTCATGCATGTTATTTTTAAGGTTTGTTTTTTTTTTTTCCAAATGATTTTACCTCATTTGCTTTCCAAACACAAGGTTGGAAATTCCAGTGTAGGCAGAAGCTCTTACTAGAGTTTCATTGCTTTCTGCTTCCAGCTTGCCTGGAAACCCCTCAAGATGAGGCTGTCATTGCAATTTAGCATATCTCCTTCTGGCCCCAAAATCCATCACGACCCTCAGGAGATTAGGCCCTGCCTGGATGGCTCCTGGGACAGGGAGCAAGAGTGAAACAAAAGCCGGGAATGTGCCTTGGAGCACCTGGAAAGGTTGGGCTCAGGCTTGTGTGGTAACAGGCTGAAGAAAGGTTTGTGCTAATCCTTATTAAATTCAGAGAGATTAATCTATCAGTTGGTGGCATTTCTCCTGACAATATTTCTGAAGGGTACAGTCAACCTTTAACTGGTTGTGGGCAGCTTTCAGTCCTGCAAAGCCCTATGAAGAAGTGATTTAGGATTATGGAAATTGGTAGCTTATCCTACTATGAAATTCTTGTGCCAGGTTCTTAAAAGGCATTAGTGTTAGGGTTATGGGTATGCTTATAGAGCATTTTGGCAAACTCCAAATAGTGAACTTCTGGTCTTGTAGTCTCTGCTGCAGAATAGGAAGGCTTTTCAGAAGAAATGCATTGTGCCAGTCATTTTCGGCGTGGCGATCAGATGCCTTCTTGCAGACATTATAAGTGTTCAGCTGTGGAGAATGCATGGTGCAATTTTTTGCCTGTTCCAGTTTTGTAACCATACAATTCTTCCTTCACCGGGTAAGAGCAGCAGAAACACCTTTGTGGGGTGAGAAGTTCAGCCAGGCTCTGAGTGTGTCTGTGAAAGAGCTGTGTGGGTTTGCACCACTTGGAGTTGGTGGGAGTTGAAGGGCACCCATTGCACATGAGGACTTGCCAACACTGCAATGAAATCACACACTTGTATCAAATTGTATAGTTTGAGACAGGCCCTGCAAATGAGAGCTTCAAAATAACGGAGAGCATGAAAAGATAATTTCTGGATCTTGTGCTTGACAATGGAAAGAGGTTAAAGGATTTGCTAGTGAGCATGCAGAGAGTGGGCATGGTGTGAACCGATGTTTTTTGATTTCTGAGATGCTTTTGATCTGTGACAAAGTCATTTAGCTTCTCTAAGTTCAGGAGAAATGCTCATATTCAATGCTAAACAGTTAACTGGTACCTCTCTTAAGATTAGTTAACTCTATAAGCCTTGCATAATTGCATAAACTCATTACATTACATGTGTCCTTGAGTTTGCTGAGTATTTCCTCCTGTGATAAGACAAGATTTTGATGTGTGACAATATTCACGTTGTCTAATTATTACTTCTACAAATGCACGGACATCGGAGTTAATGTCACCAGCTTCAATCCGTTCAATCCATATTTTCAGTCAGCTCTACACTCTACAGCTCCTTGAACCTGGCAGTGTCAATAGCTGTTTGCTTCTGGGTGAAGTTCAATAGCAATTCCTGTTTCAAGGCACACTGTGACAACTGCTGTGCGTGTTTCAGTCACAGGCAGTGACTGGTCACAGGAGATAGCAACTATTACTTGGATCTTAAGCCATACTGCCCTAAAACTAAAAGCCAGTGAATAATGACTCATGTACTGACCAGGAAGCCTTCATGAGGACAAGGAGGTGTTCTCTAGCACAGCATATGCCCAAAGCATGTGCTACTTGAGCTGCTTTGCTGTGGGTATTTTTTTCCTCAGTGTGTGTTAAATGCAGGATGTGGCAATGGGAAGAAGTTGCGGTTTATAAACTGTCTTCCCAGTGTAATCTGAAGTCTCAAAAATACGTAGGATGTAATTAAAAATTACTTTGAAAATAGTAATTTCCGTCTCTGGCTCCTGGAGTGCTTGATGCTATAGCTCTGTCTGGGCTCTGAGCACAGGGTGACTCACTGGGCCACCAAACCCTCCTGGGGATAAAATGAGCACAGGGAAAGCATTTCATTTTGCCTGTAGATCCTTGCTGTGTAATGCACTCTGTGGCTCTCTCTCCCACCCAGTGCTGGTGGCTGCCTTGCTCTCGTTGGGGAGCACCACCCAGCCTGGTGTTGGTTGTTAAGCAGCAGCAAACACCTGAGGGATGCTGTTTTCTGTGTGCAAGGAGATCGTGTCATTGAGCTCTTTAGCTATTCAATGTTCCACCTTCCCAGTCCTACAGCACAAGCTTTGGCTTCCCCCTGGCTGTATGCAGGCCAGCTATGGCAGCTGTCTGTAAGAAGCCAGCTTCTCTGAGAAGACGAATGGGCACTTCCATCCTGCAGCCCACATTCCTCCTCAGTCCTCTGGTGAGCCCGCTGCTCTGCCAGTAGGTTACAGGCAGCGGGTATGGGAGTGCTGCCTGCGGTGGGAAGAGGAAGTCCCTGGTTCTGCAGTGTTTGAAGACCACTGGGACAAGACTTCAGCCTCCTTGTGCTGTGCTGTAAACAGTTGTTAGAAAAATGAATGGAGACATTTACTCCTACAGATTATTTCGTCAAACACAGTGATGTTTTGCAGCAGAATGATCTTCCATTAGCACTTCCAGTTGTGTCACTTCTGCAATTAGCAACACGTTTACAGCACTAAAAAAGACAGTAAGAGCATTCACACTGCTTCCTGCTCACTGAGCAAGCAGGGATTGCCAACTGTTCATGTGAACAGTCTGGGGACTGCTGCAAGGAAGGAATGGCATTGGCCATTGGGAGGTGGTCAGAGAATTGCTAATGAGTGTGTGAAGTTTAGGAACCAGAATGCCTTCTTAGTTCTTTGGCATATGGCAACTTGACTCTCACAGATTTCACTAATAGCAAATAGATTTTTCCTGGAATCATAAAATACCAGAGGGTGAAAGGAATCTCTGGATGCTGCCTCCTTCAATGCCCCGCACAGAGCAAGCTGATTCTAATCCTCAGTGTCCAGCTCTGCTGTTGGCACAGTGCTGCCGTAGGGGAGGACTCAGCGAGGTGCTAGAAATGCTCACGAACAATTAGCTGATAGCAATTTTTGAATCATGCTCCCCAGTTTGAGTTGTGGAGCCCTCCTCCAGGGTCTCCTGCCGTGGAAGGGGGATTTGGTGTTTACTATTCTCACCAGAATGGTGATGGAGTTGGTATTGGCGAAGCGTCCAGCTGAATGCTGCAGGTTGCCTTCTGAAACTGCATTCATACAACAGCAGTTTGGAAGGCTGCTTGGGAACAAAGTATTTTCCCCAGGATCGTTTAGAAAGCTGGAGCAAGTGCGCTGTTCAACCACTACTTCAGGCACTGATTTCAAATGATAGATTGAGTTTTTTATTGCATAATCTCTTTTATTATATTCTGTTGTTATTCCCTGCCTCATTATTAGCTTGGCTTTTCTTTCCCATTTCTGATTCTTTCCCAGCCTCTCCGTGCTAGAGAAGGCAGTTCCTCTCCAAAGCAACTCCTTTCCCAGCTGCCATGATTAACTCCAGTTTTGCTGTCCTTTCCTTTCTGGCTCTTTAGTCTCCTCCCTCCCCCAAGTTTGCAAAGCTTTTCAGATGCTCCGAAAAAAGCTCATGAAAGTACTCCTTAGCACATCGGCTGTGCTCCTCTGTGCTTGTGGAAGTGCCTGGCTTTGACTCCCAGCATGGTATTTCTGCACATGGCCCATGGCTGATGGTGGGGCTCTGTGGACATGGTCATATATGGTGGAGATGCATTTAGGTGATGCTGGTATTGCTTCTGGGATGTAGAGGGTGGAAGCAGGAGCTCTTTGGCATCCTGAACATTAATGAGAAGACAACCACAGAATACTGTGTTTTTGCAGTCTAACAGTGTACGTTACTAATGTAAATGAAGAACAAAATGGAGCAAAGTCTGTGATGAAATATTTAAGTTCTTCACATCTTGTTTTTTTCCATCTCTGTACCTCCGAGGGACAACGTGCCATCTGAGCCTGGCTTTGTAGTGCCAGATAGCAGCAGCGTTTTGTCTCTGCTTGTAGAACCTCCTCCGCCTCCAGCTACGCGCTGCCTGCCAGCTGAGGCTCCCGCGCGGGGGAAGCGAGCGCCCGGTGCTGAATCCCAGCCTCCTCCTGGGGCAGCCACTTGTTACCAGAAGCCTGAATTAATCGGCATGGGAAATGCGTCGGTTGAGCGAGGAATGGTGGTGGCCCTTGGAACGAGCTCTAGCAGAGGAACTGAAGCAGAAGGTGGGCTCTGCTTGTCACTAGGAGGATTTGGAAATGTTTGACACCGAAAAAAGTGTAACAAATGGTATCACAGCTCAGAGGAAGTGTGGGCACTGTGAGTACTGCGCTTAGGATTTCCAGAGGCATCTAGGGCAGTCACCTCCCGTGGGATGTGAATAGCATCTGGGCTCCTGAATCTCATATCTTCGTCTGAATATTCCAGACTTTCTTCCAGACTATTTCTTCTCCATCTCTGCTCCCTCTGGACCATCAGCAGAGAGCATTTTAGTGCTCCAGCTCCTCTGGAAGGTGAAGGACAGAATGAGTAGGCACGTGTACCCCCGGAGAGATGAGCTCTGACTGCAATGGATGTGGAGACCCCTATGGCCTCTAGTACATACAGCTCCGCTGGCCTGACTTATGCTTTGGCAAAGCTGCCCAAAGACTGCAGAAGTTAGATTTAATGAACACAGCAGACAGACTCTCTTTTGAATAAAAATACGGTAGGATGGGAGAAAGCAAATAGTACCTTCCCACTCCTTATTCTGGAAAGCCACAGAAATAATTCAGAATATATCTGAGTAGTTCTGAACCTCAGGTTTTTATTCTGGTGTATAAGAGACTGTTTCAATGATAAAGATGTTTTGTGTCTATATGTGTGTAACTGAAAGCACTGCAGAAAGCTCTCACAGTCAGAGCTGGAGGAGATGACGTGCCACACAGTACAAAGGTGTGCTCACAAAAATTCATAGTAAAAAATGCTTTACCTTCCTGCCTTCTCCCACATTAGCGGCAGCAGCACAGGCTATGTGCTGCCCTTGAACTGGGGAGCATCCTGGAGGCACCGGGCATCTGTCAGCTGCAGAAGTGCTTCAGCACTCTGGTTGGAGAGGTGACCTGTACAATCTGTGAGGTGTGAGTCCTTTTGCTGGGATTCGTGTAATAGCAAGAAGCACGAGGATCTACAGATTACAGGCAGGAAAAAGAACAGAGAATTCAAGTTCTTAGTCCTGGTCTGTTTCTGCACTACTACGCCAGGAAGAAAAACCGCTGTGACAAATGGACAGCTGAAATAAGAAATGTCATTGCAGCAGCCTGCTCTGTTGCAGACTTGTCTGGGCAGGTGGCACACAGACGTAGCTCCCTTATCTTACCTTAAAAATGGTCCAACTTTCACGTTTGAGGTGTGGAATTACATGGCTTGTAATTTGTAGTGGAGCTACACTGTCTTCAATCAGCCAGCAAGAAAGCTTTTGTATAAACATGAATTTTAAAGTAGAGAATAATACTATTTAGAGCTAATTCGTTCTTGGAGATTTTTTTACCAGGAACTGCAGTCTTGATTATCTGAGTTTTTCTGTTAGTTGCTGGAAGGTGTGCAGTTCTCATAGAAACTATCACATTAAAAAATGTGAAAAGCATGTAATAGAAGCTGGAGAGGAAAAAATCATCCTTAACCTTTCCTTTGAATACAGCCTTATGGCTGATAAAAAACAAGCTCTGGAAACAGCTCCAGGTCTGCTATCTGCTTCTGTAATATTTTCATAGGTTTTGAGATTGTTTATTTGTTCTTGCACCAAAGCTCTATTTTCTGTGACCACATGTGGATCCTCGGGTGACTCTCAGGGGGTGCTCAGTGCCTGTATTGCACAGTGGTCTGAGCTTGGAGATGCTCATCCCCTGTTCTGGTTTTCTGTGCAGTTTTTGCACTGGCTATGGCACAGTGCAGCCTCAACCACCCGTGTGCATGCCTAGTCAAATAGCTTAGGAATGTGCTGTGAGTAACACCTTTTATGCTCAAGATACCACAAAGCACTTTATGTAGACCATTAAGTGCTGGCAGGAAAGGGACCCTGTAGACAAAAGGCAGAGTGGAACATTCTGTGTGGTGCTGGGCAAGAAAGCTTTCATCACCAGTGTGTGATCCTGAAAGCACAGCCCAGTGCCAGGGAGTAGGATTTGGGGACATCTCTGAATCTGAGCAGAATGGGGCTGCAGAGAAGTGGGTGAAATTCCACTACAACAGCTCACATGCATCTTGAGTATTTCAGTGCTGTGCCGTGCTGTACCCATCTTGGGGGCACAGTGGGGTTCTCAGGGTGGAGGCAGGTGTGTGGTTGGGTGAGTGCTGTGGGCTTCTCATTGCAAATAGGATTAGTATTCATACTGCTTTAGTACAGGCGCTAATATAATATTTATGTAGTATGTAATACATTAAGATGTTATATTAATATTGGGGTGGCAGGTGAGAGCTGGAAGTACAGATTAGCACCTTCTCATCCTGTTATGTTTTGCAAACCCATAGGAAAATCATTATCTCATTCACATAATAAATTGAATAATCTCTCATACACTCAGCTAATTATACCCAGCTCAGGTGTATTGAAATGAGCTACTGTCATACACAGCAAGTGGGTCTGAAATGAAACAAATGTCTGATTTAAATCTGATTTAGTCCTGACTGCTCTCTGCCTGCAGCTTCAGCATCACACCTGGGAGGGAAAAGAGCTGCTGCTGTCCCTATAGGGAGCTGAGGGATATAACAGATATTTATAGGATATTTGGGAACCCCCATGGCTGGGTGCTGAGATGAGTGTGGTGAGCCATGCAGAGCTGATAGTTAAAGAAAATTGAAGAAAATGAGTCAAAGCCTCTGTGAGAAAACTCCAATCTGACCCAGAAAGCTGATATCTTCCAAACTTTGCATGCTCTCAGGCAGTCGCACTGAAAACTTCGGCTGCAAATGCTTCTGTGCTTTGTATTAATCCTCAAGGCAGAAAGTAAGGTCACCGCTGCAAAAACGCGGTAGCATTTTCATTTTAAAACAAGCCTACAGCTTATTGAATTTTGCTCTAATTAGGTCTTTTTTTGGTCTCAGTTCTCCTCCCCACCGTGTGCTGCAAGGCCAGTTTGTTTTCCTTGGCCTTGAAGACTGGGAAAAGCTTTTGTGGGAGAATTTTTAAACTTCCTGGGTCTTCTGCTCCTGATGTAGGTCTGATAGTTCACGGAGGGCAGGCTGTGAAGGGGTGCTGTGTGGGGTGGGAGCCCTGAAGAGCAGACATCCTGCTGCCCATCGTGCTTCGCTACGTGTTGCACTGTTGCGTTTACCCAATGATGTTTTTAGGGTGAATTTTGGTCTTTGAGGCTCAAGGCTTAAAAGCAATATATTGTTGTTAAACAAGGAGCAAAGGCTGAAGGACAGCGACTTTGCTGACTTCTGCAGGTTGTGGAGCGATGACTTGCTGCAGGCTGAAGGGAAGCACATGGTCATGGGACACAGGGCTGTGTTATGGGCATTTTGGGTCATTTCTTCTTGGGAATGGAGCTCCCACATGGCTCAGTGCCCTCAGGCAAGCAGCTGGCTGGGGTGGAAGGCTGTGGTCTATGACAAGGAGTTTACTGGCACCACGTGTGATATATTTTGCACACATAGAGACCGATCGTGTGCTCTACACCATGACAATCAACAAGCTGTGTGAACATAACAGCAACCACCCAAGCCATGAGAGGTGTCTTGTGTTTCTCTTTGGACTATTCACTTACCCCTTGACCAAGAAGAAGTTTGAAAAGGTGTGAAAAGGCTGCTTCTTGGCCTTCACAGCAGTAGCATCTTCTCTGGGATTTTAATTTTCTCTACCCCTTGCCCCATGAGCACACAATAAGTGTGTTGGGAAGGTGAACATCAGCTGACAGCTTTATGGACGCTTGATTGGAACCCAAAAAAAAAGCAGTTATAGTGCTGAGTGTAGGCTTAAGCCTGCAGAAGACATCTTAAAAATTATTCACTAGGTGCTCATTAAGGTGTGCCAGAATTGTCTGTTAAAACCATAGAGGTGAGAGCTGCAGGGGAGAGACGTCCCTGTCCCGCTCTGTGTCAGCCCGACCGGACTGTTGGTAGCACTAGGAGTAAATGCAGCTCAAAGCAGCATGCAGCTCCTTTGTGTTGTGAATTTAAGTAGGATATTTATAGGCACCAGTCATCTCTAGTCTCCTTTGATCCATTCTTTCCAACTGAAGAAGCGATGCTTTAAAAAAGAAAAACATCTTCATCTTTACAGTGGGAGAATTAGAGAGAAATGCCAAGATGCCAGCTTTCAAAACACTTCTGATGCCTTTAATGTTTATTTTAACTCCTAAAAAACATCTGAAGGAATGATCCAGAAGCAGATGTGGACAAGGAAGGCAGCAGAAGACCTCATTCCGCCTCTGCTTTTGGATAACGCATCTGTGTAGCACCAGCTCTGAGGTTGTCGGTGTGCTCCCACCTCGTCCTGCCTGAGCCCATCTCGTGTAAATACATTTGTACAAAACACACTCACCCTCTCCCATGCATATTCATGCTGTGCCAGCTCCTGGTGGGGATAATGCTCTGTGCAGAGAGCCCTGCTATTAGCTCTGACTGACAAGTGGATTCCCAATCTAACGTATGTATGTCACCAGCAGATCACAGGAGCTTTGAAGTCAAATGCGTGCTTGGGAGCTTGAGCTGCTGCTGTTACAGCACGGCATAAAAGTGAGGGATACAAAGTCCCCTGCTGTTGGATGGCACTCAGCCATAAATAGGCTGACAAAGAGGAGATGAGGGCAGTGTGCTAATAGTGAGATGCTGCTGGAGGCTACAGCAGTGAGCGATGCTGTGTGTGAGGGCTGGTGCCTCTGCTTGGCTTTCCCAGACAAGGTGCCAAGGTGCAGCAAGGGTCTCAGGGAAGAGAATAGCATGGCCCCTCTGAAATACCTCATCTGCAGCCTGTGAGACCGTATTCTTCAAGTAAGGCCGTGTCTAAATGTCACTAGTAAGTGATGCTCATAATGCCAAGACTCACAATAACAAAGATCCTGCATCCCCACCCAAATAATGTGTTCACATCTGTTCTGCGTACCTATAAACCCACATACTGTGCAACTCCTTTGCTTGTTCTTAGAAGGAAGCATGGACCTGGAGGTGAAGACATTCCCAAAAGATTTATGCTGGAAGCACAGCAGAACATTCTGAGGTTGGCTCAGAGGCAACCGAGGGCACTGGATGAACAGCAACATCTCAGCTCAAGAACCCTCTTGCAGATGAGATATTTACACATCGGGAGTGTCATCATGGGATCAATACCAAGACAGAGCAAGGCATGCATAATGCAACAGATGTTGCCTTATGTAAACAATAAACAGTCAACAGGTTCTTGGTACTAGCTCGGTAATTCCTTTACTCTACTTGAGCAGTCCCTGATGAGCATCACAAGTAACACTGAGGCTTGAGCACCCACATCTCCCTGTTCGTACTGATAATGCAGAACGGAGTCACTGTCCTCTTGATACTGAATCAAACCACAGTCCGTGCTCACTGTCTGCAACGTTTCACCAGTTAAGAGCAATTGGTTTATTGGTGATCTCGCTCATGCTTGCTCTTGAGTTGAAGCACAAGCGATGACAAAAGCTGCTTGTGTGTGTCTCAACAGCACCCACAAGCCCAGCAGCAGTAGCTCGGTGCAGCTTGTTTCAAGGTTGCAGCATCCTCCGCAGCCCAACTTCTTCGTCCAAATTAAACCGCATGAAATCCATTGGAAAGCTCATGTTTGCTAGCCCTGAACTCACGTAATTGTTATGCCTCATTAATTTGGTGTGTTTATTTAAATTGGCTGGTGTTTTCCTGAAACAGGTGATCTAGCATTTAAAAAAATATTTCTGATTGTGTCACGGTGCTTTGAGCAGCTGTAAACGCAAACTGCTCTGCTGCTCTTTTGTCCTTCTTGTTTGAATGCGATGGATACCTTACAAATGAACAGAGCTGGAAAGGTGCTTAATTTATGAACAAAGACGTGCCTCTAAATAATCTCAAATTAGTTCATCCATGACCTGGCACACAATGCCTAGTTTAGTCTGAGCATTGCAAACCATTAGTAAACATTTTAATTGTAATAATTGCCACTGGCAGCAATTATTTTCAGAAGGATGGCTAATTTCAATCAACAGAGGGTATCTGAAATGCGAGGAGCACATCCTGTCTTTTAAAAACACCAGCAAAGCAGCTGCACACCAGTGTGATGAACACCCAGCTTCACTTTGCCGGAGCAGTGCTGGGGTTTCAAGAAGCCGAGGAGATCTCCCCAGGCACCCTGAAGGCAGACCTCGAGGGAGCACTGGCACGTGCTGCTGGCCCCAGAGCTGCAGGACAGGCTGCGTTTGGACAAGTGAGATGTAAGATGCTGTATATAGGGTGGGGCGTGTGTGAAATCAGCCATGGGGCTGCTGTGAGGTGCTGCAGCTGCTCACCTCCACTCCAGGCTCAGGGTGTGACCTGTGAGCCAGGCCGAGGGCCAGCACCCCACCACGCTGCCAGCCGTGCTCTGCCAGGCTCCGAGGGAGCCGCTGCTGCTAGTGCTGGTGGGAGCTGGCTCTCCACTTGATTTCTGAAAGATGGAAAAAGCTGGACATCCATCCAAAAATTCAAAATTGAGTGTAGGGTTGTTGTCAAATGCCGTAATTAGACACAGAGATGCAGAAGATGAATAAAGTGCACCATTATTTCTTTGTTAAATTAACTTTTCTACCCTAGCCCTGTGATCCTTACTGGTAGGACGTCACTTGTAATGTTTTTCCCCGTGCACTCAGCGTGGTTCTGTCGTACAGGCACTTTAGCATTGAATTAATTGCTACATTAATGGATGTCTATAGTCCATTTGTAAATTAAGACCTGATGCTAATCCTCTTGGGGGGGAGCAAGAAGGGAGTCTATTCAGTACCAAAGCATTCAGTTCATTACCAACAGACTCCAAATGTTCAAAGGCAGGAAGGGAAGTGTATCAAAGATGCTTTAATTTGAAAAACGTACAGGAAGCTGATCTCAAGGCCTGGCCGTGCTGCAGACTTCATAGCAGCAGATAAATTCCTTTGAATTTATCATCAACAATATCACTGGGGATTGGGCGTGGATGAGCCTTTATCACCAGTTGCCGCCTTCAAACAGTGTCCAACAGCGTGAGTGTTTAACTTATTGTATCTGGCACCTGGGAGGACACCAGTAACCCGAAATTTCATGGGGGTATAACTGAAATTAGTTCAATGGCCTGTTTACCAAATCTGACAGGCTCAGTCATCCTTAGGCTCCAAAGTCTGGAGAATCCAGTGACACAAGGGTAAGGAAAACGTGCATAACTAAACAGAGCATTTTTGAAATTGACACCAGTCTGATTTGGACTCTGCCTAGAGGTGCTTTCCTATTTCTTAGTTCCAGATGAATTTGTTTCCAGGTGTTGGTTTGCAATCACTGTACTACGGCAGGGTGTTTGCTGCTGCTGCCTGCTGTGCCTGCAGCCCCTGCTCCCTGCAGGCACAGCCCCACCACTCAGCCTCGCCTTGCCCTGCCCTTGGAACACAAGGCATGTGGGCTCAACCAGGGTTATACTGCTTGGCATGGTAGAGATACGAATAACTGTATGTTCCGACCCGATAGCGCTTGACTCCTGCATTCTCCCACCACCCCCAAATAGTTCTGCTCTATAAATACAAGACAAGCTTATGCATTTTGGCTTTAATAGCACATGAAAATAAAATTTGCTCTGTAAGGGATGCAATCACAGACCAAAAACCGTTCACGTGGGTTTTTCCTCTCTGCTGGCAAAAAATATAACAGTTAATTAGGCTGGAAAACCCAAAGGAAAGTGAATTCAGATGACCAATCATGATGTGGCATGGAAAATATCTCCATGACAACAGAAATTTACAACACTTCAGTTTTAATATATCAGAGGATAAGGGTAGTTTCACAGCCACTACGCAGGAGATGTACCTCTCTCTCTTGGCAGTCCCTGGATTACGTGGAACTCAGGCTAATGTCCCAGATGTGAAAGCAAAAACAGGATTATGAAGCCTAAGAAATGTTACCAATGCACCAGCAAGGTGAGAACTTGCCCTGCTGCATGGTACAAACATTTGGGCCTTTTTTGCAAGATATTGCAGTATATTACAGTGATTTCTTCCTAAATTTTAGTATCACGTCACTAGCCCGGGCTCAGTGCAATGCATGTGGCACAGGCAGTTCTCATCCCGAGCAGCACAGTGCACCTCCTGGGGACTGTACTGCTGCCCGACACCTCTTGATGCTGCTGTTTTACACCCTGTAATGAGTTCCAGGGTAAAAAAGAACAAAAAAGGGAAAAGGTGAGTTTAGAGATCATGGCTATGTATCCAAAAGTCTGACCTACGTTCCCCTGCTCATAATGAACGGGAGTATTATGCTTCCCTTTTAGACACTGCATTCAGTGTATTTTGTAAACGCATCAGCACGCGTGAATGTCTCTTGCAGAAAACGTCTTACAGTATTTAGTAGGGGATGAATCAATTAGAATAGATTTTAGAATAGATATTTCATTAGTGATTTCACTAAAATTAATCTGTTTGAATTTTCAGTTAAAAATCAAACTGGAGCAGGGCAGCATTGACTGTTGCTAATATTTTAAAAATATTAAAACTGGTAACAAAAGGATTTCTATTAAATTCTGTTTTGTAACTGGAGGAAAATAAAAGGCTAGCAGGAAACACATCACTTTTGATCAGATTGAACAGGACGTTCCTGTGCATGAAGGAGTGTTGCTCTGCTCTCCTTGCTAAGAGTTCCTCTCTTGGTTTTGCTCACTTGTGCATGTTCTGTGTGGCACCTTCCAACCAGCCATGCCTTGAACTCTTGGACAGTGCTGGCTGTGAGTGGGTGGGGAGGAAACCACTGTCTGTAAATGCATGGGAATGGCACGATAAGGAATAACTGTCATGTTCTTGTTTGTTTTCTGTAATACAATATGAAAGTGCTAATAGGATCAGCCTTTCATGATGAGTGATAACAATATATTAAAAACAAATGTTAACAGGCAGCGTGAAATTGCTAACAAAGTAGAAAATGACTAATAAAATCCAGTGGACCTCATTTTAACATTGAGAATACAGCTGGCTTTTAGAACCTCTCTCCTTCCGGAGTGCACAGAAAGCGATGGGACAGTGAGCAAAGGGGTTTTGGGGCAGAGCCCAAGGGTGTCCCTGCTTAGAATCCTTACATTGGCAGCCTCCAGAACCTGGAAAATGAAAGCTGCCATGCTGTCAAATAGCCAAAACAGGGCTGAACAGTTTTAAGAAAAGCCTTGGAAATTCCTTAATAAAAATACACAAACCTAAACCCAAATGCGTTGTGCAGGAGGGAAGATGAGAATACAGGCAGAAAGACCAGACAGTGCCGAGAGGGAGAATTGGTAAATGCAGACAAAGGAATGTGAAATACATAGTGAAGAAATTAATTGGATAAACAGGAGGGCCAAGAGGTAAACCAGAACAGAGACCTGTGTCCTGTAATAATGCTTTCAGAACTCCTCGAATTAAAGGAGAAAGCAGAGATCAAACAAGATAATTTAAGTAGATGCCAGCCTCAAAGGATAATGTGGACCTTAATTACTTACTCCTACTCTTCCTTCTCTTCTTAGCTAAGTGAATTTCCCAGCTGGTGTTTCTGGCTTTTGCCAGGCAGGAACCAGAGTGAACATTCCAACAAACGGGATTGGCAAGGTCCTGCTCCTTGCCACGTTCATCTTTCCATTTTTCCTTAGCTTTTAATTATTTTCCAACCTGGCCATCTAGCTGCTCCCTTACTGAAAATCACTTAAAGAAATATTTATGGGCAAGGTAGGGACTGGCTCAGGTGCCATAAGGGCCTGTAGTCCTGCCAGTCAAGGTGATGCCCTTCTCCTTCCAACCAGCTTGGGGCTCCTCGACTTCACTGACTGTATCCAGACAAAGGTCCTTTCACTGCTTCTACTCAAACTCCATCCCAGCAAGGTCTTGTGCACGTAGCAGCATTTATATTTGGGCTTTGATGTACTTCCTCGCCGTGGGTCACTTCTGACCTCCGGGGTCATTTTGTAGGGTTTCAGCCCTCCTGGGTGCAGTGCCCAAAGGCTCAGGGCTGGATTTGCTGCCTTCCAACACATTTGAAGTAATAAACCTATCAGAAAAGCTCAGATGACTTGAAAAGCTTCATTCCAAAAGCGAGAAAGGTAGAAGTTTTATTTTTCTTAGGCTCCCATAAGCAATAAAAAAGAAATGTCAGGTTTACGTTTGGTGGTAAAATATCCCTGCAAGTGCAGATGTGATTTGTAGTTTCTGGTGGGATGGAGACAGGACACCGGAGGGCCTGAGCTATCATTCCAAAGCTCCACAGCTGATCTGTGCTTCCAGTGTCTGCTAGGCTGGTGCAGCAAGCCTTGCTCTGGAGGAGCTTGTTGGGTTTGGTGTGCTGAGTATCAACAGGGATTGGAGCAGCCTGCAAAAACTAGCTCAGGGTTTTTCCAGACTGTACAAATACTCATTGTGCTGCTTTAATTCGTGTCTCTTATGGTGATACTTGTGGAAAAAAGTACAACCAGTATGTGGTGTAAGGAGCCATGCCTCAGATGAGGCTTTGGTTGGTTTTTTCATCATTGTCCAGCTGGTTTTACTTATCAACCAGGCACTCCGGGGTACCTCTTGTAAGCTGAAAGGCCTCTACCATAAGCTGGAGAGCACTAATCATTGCAGGGCTGGCTTTAAGGAGAGGGGTTTCAGAAACACAGATCTAATGCATGCCCTTCATGCCTTTGAATATCACCATCAAAAATATGGAGAGATGAAAAGCAGATAAATATCTTGAAAACCCTAAGCCATTAAAATTGGATGGCTGGAGACAGACAGCAGTGGGACCTGCCCACCACTCTGGAAGTCCCCAGTTTTGGCAGAAGAACTGAATAAGCACATCCTCTTCCTGCCACGGGCCCTGGGCAATGAATGCTGGCACGTCTTGATTTCAAGGCAGGTAGAAGGAAAGGCACTCCTGGGGGGCTGAAAAGAAAACGCCAGTGTAGCCAGAAATAAGTGTGTGGATAACAGTGCTTTGAGGCAGAAATAGAAGAATGAAATCAGGACCACACTGTGTCTAGGTATTGGTCCAAAGAAATGTTATGGTATTGCTGTTTTCATCCACAACTTTTAAAGCAGAATTGAAAAATTTAAGGAGAAAAAAGCTGTAAAAATCCAACAAGATGATTACACTGAAGGGGCTGTGGCACAGCCGTTGCCGATATCGTGTTCCAGTCTGAAGTTATTTTGTAAGAATCGTTAAGATGCTAAAGAATCACAGCCTCTCTGCAGGAGTAAATGGGAGATGTATGTCAAGTGTCACAACAAAAAATTACCTTCTGAATAGGTTTGTATTGTAAATGAGTAATCAGTCCACTGATAAGATACAGTGACTTGGAACCACAGAATTGATTCAAGGAAAGGTGGTGTTTTCCTTTTCTGTCACAAGTCACTCTCTGCTAACAGAAATATCACTCTTTCCAGAACAGCAGCTATAGCAACAGTAGGATTTCACTGGGTAGAGGTCAGAGAGTATAAGCTGTTTTTTACTGCTGATTCTAACAAGCCATCCCCACAATTGGCCATTATCGATGGCATTGGAAGCCCTTTCCTGTGATTATATTTCATCTGGTGCTACAGCAGGGCTGAATAATTAAAGCTGTCAGCAAAAAAAATGAAGTGTTTGTATACCTTTGAGAACAATTTCAAAATAATTTGCAGTCTCAGTTATCTCAAGAATATTACTAACAAAAGAAGCTGTCCACAGGACAGAGGAAAGCATGCTTTGAGGGTATCTGTGTGTCTTTCCTACTGCAGCTTGCACAGAGCGTTGTTACCAGTGACAGTAATAAGAGAATGCCTGCTAACTGGGTGGACAGTATCTCTACAGCTGTGTTGGGAGGGAAAATGAAACGGCCATCAGCTCAGCAAAGAGCACAAAGCCAGTGGCCATGCCAAGGGGGTTGCCTGTACTCAGCTGTATTTACCCAATGTCTGGCTTTAGGAGGCAGAAGGTACACAACAGATTCCTGTCTTCATGTCCCAAGCCATGCTGCTTGCTGTGCTTTCCCAAATACATTGGTTCAAACAGCAGCCTGTGTCCCACCGGGATGCAGATGGTCAGAGAAAAGGCTGAATTTTGTCCCTCAAGTGTTCTTGCTCACTGAGGAGTTCCTATCTGCCCTGCAATGCACTTTTCCCGTTACGCTGTGAATCCAGCTATCCTCATTGTGTGAGATGTTTCTGCTGGGAATATCCAGCTTTCTTTGCAGCCTCAGTGAAGTCATCTGAGATTAAAGTTTGAACTACACTTGCTCCAGACATGAAATTCAGGAGGGAAAAAACAAAAGCAGCATCGCTTTCCCTGGTGGTCTTTCAGTACTTGTTGAGGCAGGTGTATCTACACAGCGTGGGCTGTGGGTTTGCTCTGATGGTGCTTTGTGTCAGTGTTGGGCTGTGCACTGGCTGCCTTGCAGATCTGTGGGGTCCTGCTGCCACTTGTGGCTCTTATTTGCAGAGAGAGGGATTTGTGTGCAGCTATTGAGGGCACATCATAACATAACTATGATAGAAAAGCACTTATCAGAAATTCCTTGCTGATGCCAACATAAATCAGGTGCTCCAAGGATGCAAAATCTCAGCTTCTAGGTCAGCACAAGACACAGTTTGTGGTGCAGTTTCTGGGGATGTGCAAGCACAGAAGCAAGCAACAGTTGCTTATACCAGTGCTTCAACAAGATTGTGTGAAAAATGTAGTGCTTGCTGGATACAGGAGAAGACAGTGACAGTGCCTTTTGTGTAACATTCTGGAGCTGGAAGGGTTCTTGCAGAACTTAGCTTTGCAATATATTCTGATAGAAATGTAATGTTAATTCCTTTTCTCTTTAAATCTGTCTTTTTAGGTTCTCTGCATCATAAAGGAGACACTGTGCTATGTGCTTCTATGCAATATCACACCTCTAGCTCATGCTGAATTTGAGGAAAATCCCTTCTCTTCCCTGAGCTGCTTTGCATCAAGCTGTACAAATCCTGATGACCTTAAACACACTGACCTGGTCCCAGTGGAGCTACTGACATACTGAGTTATGCAGGTTTGTACTGAGACAAATAGCTGGTCAAAGACATCAGAAACCTAGATCATATCTACCTGCAGTTTTGTGTCCTAACTGGGCATGGAGCTCAGCAGGAAAGCTGCCGTTTGCATGCACAAGTGTCTGATGGATATCGGTCATCTGTGTGTAGCTGCCAAGCCCTGTGTTTCGTGTACCCATTTGCTGAAGCCCAGCTCTCATATAGCCAGCAGCTCCTGGGCTGGAGAAGTCTGAGACAATTCCTTCTCTTTGGTCAATGGAAAGAATCAATTTCCCTGGAGCCAGAGCTGTGTTAGTTTGCCCTTGTGCTGGAAACTTGTTTTTATCTGTGCTGAGTTTGGGAAGTCATGGCATGCTCAGAGGTTGGGGTGGTTTTTGTTCTCAGCTTGTTTATGTTTGTGGACCACATGGAGCAGTTTAGTGTTTGCTTTTTTGTGAGGCTCAAGTGTCTGCTTTTAATAAGATCGCCTGCAAGCATTTGGATTTGCTCTTGCATATGGTAATGAACTTCTCACGTGCCTTTTAGGGGTCCCATTCCTCTAAGGCAGGCACACAGCAAGCTGCTTTTCTTCCTGTTTTGGCCTAGGGCTTTATTCCACACTACCCACGCTACTTGTATATATATGTACAAAGAAACATATGCGTATGGAGCAAACCTCCTGGCAGGGTGGTTCAGGCTTGGAAGAGAGGCCATTGCTCTTGGGATCCATATGTCCTATGGACGTGGCAACAGAGCAGCCCACAGCCACTTGCCCAAGGCTCCTGACTTTCATCTGTGCACATTTAGCTCAGGACTTCTGGGCTCTTCTCTCTTGTCATCCTTTATGCATTATTGTGCCTATTTAGCTTGTTGAGAGCTTACAGCAAAGTCCACCTCCTTCCATACAGACGTAAAACACATCATATGCATTTAGATTTTGCCTTACCTGGTTTGTTAGCAGTGCCCTCAAGGCCACCCTGCCTCCCAAGGCTGGATCTTGCAGAGAGTTTGGGTCAGCACTGCTCTTTGGCTTGGACTTGTCAGCGCACACATGGCAATAGCGGTCACTGCCTGGGCTATGGGAACACAGCTCCTGGCTTCACTCCTTTCTTTCCCTGGGGAATTTTTCCCATCATGGAGATCAGTGCACCCTGCTAACTGACACACTGCTAGGAATTGCTAAATAAACCTTTCATTCTTGAAAAAGGACATCATTTACTTCTCTTTCTCTGGTTGGATCCCTTGTTCGGTACGACTGATGTTACCCCCTCTTGGCACTGAGCTGTCGGTGGGTTTTGCATACATTTGGTTATCCAGCTGTATTCATACTGCATTGCTGCTCTGTGCTGCATCCCTGCAAGGGAGCCTGCTTGCCACTCCGATGGCAGATGCACAGAGTAAGGAAGATTAATCCTCCTGCGGTGGGAGTTCCTCAAAATGGCAGAAAATCAAGGCAATAAATCAAGCGCATATGTATTAGCATCAAAGCATAAACCTGCAGGGCACAAAGAAAGGCCACATATTGTTAAATCTCCCATTATTTATTGCTTTATCAGGCGGGGGGTATTATTGCCCTGTAAAGGATATATATGCTCCCCATAACAAGGAGGTAAGAACTGTACAGCAGCAGCAAACGAGGACACGGCTTCCTGAGGTATTCCAGCCCACTGCAATCTAGGAAAGATGCCTATAGATGGGAATTCGTACGCTTGTTATTTTTTTTTCCCTCTCTGTCTTTTTAGTTACCTAGAATAAAACAAAAGCTTAAAAGCGTTACAGAGTCATCTGAGGAAGTGAGGATCAGCTTTTAGTCATAAATAGGGAGTATTTGGGAACGTAGAAAGCAGCTGTGAAACATTCTGGGAGGAGTTCAGTGTCACATAGCTGTGTGCAGTGAGGGTTGTGTTTCCATCTGTGTTTATATGTGGACCCTGACAGGTGACTGATCCCTCAGTTCAGTGATTAAATGGGGAAACACAACACATTTCTGTAGGTTCAGCTGGTGCTGAAAGAAAAGGAGGCAAAAAAACGATCAACAATTCCTGTTTGACATTAAAAAGGTTTAGTTTTTTGTTACATCAAGATTAAAATTAAAATTGTTATTTCTTTTCTTTGTCTTTTATCCTCTCTTAAAACAGAAATGAAACTATATTCCAAAAGGTTTACTCTGAAACCCATCAGCAAGTCTAGAAGCCTCAATATCGCCTATTTTATCCGAAGGAGAAGAGCAGCAGGAAACTGTTCCCATCATGTTCTCAAGGCTGAAAAGCAAAGCTGTGCTGGAGCCAAAGAACAATAATTGTAAGTCCAGTATAAACGCATGCACATTACCCCCAGTTCCAGGGCAGTGGTCCCTCCATCCATCCATCCACCTCTCCCTCAGGCCCTGAGCTGGGCAAAGCAGGGCTGAACACAACTGTGAGAGATCGTGTAGAGACGTCGCTCCTTGCCATGGGGAAGGCAGATGCATTTGCTTCATGATAATAGCTTCCAGGAAAAAAGTTTTATATATTATTTCCCCCCTTAAAGTACAGCTTGGAAAAACCACAGCTTTTTGTGGCTTCACATAATGCATGTGAAAGTCAGGCCTGGTTGCTAAAGAGCGTGCAGTTAAGTAGTGCTTGAGGAAACCGAGCCACGGAAGTTGTTGGGGTTTTTTGGGGCTCTTTTTTGAACAACAAACCTTTAAATGTTGGTTAACTCCTTATAAAATGGCACCAATTCCTGCTCCTCTGGATGGGCAAGCCTCGGGATTCACCGAGGAATGGAAATTGTTGGTATTTCTTTACATATTCTTCCATCCCTTGTATTTCAAAAGTGAAAGAATTAAAATAAATTGGACTCATTTCTTTTGCCTCTCGCTCCAAACAAAAATATTTTTGTAATAAGAAAAGCATGGATTCAGTGCTGTCTTTCTACAAACAACTTGTCCTACAAGGGTTCTGCAGCGGATGTGGGTGACAGGCAGAGTTGGGCAGGGGAGCAGGAGTTCTCTCGTGAGAACAGCCACATTCACCAGCTCATGAAAAAAACTTATCATTTTCCCTGCACTGTGCAGCCCCCAAAAGCTTTTTTTGGAGCCTTGGGGACACGGCTGGCCTTAGGGGGCTGTTTCACAGTCCCTGGAACCATGCAGGAGTTGTGTAGTAGACAGATGTATGCTGTGTAGAGGAGCCCTTGGGCAGAGCAGGGCTGCAAGGAGACATCTCTTCTGGATGTCTTATATTCTCCCACCCCAGCAGGAACCCAACCCTGTGGCTCCTGGGGAAAAAAAATATTAAAAGATGTCATTTCTCTTTTGGGAACTTAATTTTGGCTCTGCCCATAAATGGAAAGATTCTGAATCAAAGCTCTTCCCACAGGGAACCAAAGAGTTCAGGGTATTTGTTTATGTCCTTGTCACTAATAAAACCAAATTGACTTTTAAAAATAGCCCTTGTGCCTTATGAAAACAGGCAGGGAATGATGCAGCAGGCGGGGAATGAGCCTGGGATATGAACGAGCTCAAAAATATTTCTCCATCTGCCACAAGGTTCAGGGAAGGCCCCTGACCTCTCTTGACCATGTGAAGCCCTGGAGGTGCAGCACCCTCGTACCTGTGAAACGTGCAGGGATATCCACTCGGAAAACAGACAGGAGCAAGAGGAAACTGCAGTAAAAGCACACCACAGCCAGCTGAAACCTCCAGCCCTCCTAACAACCTGAGGAGCCGCCCCTTGTAGAACTGGAGGCTCTTGTAAGCACCATGGGTAGATGTCCACCAGCAGGGAAGGCTGAGGGAGCTCTTTGGGATGCAGTGAATCCCATGCTGTGGGATCCGCCATCTATGTTTGCTCATGGGGGAAGCTCTGCCCCCCCACCTACCCATGGCACACAGCCAGGCACCCTTTTCTGTCAGCAGCCCCAGCCCAGCAAGGTGATGGAGACCACGAGCAGTGTCCACCAGACCGTACCAGAGTGGATGAGTGGTTCAGTGTGCTCAGCCAAGACGAGTCAGGTGCTCAGGGTTACGAATCGCTGAATTTCTCTGCGGCATCGTGCAGCAGCCACACTTTCCCAAGAGGACAAGGTGCCCTGGCAACAAGAGGTAATGGGCTAAAGTCCATCATTATCACCTCTGTGGTCGTCACATGTCAGTGTGGTGAGACGCAGCCCTTTCTGAGCTCGTGCCAGGCACAGACATCTCTCTTCTCGATGATCTCTGTGGGCTTGGCTCAATCAGGCAGGAACCTCCCAGAGGAGGGAGGTTCCCTCCCCTGTCCTGTAGGGCCTGCAGCCAGCAGTCAGCTGGGAACCAGCGGTGTTTTCATGTAAACCTCCTTAGGACCAAAACTGCAAGTAGGGCCTGGAGTAGTCTGACTGCAGTCTCCTGAGGAGCTGATCAATTGAATGTAAGAATTCCTTGGCAAACCAGTCATTTATTTCTCATTAGACATGGGTTTCCTGCCAGACTCTGCCGTCAGGCCCAACACAATGTGTTTCTCAGGGGCAGCAGGGCAGGTGCTGCCGGCACGCAGAGCCCACGGGAGGAGCAGCGGGAGGCAGCTGCTCTGCCACTGGCTGGCTGTGCTGCACCAACAGCCATTGTGGGGAGAAACAGCATCACTCTGTGTGCTTGGGCAGCCTAATTGGATACTCAATATTTGTGTAACAGGCTGCAGCCAGGAGGAGCAGAAGGGCTGTTGTGGTGCTCTGAGCAAATGAGAAAGGATGGAGTGCCTGCAGGCTGCAGGTCAGCTGCACGTGGAGATGGGGCTGGCATGGGCTTCTGTTGGGTTTATACCCTTGAGTCCTCAAATTAAGGGTCTCAAGAAAGCTCCTGGTGTGTTAGCACGGGAGTAGGGCTCAGAGTGCAAGAACAGGAAAAGGAGAGGACAAACGTGGTGAAAGGGCCTCGCATAACCCCCCACGTCATGTGTCAGCATCTCCATACGCCATATCAGCTTGTAATGGCTCATTTATACCCAGCTAGAGGAGTGCCATGCTGTAGTACCTGGTGTGCAGGAGGGAACCACACCATCAGCTTGCATTGCAAGATGTTTTAAAAATTGCACATTTGTTGGCATATGAATGCAACACTGAAAATCACTGGAGATGAAACAGCAGTGGAAGCTCTGGACAATGACCTGCACTTGGCTTGGGACTGCAACACCTTTCACCTTTATCCTCTGATCTAAACCTTAAAATTCAGATTGAACTTAGAGCCACCGATGACATAATACCATGCACATATTGAACTCTTTGGACTCGTGTTCCAGTGCTGAGTGCCTTTTCTTAAATGCTGGCCCCATGTGAGACAGTGTGAGCTAACACCAGCGTGTGTTGGTGCGGCTCTGTGCAGGCGCAGCTCACCCAGCGAGCGGGGTGCTTGTAACACAGCCACGCTTCTGACTCTCCAGGGTGGGCCATTAATAGCAGATGAAAGCTCAGATAACGAAAGCAACTTCTGTAGTTAAGGGCATTTTGTTACCTCTGAAGAAATAGTGAGTTGCAACGTGTTACACTTCATTTTTACTGGCATTTGGTCTTCCTTCAGGCAGTTGTGGTATGAAAGGCAAGATGGGAATCGAAGAATCTGACTTTGCTCAGCAGAGTACTCTCTCGGTTAGGAAATACAGATTTCCCCCACCCCTATGTGCTTAGGGGAAACCAGCCCCAGCTGTGCTCTGTGGGCAGCTGGGGCACAGCAGCCTGCGGCCAGCAGCCCCTCCAGCGCTGCCCTTTGCATACCACTTCCAGACGGGTGCTGCCCGAGCTGTCATTGACACTGGAGGAGGGTGAGAGACAACAAAAGGCTCTTCTAATTTAGTTTTTTCCCCTAGAAGATCTGTATCACCTTCTACTGGGCATTAGGCCCACCTGACTCCAGTTCTCCTGCTACCACACGTTGCTGAACTGCTCAGCAGGGACTGGGGAACTGAGAGGCATTGTCCCAGCATGGTCAGAAGTGTTACAAAGAGGATTTTGTGCTGCTCAGCATCGTTCCACTGAGGTTCACATGTACGTGCACAGACCCCTCCAGCCATCACTTAAAGGCTGCACACTTTTAGAAATTAGTGGAGAGGAAGAAATAACAAAAGCCCCCCAGGCTCACAGACAGAGCGTGCTGTGCTTCTGGCATGCACCTGAGCCCTTTCCACCCACCCCTTTATATTTAAATGCTCAGCTTAAAGGATGGGAAAAGGCATGGACATGATGCCATCATTTTCCACATGATTGTGCATTGCTTCTTGTTCTTAACAAATGCTTCCTGCCCTTTTAATTAAGCGGCAGATGCTCGTTGGGGTGTGTAGTCCGTGGGACAGAGGAAGATTTATTGGAACTGGATTGCAATTGTAGTTTACAGTGTGCTCTGACCCAAAGTTTTACACGATTTCTATCAACCATCCCCCAAAATCTGGTGAGTTTCTGTGGCATGGCTGCTGCTCAGGTTTCTGCAGAGCTGCCCAACAGAACGTGAAGTCCTTCCTGTCAGAGGGCACAAACTGCGCTGCAGTGTAATATGATGTGTATCTGGAAAATAGGTTTATTTTTTCTTTTCACAGGTTGGGGGTCATTTCACTGTATTTTAAATAATCAGTATTTTTTGTTGTTGGTTCAGCTCAAGCCTCCAGAAGTCCCAAGTGAATCACAGGGAGCCAGCAGCAGAGCAGAGGCTGCAGTCAGGCCGAAGCACCATGCAGCCAGCAGCCAGCCTGCCTCTGGGAGAGCCGCAGCCACCAGGTTAGTGGTACTTTTTTTCCCAGACTAGAGCAGAGAAAAAGAAATCCTTAAGTCTTGCATGCATTCTTCTCATGTGAAACCCTGTTCCCAGCCAGCCTGTGTGTTGTGGTGGTGCACAGGGAAGGGCAGTGGGGCCAGCTCCAGGCTCAGCTCCGCAGCTGCCCCCATTGTAAGGGTAGGCAAGATGCCAGATGTGTCCAGCAGGTCATAGCTGCTCATTTCCATGCCCAGGGGTCAGGTGCACAGACACTGGGCAGGGCAGGCAGCGCTTCAAGCACAGGCAGCTTAAGGGTTTCCCACTGAAAAACCCCTCTGAGAGCTCAGGAGCGCATGCCCCGCTGCCCCAGCCAGGTGCAGGCAGCCCCAGCATCCTCCTGCAATCTGCAGGGGAGTCTGGGCTCGGTTATGGCATTGCCACTGTGACATTCCTCCAGCCCCACGTGACATGTGGCGTGTGCCAGCCAGACAGTGGGACTGAAAGCAAAACAGGGGCACTGCTGTGCCCATCTCGCGTTGGAATTTCTTGGTTTGTTCTGTGACGTCTTCAAGGCTGGATGAATGCAGGGAAAAAAAGGTCTTTTTTCTTTTGAGGTTGGATCGAGAGGCAGCTGGTGTAAATCAGTGTTACTTCATTCACTGGCTACGTGGCATTAAGTTCACTTTGGTACTGATTCACACATACACACAAAGGCATGCTAGATTAAAAAGTACAGCATTTGTGCTGCTATCTAATGAGTTCTCATATGGAAACCAGTGTAATTTATGTTAATTAAATGAATGAATGAACAAACTAATTCAACACTTACCACATAGAAGGAAGGGACTGTGATGCAGCTCAGACTCAGAAAGCAGCCAGGTGCTGGCAGCCCAAAACAGGGACGGGAGGTGGCAGTACCCGCAGCATAAGGATGCGTGGGCTGTGAGGGGAGGACTAAATCAGACTGAAAGCTTCCAAAAAGGAAATTTCAGGAAAAAAGGTGTCTGATTTTGAATGCATTCAGGCACTGGCTGTCTTAGGGCAGGGCGTTTCAGAGCATGATTTACAAAAATTAGCACAGCTGGAGATGTGCAGGGTGCCTGGGGTGACCAGCCGTGTGCCGGGCTCCCTCCCCAGCAATGTGCTGGGCTCTGTCCCTCCCCACCCACTGCCATGCAGCATCCTCCAGGGTGCTGGGAGCACTGCCCTGTGCGGTCCCTCTGCCTGCCCCCAGCCCTGGCGAGGCAGCGCCTGCTGGGGATGAGCTCATGGCCGTCTTTTTCATTTTTTCTGGAGGGAAAAAAGTTATTTCTTCTGCAGGCCAGGGCTGGAGCCGCCTGCTAATGAAAGCGAACCATCAGCAAGCGGTAATGGGAAAGCAGGGACAGTGCAGCAGGCAGCGGCTTGCTTTCAGTGCACAAAAAAAGCCCTTTTAAATTTAAATTAAGCAAGGAATTAAAAGCACATATAGGTGGACTTTATTAGAAAGTGAAACATTTGATCTTGGCTATTAATCTGTTACAAGAATACTTTCATTTCCCAGCCATATGTGCCCAGCGATAGACATTCATAAACGAGATCGCATTAAAATCTACCTCGTGTTTCCAGTGAAATCTCTTTTCTTCTTATGCACAGTCTATTTATGACAAAAAAAGGACGAACAGAACAATTACAGAAGCAGACTAAGAGAACTGAATTATTTTAACTCATTAACATGTGAGCGAAGTGCTGCTCCTGCTTGGAGGCTCTGCGCTGTGGACACCAAAACGTACGGGGCCGCAATGGATGGATCAGGCTTAGATTTGGGAGGGGGAGCAAATTTTTGTATTGTGCTGATGTATTAATAAATATGGTACTGAGATGCCTTGAGCACGACCTTAGGAACCTGGCATGGACCCACGTAGCTCGAGGGCTGCCCCAAACAAACCAGGACTGCCAGGTAAAGGCATAAACCATGCCCCAGTGCTGATGCGGCACTGCGATAGCCAAGGTTGTCCTTCAAGAGAGGGTGAAAAATTACAGTGTGTGTTTTTTAAATATAGTAGAACCCCATGAATCTCCCACTTCTTCATCTTTTTAGTGGACTCTTCAGAACTCAGACTACAGATTCTCTAGTAACGAATGAAGAAAAGTCAAATATCCAGGCACTGCAATGAAAGCCCCATTGTCAAGGCAGTGAAGTACCTCATTGCTGCTGCACTTGGCTTATTGTGCTCTCCTCCTGGCAGCCTGCTCTGCAGAGCATTCTGAGTCGTTGTTGTGAATTAAAAGTCTGCTCCACTCTACATAAAAAGTAATTATGACTCAGACAGATAGATTAGGCATGGCAGATGCAAAAACTGTGCTGACACTCACTGAGACAAAGATACGTGGGCCTTCAGGCCAACAGCTGTTAGCACGATGCTGCAGCCAGGCCTTTGCATTGGGCTTTTTTGTGCATAACCTCAAAGACTGCTCAGCTCCTAGCTGAAGTCCACAAAGAAACCAAAATGCACGAGCACCTGGCAGCTTGAGGTTTTTTTTTTTGTTTTTTTTTTAAATCATTTTCAAGTTCAGGCCAATGACACATTTGGAGACAATTAAAACAAAAAGTTCAGCTTTTCAGCTGGATGAAGAATAAGCTAGCAAAATTTAAAAAAAAAAGTAGCAACCTTATGCCATATATAAATAAAACCAGGCTTCAGTACTGAGTGCAGTCTGTTTTGTTCTTTTTTCCCCTCTGCAGAGAATCTTTTCTTTGTGCCAGGACTAAAATATTAGCACTGTGTTCCCTCCTCTGTTTAAACAGACCTCATTGCATCTAAGTGCCAAAAAAAGTGGAATTCCTGAACAGCAGGTGAAAAGAAAACAGAAGATCAAAAGCAGCTCCGGCTGCCAAGAGAACCTGCAGCACTGCTCGGGGGTGCATGAAAAAGTCACGCAGATTCCTGATGGTGTCAGAGACTTTTGGAAGGTCGTCAAGGAGTTTTCTTCTTTTTTTTTTTTCAAATTCAGGCATCCCACATCAAAAAGCAGTACTAGGAGACAAACTTGCCATACATCACGAGGGCTGTGCTAAAGCTACCCATCACCCCCTTGCAGGACAGTTTTTTTCCCAACACATCTATGGAAGCAGCTCTAAGAAAGCCATGCTAAAAGTGCTCATTAATAGGTGACTGTTAATCAATGGCTAATTTGGGTCTTTAGTTCATGTGGGGGAATTATGGAAGAAGTGAGCCTTTCTGAGCTCATCCTCTCAGCAGTGACAAAGGACATATACTTTGCTGTCCTTGTAACCAGCAAGCCCTAACATTAATTCCTATTCCCAGCTGCCTGTTCCTATGTCCATGACCAGGTCCCTTCCTCTGTAGGGATGAGGAACACTTTGGAGATGCGTGGAAGAAACCGCTCCAGTGTGTCTTATAGCCAGTGACCTTCAGAAGAACCCTAAGATGGGCTTCCTTCTCCAACCCTTCTGCCCACTCTGCCTACCTTTCCTTGGTATCTTTGGAAAAGGTGGGAGAATCTGGCCCAACAACAGTCATCCGAGATCAAAAACTAGGAGAGCCTGTCTCAAAAATCTTGGACGTGTCGCTGGACCCTACAGTGCAGGCAGTGCCGGGGAGTGTTGTGGCAGCCACCCCTGCATCCCAACGCTTTTTGTGGGGACATGAGCCCTGTGGCACGTGCAAGCCATCAGCTGCACCAACAGAAACTGATTTCCAAAAGGCACCCATGAAAGTTTCCTCTATAGTTACTATGGCTGGGAAATGGAGCCTAAGAAATGACTTACTGGGCAGTGTATTGGCATCAGCACTGGGATCACATCAGCAGTGCTTCATTCCATTTTTACCCCTAAATATCACCAAATAGTAAAGCTCCTTTAAATAATGATTTCTGTTAGTGGGCTTAAAATAACACAATATGCACATCTACTCCTAAAGACAGCTTCTTTTTTTTTTTTTTTTTTTTTTTTTAAAATTTTTTCTTTTAAAAAAANTTTTTTTTTTTTATTTTAAAATTCTGCATCTGAAAACACAGTATGACAGAAAGCATTTATATACAACTGCAGTGTTTTTGGTATAATACAGTATTTAATACATCCATTTCATTTTCTGCAAAAAAATTTGCTTTATTGGACAAAAAAACCAAACTCCCATTGACAAAGAATACAGCTAAGGCACATTGTTTTCTGCTAAATGAAAGACAAAAGGGTGCAAAAACGGGTAGTGCAATAATTGCTGGAAATCACATTCTACTACAAGAAAAGCATTCTGACTTTGAACTTTGATTACCGGTCAATTTAAGACATTTCAATATCTCATAAAATACTCCTTTAAATAAATAGCAAAATATCTACATCTTTCTTTCAGTGTGTTCCATTTGAATTTCCAATTTTTTTTTTAAACTTAGCTGTATATACATTTTTTTTTCCTTTATTCAATAGCTTACAAAATATTTCTGTACAGCTTTATGCATATTATGATCTATAACAAAATAGTTATTTCTTAAAACTATATTACCACCAGTCTTTGAAAATGACAGAATAGGAATAACTTACTTATTATGGACTATGTTAGGCAATACAAAAATCCAATATCAACCAAACACAAAACCAAAATAACAAAGTCAGAAAAATCATTTCATATTAACTTGAATCATTTTTTTTTTGTTTCACAAATCCTCCTTGCTATGTAAACCCTTCTCAGTTGCCCTTGGGTCACACATGCACCAGAATACCCAAAGAGGGTAGGATCCAGGATTCCTAAAAGCACTGCAGCCTGCCGGGAATATTAGTGCTGCTGAAACATGGCAGTTCTTGGATAAATGCATTAATGAAACCCAACATACCCAAGCCAGAGCAGAAGTCCTTGGTTTCTGCTGACTTTGACAACCTTTGGATAAAGCTCCAAAGATCAGATTTTTTGGAAATGCATTTATGAGTTCGATGATACAGCCAGACTCCTGTCTGCTACGTGTACTGTTAGATTCCCAACCATCACTCAAAATCTGGCCCCAAGTGGTAACGTTCTTCAGATTTTAAGATGGTACCATTATGGGGGTACATCTTCTCCCAATTACCAGTACAAATCTGCAACAAATGCTACTATATGTCCTGCCAAAATGAGTGGAATTACTCCAGTATTTGTATCGTGCATCTGAGAGCAGAGTCTGTCCTCTTACAATCTGAAGATAAAAAGCTATTAATTTTGCACTATGTAGGTAATTAAATCAACCTTCCTTGTCTACAGTAAGCTGCAAAAGACAAAGCTCATAATTTCCTAAGGTTTATATGAACGTCTGAGCCTTCCTTTTGCCCAAAGGGAAGGTCATTTTCTTCCCTTAAAGACTGCATTTGTAAGCAATTTCTATTGTATTTGTGAAGTGTAAGCTGACAGCAACACAACTGAGCTGTAATAGAAATCTCAAGGTGCCTTTTATTCCTTCCGCAACAAACAGAGAAAGTGAACAAGACACAGACAACACCTAACTTTCTAACACAGTTTAAGGCCACATTTAGAAAGGATGAAGGTAAGGCTTTCTGTAAGGGGCAACACACTGAACGCCACAACGGGAACAGACGCTGAGCAACTCAAAGCCAATTGGCTTTACCCAAGGAAAATCTGAACCACCACCCAAATTTTGGCCAAGAGGTCTGTGCTTTCTTTTGGACATAAGCAGGAAAATAAATGCCGTAGTCACCCTCCAGAATATTCCCAGCAAACTGAAGGTGCTCCCCTAGCAAGAGATTACTATCTTCTCAGTCAAGGGTGTTAATTACAACGGAACCAAAGACAAGCAAAGTCATTACAATATACAAATGCAGCGCAATGAACCGCGCCTAGAATTGTCACTCTGTTATCAGAGGCACCTGTACAGTATCTTGCTGTTTATTTGGCAAGGTTACAAGTAATACTTCTAGGTTTTAACAAAGTAGAAAGAGAATTTGCATAGATTGTACATTCAGTTCAAGGAGATTTCTGGTACCTTTTTTTGTTGTTATCAGGTAAACGTGTTTGCAGACACAGTGAGGTAGCAGCTGTGATAGCACCATGAGCAAAAGAAGGTAACCAAGGCAGAAGCAAAGAGCAGAGTGATCTACACACCACTGTTAGTGTAACGGAGCAAAATCAACGTGGTACCGGCAGTCTCACATCACGAGGGCTAATTGCTCAGCTGCAGAAAGCCTAGCGCTGCTGTGGTCCTGAGTGACATGGGCTGTCAGATCTTGTTGCCTCAATTTTCAATGCTCTCAGCCTGACTCCTCTTTTCCTTACAGTGGTGGTGGTGAAGGCTTTCAAAGGTCGGCTGCTTCTGCACTACACCTTCGAAGGACGTTACAGATCACAGCACGTGCTCGTGAGCAGTCTACAGGAAGAAAGGTATTGCCCTACAGATTCCCTCCCACACTTGCTACAGGTCTGTATGTCAGATGTTGTCTACAGCATCCTGGCTGCCCTGAGCCCTCTTTTGCATTTGTTTGGCTCCTCTGCACCTGGCTGCAGCAGCCACTGCCCTGCCGAGCTCTGCAGGCAGGACCTTGTGTCCCAGTAACTGCTGCTGGGCCCCCAGGGGACAGGGTCCCCTCCTCCCAGCGCCAGCTGGCTCCTGCTCTGCTCATGGACATCAGCCAGTGTTTTCAATTGCCATTGAATAAAGGTTTAATGCAACGTCCTACGAATCTTTAAGACTATCTTGGAGGCCTTGAATAGATGGAATGAAAGCACACAGACATCACGATTTTCTCACTGCCACACTGAAGCTAAGGACAGTGGGAACCCTGCTAACCACTTCCTACCAGGTCAGTCTTTGCTGCTGAAATAACCAAACCTACTATTACAGACATTAAATGTCCATGCCTGAAGAATCAGGAAGATATCTGTTGTCACTTTTACAAATTCCTTCGTGCATGTTAGTAGTGAGCTGACTGAAGGCTGCTCTGAAAACTTTCTGACTTACAGCGAGGGGCTCTGAAGAAGCCTAAGGGATTTGGCACACACGAGTACAAAACTTCCTGCCCAACGGAAAGCAACAGAGTCGGCCAAGGTTCCATCTGGCCAACTCCCAAAGCCTTGGGATCTGGGAAACCAAGGAGGGTGTGACAGCCTACAGCAAGCTGGCAGCTCTCTGACAGCTCTGATGAAAAAGAAATGCAGAAATCAACAAAAGTTGGTCCTCATTGTCTGGTCACAATTAAAATCTGGATTTTGTTTTATTTTTATCTGGGAAGTCAAAACTAAGATCTCACAGTATCAGCATTTCTCAGCCCTGTTGTACAGAAAAGAAGGTGCCCACTTTGTTCAAAGTGTTGTAGCACAACTGTGTCCCACTTCTGTAAAGTTTCAGCACCTTCTTTATCCTTTTCTCTCCCTTCAGTCAGGTTTAGAATATTCCAGTTCTCATTCACTGACCTCACTAGTCTGGTCATTACAATGGCAGCTAAGAGAGATTGAGACTTCATTAACACTGAGATTAGTGCTGAAGGAGCTGGACAGAAGGTAAATACACATTAGTTGGTCCCTCTGAAGGTGCCGCAGGATCACTGTTAAGATGCTGTTAAACAACAACTGCACGTGCATTGTGCACTAAAGCTGATACCTAGGAAGTCCATCTGTGACACAAACATGCACACTCCTGCATCTCTAGGCTTAGCAACAAAGAAAACAGCAACAGAGATACAGGTGGGCTTCCTTGTATAACACTTGCCATCATGGAGGGATTGTTAAAATTCCCTGCTTGCTGAGAGCACAAAAAATGAAGGCAAAATTTCAATTCTAAAAAGCCTTTGAATATCAGAAAATGAAAATATAAATACAACCACTCAATGTCCAAATGTCATCAAAGAAAGAGTTGGACACCTCTAACAATAAACTGTCATTGGAGCTCTTTCTATCAGCCTCAAGGTTTAACATTACCATATAAACAGGTCTGCATATCACTAAGACTGACTTTGGAGATGATTCATTACACCATGTATGCAGATGTTCTGCATTTTGCCACCTTTCCTTTCTGTGTAACACTGACTGATCACAGAGGTGTTACATGGCTATCACGCAGAATGGGCACAGAATTTAGAAGAGCAAAGCATTCCACACAGAGGACAAACGTGTGCATATGGAAATCCAGCCCTATGCCACAGAAAGGGATTCTGATCAAAGCTGGCTTTCAGCTGGAGTCCTATTCAGCAAGGACTAGCCAGTGTGATTGGAAATGTACATCAGCACATTCAAATGAAGATGCATAACTTGCTTGTTTTGTATGAACTGTGGTCCCTGCTCTGAATTCTCCTTTTCACCAAATGTAAGATCTGTGAAGTTATTCTCTTCTAACAATATGTAATACTCATCACAGGCTCCAAGTGCCTGCCGGTTCAGGACCAGGAAAGCCACTCAGCAGCACTACCACAGCCACTGCCTGCAGCAAGCTCTGATTCCTGATGGAAAGCGTCTTGCTTTCCATGGGTTCTACTGCGCAACAACAGCACTCTGCAACTCAGACTCAGGGCCCCTGTAGGACCTCCACCAGTGCCTACATGCTGGCAGCTACAGCAGAGGTGGTCGTCCAGGTCCAAAAGTTGACACTCACCCCAGATGTTCCAAACACAGCAGCTCATCCTTTGATGATTTCAAACACATACAGTATTTGTTCATAGCATACTGTCACCCTTTTTATTTATGTGGACTTGACTCTGGAGTCCTTGCTCAGATCTGTGAAAGTTTTGCCTGCAGGACCAGCCTCTGCTTCACAGCTGATGCACCAGCAGCACTAGGAGTGCCAGTCTGCTACAGGACAGTTTTGTGTAGATGCTTTTTGTCTTTCAGAAAACAAACTAATATTAAAAAAAAAAAAAAGATATATTTTAAACCTAGCATATAACGTAAGTAGATACCACTTGATTTCTTTTCCTTTTTTTTTGAACTAAACCAAACTAATTTGTGCCTTACATTTTAGATGACAGAATTGGCAGATTTTCTTCTAGCCACAAGACTGGATTGTTGTCACCGCCACCTAGTTCGTAATGAGAATTTACCAAGAATGTACTTAAAAACATACCTGTTTAAGAATAAAAAAGTATCAACTTTAAAAATCAAGTTATCTATCTGCATGTGTGTGGGCACAACTCTTACACATATGCCTATGTGCAAGACAGACTGAAGACTGCGACTGCCCCAGCACTTGCTGAGCAGTCACTGGCTGGGACTGTTACTGAATTCCATGGTGTGCCCAGAATCTGAAGTTCCTCTTTCGATCCACAGGGCTTTCACTGCGCAGCTGCCATCGCATCAATGTGACTGAAGCCCTGGATTTCACAGTGAGGATTGGAGGTCCCCAGAAAATTTGAACTTCAGGAAGGAATGTTAGATTGAAAACAAGCACTGTTAGAAAACCCCCAAAACATACTGAGTAAGTAATAACACCATATTTCTATTATATAAATCTGTTGGCAACCCTGGTTTTAAACACAGTTGCCTCTAGAGCCAGCTGAAAAGCAGGAACATTATTTTGACTGAAATATTTCAGCAGCTCTCACTGCTACAAGCACTCCTAAAACTATAGCTCTCATGACTGTCAAAATGAAGAAGAAAAAAGAAAGGGAGGTGTGAGGGGAGGAAGGCCTTTCCTTAATAAAGGCAGCTTCAGTTAGTAAGATAACATAATCTTCAAGCTGCAAAAGCAGCACCTACTAATTAGTCATTGACTAAAACATAAATAATAAATACCTAAACTGTTCCTTCTATGCATCCATTTCCATGCCAGATAAACATTTCAATGCTCTGCCTTAATGCCAGCACAGCTGACACCGCGATTTCAAGTCCAAAGCAAACTGCAAGTAGCTTTAAACCAATGCCATGGGGAGAGCGCGAGCCGCTGGGACCTCTGTGTCACGGACACCTTGCAAGTGTTTAAAAGGGAATTCAACCTTTCTGTGAGATGTGATTATGGAACGATTTAAGGGTCTGTTTCCCTCCTGATGTGGAAGCTTAACTCTCATCAGCAGCAGGAATGAAAGCTAGACATGCACCCAGAAGGGTAAACAGACACCTGGCTTTTTAAACCAGCAGGATTTTGCTCCTAATGAAGCCAATAGCTCTTAACGGCCTTTTTGGGTCAAGAGATTACCACAGCAACAACAACATAGTGCATCTTTTATGCAAATAGCATCAGTTGGAGATGAGTCTACACATAAAACTTGTATTTTAAAAAGTTCTTGGAATGTAATTTTTTCCTGCTGTAGAAAATGCAGCTTAAAATGATGCAACACATGCCTCTTCAAACAGGATGCAGCCTGCTAGAAACTCTAAAGCCAGGCAAGGGTAGAGTTTGTTCAGAGAATAAAGCAAAAGCACTGAGAAACAAAAAGTGTTGCTCTCCTTCACGTCCAGCTTTGGTCAGGAACCCGGATGTCCTGTACAGCCTTCCAGGTGCCCTGACAGAAGCACCCTCCTTCATGAAGAGCTAGCAGGTCTGAGACCAGAGGAGGAAATTAGTGTTAAGACTTATTAGACACTACTTAAATTAGGGATGAAACGTGTTGCTGCTGATTTAGGTCCCAATCTTGCTCCCACTGGTAATCTCCAACTGCAAAGGCCAAACGTCACTATTTTACTGGTTCTGAGCAACTGCACTGCCTGAGAAAAAACAGCTTCTTAGCAAACGTGAGCAGTCACAGATCAATCGATCCCAGCCAACACACACCTGCTGTGCAGGACGTCTGCAACAGACTGAGGTGCTGGTGGGCTTAGAGAGACCCTGCACATTCCAAAGGGCTGAAATCCAAATTGCTTCTTGCTCTTTTAAAATAATACTGGAAGCAGCCAGACCCTGAACCTGACCACATGAGAAATGAGAAGCCAATAGCGCAAAACACCACTTCCATTTATCATGAAATTAGACTGAAAATCTCCGAATGTAATCTGAAAGTCCTTGCTTCAGCTCACATTCCCTAACTGGGATGACAACAGACATTAGCTGAGTTCAGAATTACTTTATGCTACATAAAAAAAATAGTAATGAGGGTGTACCATAATTATTTCACGTTCTGTAAGGTAATGCAGCCGTATGGGATACAGCCTGCAGTAACCAACCTCCCCAGGAAGCATAAATAGAAGGGAATTTTGCTGTGATTTATTCATGGTAGCAAAATAATTAAAGCCTATGAAACAGCAGAGGTACAGACAAATTTATTTTTAAAAAACACTTTTAGCAGCTGTTCCTTCACTGCCCTCTCCACAGCTCACTGCTGCTGCTGGGCCCACATGGCAGGGGCCGGCGGGGCAGCGTGGGCCAACCGGGCTGTTCCTGACAGCTGATGGAGAGAGCAGTGCCAAAGGCCTTGTCGGGATTATTTTTTTTAAAAGAATTATATTGCAATATGTAACAAAAAAGTATAACGTTCCCTTAGGTGAAGTCTGGTGTGAGATTCACGTACAAGCAAGGTTAAATTCCCTTTTAAAACCGTATGCCGAAGGAGGCCGTACCGGCTGCTACCTCAGGCGCCCATCGGGTTTGACGGGGCCCAGCTCGGACTTGGGGTCCGGGCTCAGGGAGCTCCACGCAGTCTGGGTGCAGGCCTGCATGACGGGGCAGGCGGTGGGGCCGGTGCTGCAGATGTCCATGGCTGACCAGATGCTGCCCACCAGCGAGTCCACCCAGGCGTCCAGGCGGGCGCCCACCAGTGCCGCGTTCCTCTTGGCCTGGTCCACGCGGGCAGCGCTGACGGGGATGTTTAAGACAGGGTTCAAGCCCTGGAAGCTCTGCTCCATGTATGCATTCTTTGGAGGCCCGCTGTGATACTTCATGGCTTCCTCTGGAAAAGGCAGAAATAAACCCAAACATCAGCACGTTGAAGAAAACCTTTGGGATTCAAGGGTTCAGCACAACAAGAAGGCAGGCCCAGCCGCACGGACCTCACAGCAGGGCACTTGCTACAAGCTCCTGTCCATAGCTGGAGCCTCAGCAATGTGCAACTCCCTCCTGTGAGAAACTCATTTTGCATTCAGGAGTTTGCTTCTCTCCCACAGAGGAAGCCTTGGAGAGACGTCCTGCTCGGCTGAAGTCAGCCCTGTGAACATCCATGCAGACCGTGCTTCCAAATGAGGGGATGGTTCAAGGAGCCCTGAGGTGAGAACACTGCCAACTGGGGTCAGCTCTGCAGGTGTTATCAACAGCTTGTCTAGGAGAAAGAGCTGAGATCTCAGCCTGTTTTTTCTTCTAAACTGATTCCCCTTCTCCTGCTGTGGAACTCACAACATTTTGTAAGCATTATCTGCCTCCAAAAGCCATGTGGTCCCGCTGCTGGCACTGGGAGGACAGCATCACAGCCCTGGGCAGATCAGACCCCGCTGGTGAAACCCGTGTGACCCCAGCGTCATTCCTGGAAGCACTCCAGTCTCACTGGGAAATTGCTCTCTAACAACAATCACATTTCAAGCACTTGCACTGAGTAATGGCTCAAAGCCATTCCCTAATGACACTTTCCTTTGCACTATGGTTGCTTTTCTTAGAGTAACTCTTCTTCCTCAGCAAAACATAGTACATCATTGCCCTAAATCTGTAATATTGCAGTAAAAATCACTGTCAGACTGCGATAACACCTTCAAAGAACTCTGACTGGGTGCTGTGGGTCTGACCAGCCTGGTGTAAGGCATGCAGAGTTCTTGAGGTCCGGGAGTGGGCTAAGGTGCTACTCATAAAACCAGAAAGTGACCCTCCAAAAATATTCACTCAGTGCCTCTAGGGAGTAAATTCTCAACTATTTCTTTCTGTTCTCAGCTGACTTCCCTACCATCCTCGCTCCTGGCAGCACAGAGGATATGTTCAGCTCTGCCAACATACACAATCTAAACACAAAAAGGGCCCATTCAGGGCGCTCCAGGCTAGGAAAGCCACTGGGTTCAGATATCATTCAGAGGCCAGGAATTACATATTCACATCTACAATTCCTTCCACATGTCCCTGCTGCAGCCTGACACTGAGCCCTTTCTTCCACGCAGAGGACAGTATCTCAGGCATTGGAAATAAATCAGTACATTTATTTAGAGGGAAAAGGGACATTAAATTGGACCTGTGCTGTTACATGTGCAAAGTCTTTAATGTCAAATGCTGTGCAAGTCCATTATTTCAAATCCCCAATTAAATTAGTTTGGTAGACCCCCATCGCCATTCTACATCGCCTAACAATTCCTGCACTCACCTGCCCCCCTCTTTTCTTTAAATGGTGGATATTCAGAACAACCTACAGTCAAAAGGAGTTTGCTCCACGCACATATGTCAGAAGTGTGCTCTGCCAGAGCACTGCAGTTTAAGAAACAGAACAAGTACATATGATTAAATTTCCTCCGTTGGAAGCAATTAAATATGGAAGACTGTTTGTCAACATATTAATTAAACACGAACATTATAAGTAAAAATCCCCAAACAAATAAGATTTGGCATTACTAGTGGGACCATCTGACTAAAACAGGCAGTTCAGAGAGCTTGCTGAATTAAAGGCTGCTGTGCATGTGTTTACTGCTTGGAATGAGAGTGATGTTTTTCCAGACAAATACGGGATGAAGCAAAACTTGCTCGGTCTCAGGCTCGCCCTGGGCTTCAGGACTTCAGGATTATCAGGTCTGAAAGGAATGAAACCTACAAAAGCCATAGGACCCGGTGCTGGCAATGCAGCAGAAGATAATCTTTTCTCTGAGCCCACGTCCCTTGTTGCTTCAGAGTGGGGGGCTGCTTTTGCAAAAATAACAGTGATAACGTCTTCAACACACTCAAATGTCCCCATTTTCTGTTGCTGTAGCTGCGTTGGACACGCTGTACTTCTCCCAGCAGCACACTGCTGCTTTGTGCTGCACCGCCAAGAGACGGCCACACTCAGCTCCAGAACCACGCTGCAAGGATGTGCCGGCACAGAGGGCAGCAAAAATGTATCATGGAACTGAAGGGAAACATTTTTGAAAAAAAAAATCATGAACAAATATTACCAGAATGAGCTGGTTAACAGCAGTCAGAGCACAGAGCTATGCATCAATAGCAAATGCTGAGGATTCAGCCCAGAACCCTCTCCCTAAGCCTCCAAGTCTTTGTTGAAGAGTTCACGGGAGAAAGTAATGAATTCTCCTCCCTATTTACTGCCCATGCTGCTCATCCATGCTATGGGAGATGTGGGCTATCCCTCTTTGCATTACAGATAAAAAAAGAGAGATAATCATGACTCTGGAACCCACTGGGCTGGGACAGGAGGAGAGACGTGGATCCCAAGCCCTGAAACACTGCACGAAGGGAGGCCGGGCTCCTAGGCTTCGTTTTAAAGCTCACTTCAGTCCTTGCTCATGAAAAAATAATGAATGTAAGACCTGCTGCTGTGAGATGTGGTTTTAGACATTTAAAACTCTACAGTTACAGCAACCAATTCAAAATTGTCTGGGCTGCAGACAGTAAGCCAGATAATTTTTGCCACTGAAGATGTCCATAGTCCTTTGAGATGGAAGACATATCAACGCAAAATATTTTCCATTGACTTTAAGTTACTTTTTTTAAAAAACAGGTTATTTTTTGTCTCTCATTTCTGTTTGCACTTCACTCTGGAATGGCATCTCACTCCTCAACTGCCTTCTCTTAGTATAACTCCTTTGGACTAAACACACAGCCTGCAGTCAGCAGCACAGGCTGGGATTTCAGCATTTCTGTGTGGGTTTGTTCCTCATCTTGCAGAAAAAGCAAATGAATTTAGACAGAGAGTGGGCTAAGGAACGCAAAATGTGGTTACCTTGGTACACATTAAGGTGCTAGACCTGTGTTTTTTTAAAGCAACACAGAATGTACAGCTTTATTTCCTCACTTGAATTGCGTTGAAACCCTCTGGCAAAGAGGTAATTTTTTATTGACATTTGGTTTGTTTTCTCTCAGCAAACAAGACAGTGCTGCATTTGCTCATTGTGAAGCTAATCGACTCTTTGTCAACTGGATCTGAGTTAAATTTCAAAGCAAATCCCTGTCTTCAGGGTTTTTCTTGGGCTGACGATTCCAGGGCACGTCTACTGTTGTGCACCCACAGGCCTGCCTGCTGCTATTTCTACATCTCTCACGATCACATCACATTACAGCTGGTTAATTTAAAGAAATCACAGCAGTTCTGACACAAGTTGCCACCCACTTTATAATCTGTATAGACGCAATTAGAATTGATTGAGCCACTGCAAATCACCAACAGCAAAACAAAGGTTTCCCAGTATATACTTAATTAAGATGATCCATAAATATGGATTAGGTTAAAAGGCTTTTGAGATGTATGCGTGCATCACAGGATGTTTGCTAACGCCTCCAGGCCTTTGAAGGGGGCAGCGGGACCAGGGGCTGTCTGAGGCTCCCTGACCACAGTGGGGCTGCAGGGAGCAGAAGCCCCATTCCAGGAGCATGCCAGGAACTGAGCATGAAAGGTGCTGCTGAAGAAGGATGCTCTCCTCCCCTGCCCTCTTGGCTTGAAGGAAGAAGCTTTGAATTGATTTATTTATGTATTTTCAATCTAGCGTTTGGTATCAGCTTGAGGTTTGGAGCTTTATCTGCCTCAGAAGTGAATCTGCCCACTGGCTCACAGTAACCTATTTAGCTTCTACGGAACAGGTACTATACATTAAACACAGGGCAACTCATCAGCATCACTCCAGCTGGGAGACCATAGTCGAAACTTTCCCATGAATATAAACTCAAATTTGAAAATGAAATTGCTTTGGCTTTTTCCCTGCACCTCTCAGTGCTTCAAGGAGACGTGCGTGATCCCACCTGCACAGCACTGGCACAGACTTTGCCCAGCAGGAAAAGGTGGGAAAGAGAGATGATGGGGATGCAGAGCCAACTGCTACTGAATGTGCTGTATTTTTGCAGGAATTGAAATCTACTTGGTAACTCGGACTGGCCTGAGAACTGCTGGCTAAATGGCCTGGATTGTGCCTGTTGTTTGCTTCTCCAGCCCCTGTGCAGGGGACATGGGCACTGGGCCTTGAGCTGCTGAACTGCTCTTAAACTCAGGCAGCCTGAAGCAGACAGTAAGAAAGCCCCATCCCTGTGTATAATCACTGCTAGCCAGCTTCTAGCAATCTTCTCCCTGTTCTGTCTCCTCCACATTACACTCCCTTTCTGTCTTGGCACAAAGTAGTCCTGGGGCATCCCAATGGTCCTTGACAGCTCCCCCATGTCCTCACAGTAAGCATGGAGTCTGGGCTTTAACACACTCAGTCATATGGTGAGACACTCCTAATGGCCACTTAGAAGAAAAAAACAGCATCTGGGTGTGCAGGACACAGGGAAGGAGACACTGGTGGACCAAACGAGGCCAAAGCTGCTGTCTCCAAATGAGTTATCTGACAAATTCACTCAATCCACTTCCCCTCCAACCGAGCAAATACCTGAAGGCACTGTTAAACCAGAAGGATCTGCTGAAGGCAAAATTGATCAGTGACAGAACCCAGAGAAAATAGACACAGACTTGGATGACTGGAGGGGAAAGAGGAACAAGAAAGAATAAATAACATTGGACTCTAAACTTTCCACTGAAATAGCTTTGGGAGCCTCATTTACTGTGGAAATATCCCAAACCTCCAAGCATACTCAGTAACTCCATGTAAGAACTGATCTCTGATCTTTTGTAGATCCAGTTCTTCCAAAGGGCAACAAACGTCTGTTTTTAAACAATTTGCATTCTGTCAGTTACGCACATCTGGACACAATATCACAGGAAAAAACCTGTCTCTGATTTCCCTTTATGGCTTTGCTTGCATGCACAGACTCTAGCCCAACATTACAAGTAAATGGGAATACAAAATGAATAAACTAGCTGCATATGCTGGTTTTATAAACTGCTAAATGAAACATGTTTGCTGGTAGCTGTCCCAGAATTAATTTTTTTTATTTTGAACAGTAATTATGAATTTTGAGAGAGATACAGGTATGAACATGTTTTGCTTTAAGAGAGGAGAAAGCTTCTCCGTGATGCTGAGAAACAGAAAGCAACTTCACCTTGTGCTCTGTGCTGGCCATGTGTGGATATGCAGTGACTTAGGAAGTACAGCAATAGTTGTCATGTTCTTGCTCTCAAAGTATCAAGAGTTTAGTGGTTGCTGCCAGATTTGTGCAAACTTTTTTTAGAATGATTATGCACAAAACATGGACAGATTTTTATGTATGTAACCATGGACTCCAGTTTCTACATCTGGAATGTATGAGACAGAGTGGGCCTAATCATGATGAAGCAAATCACACTCAAAGTATTTCTTTTTTATTTTTTTTTGGTTTTATCTTTCTGACAGGAGCTATGCAGCTTTTTTTTTTTAATTCAGGGGTGAGGGAAGAACAAAATTTTAATCCCTAATAAAACAAACATCTCTCTTCTGCTGACAACCCCTGGCTAAGTCTGATGTATGTTTTATATTCAGCGTTGGGACAAGACAATAATACTATTTCTTCATTTCAGAAGATTTTTGGCAGCTTTCACATTGTTTACAACAGTAACAGAAATTGTTCTTTTAGAAGTTCTAATTCTTCTGTCATACTCTCACAATGCCTTTATTTGGCACAGAAAAATATATTTAAGTAATAAAGTGGTGACAAACTGACAAAAGCTTGAAATCAAAGCTAACTGACAATTGCCAGCAGAGTGCAATGATGTCACTGAGACAGAAAGCCTTAAAAAAACCCAAACAAACAAATTTGCATTGTAAATAGAATTCTAACTACAGTGAAGTGTCTCTATTTGCCCCTGTAATTAATTTTCTCCTCTACCTTCATGCCTCAGCCACATGGAGATTATGCATCCCAGCATCAGCAGCAAATCGCTCCTGAGGCTTCTTTCCTAGACAGTGTTGTTCCCAAGCTTTATATTTCACTGCTAGAGTAGGTTCTTGTTACCATATGAATAGAGCTCTGTAACACCCAGTAGGAGCCAGATCTTCTCTCAGTGAATCAATGGGCCAACTTTTTCTTTCTTATTAATGCAATATGGAGCAACTCCCTAATTCCAGTGGAATTAATGGAGATTCAGAGTTTGGACCAAAGGGGCTTTTGCCTTAACACCCTAAAGCAGGGATGCCTGGTAGAAGGCTGAGACATGGTTGACTCTCCTCAGCGCTCTCACATGGCAAGCAGCAGGAAGGTTGCTGGCTATGTGCCACATTTTCAATCCAATCTGTGCCTTAACTGCTAAATTAGCAAAGAACATGGAATTCATTAATTTGCAGGAGACGAGTCAGTAACAGCTGTGTTTAGAAGCAGGTTGCCTCAAACTTAAAAAATTATTCCTTCTACACACTGTGTTCCTTCAGAATTTATCACTGCCTATTAGCTAAAACAGCAGCAGGTTGTCCATGGTTTAATTTTTCCTTAAGAAACGATGTCACCAAATGCTAGAAGAAGAAATCAGTTTATGAGCTGTTCTGGTGAGAAATGCGTGGAATCAGGCTCCTGTTGAGCAAGATAAGGGCTGCATTAGCTCCCAGCAGTCGTCTGGTGGTGTTTGCAGTACAGAAGCAGCACGTAATGCTGGAAGGTAAATGCCTGACTCAGTTTGTTTGCTGCCTTGTCAGGAAGAAGAACTTCTGAAAACTTAATAGGATCACTCGGGAACCTGGCAACGTTAAGATGTCTAAAGTCATGTCCAATTTTAAGATGTCTAAAGTTATGAATATTAATATTAGGCAGATGGAAGCACCTGAGCACATTAAGAAGAAGGTAAAGATATTCCTAACAACAAACTTGTTTTGATCTTAGTGAATAAGAAAACAGGTGTGGCTAGGAAGTGCTCTCTCTTCTCACAGCCCAGTGTACCTGGTTCTGGCTGCAGAGCCGAGCGCACAGCACACGGGCTGGTGCTACCTGCTGCTGGCAGCCCGAGGGCGGCTCGGTGCTGCTGCGGTGGGGAAGAAAAGGGTTTCCTTCCAAAAGGTACGAGTGGGTCTGGTGCTGCACTTACCTGCGCTGCTCCATCTACTGATATTTCTGTAACACGAGTGTTTGGCATGTAGAGAGCAGGCGTTGGCAGCTATCAGGCAAAAGTGAATGCCTGGAGCTGACAAGTTGTCAGGTAGCTCTGCCCTAGGCTTATTTTGACTAAGCCAGTATTTCACAGATTAATGTTTTTATCATTAAACACACAGACTGTCAAGATAACAGTTTAAACACCTGTAACTCTTTGTGAGCAAATGTGAATGCAAAGCTTCAGAGAAAGGTTCATTTTTCTTCCTATTTCTAAGTGATGGCTTTTATGATAGCTGTTGGATTACTGAGAGCATGAACTTCTCTGGGCTTTGAACTGTGCGTAGTTTTACAGATAGACCTTTGTTCAAAGTGGCTGTGTTTTGCAGGCTGGATACACACACTTTCGCTTGTCTTGGTACAACCATTTCTTCTGATTTACTATGTATAACATTCCCCTATTTTCTCCATTTCCAATACAGTGCTACTTCATTTTTAACAGCAGCATTCACAATGAATGCAGACAAAATAACTGCGTTATTCCTGTACCAAATAATGAAGCTTACCTTGTTTGATAGGCTGCCGATTTGAGAAGGTGAGAGGAGTGACAAGGAATTTGGTTTCAGCTACCTGTACCCAGTGGTGCAGAATTTTTATCGTCCAGACACCAGGTCGCAGGGGCAAATTCAAGGGTGGTTTGTAGTGAGTGAATTCTGCGCTGGATTCGATGAGAATATCGTACGTTGCTGCTATCACATTGACCGGGTCCACCCAGATGACAGTGACGGTGACATTGGGGCCTTTTCCCCATTTCTGCATGCCCACTGGCTCGTCTGTCGGCCCCAGGAGTCCTCCAAAATTCCGGAAAAGCCTTTCCTTGGCGTCCCACTCCGTGCCAATCTGAAATCAGAGACCACATCATCCCTGCATCATCTCTGCAAGCGCTGAGACCCTCGTGTCAAATAAGGGCTCTAGAGACACAACTTGTACTTCTCAAACAACACTCACAAGGTACACAAATTCACACACAAAAAAGGTACACAAAAGGCTTGGTTTTTTTTGTCCATTTGTCTGCTTCTGATGGATAAATACGCTTTCCATAATAAGAGTGATGTAACAGGCTCCAGCAGCTCTCCTTTTTCTCCACGTGGAAGCAGTCAATAAAGGGCCAACTCCAGTGAGTGAATGCAGGCTGTACTGCAATGCACAGCATCCATCATCTGGGACATCAACATGCATGGTACGTTGGAGAGACAGGCCCTCCAGCTACTGCTATGAGCAAGGAAGAGGCTTTTGCTGACCTGAGGACCAGTCACATCACATCCTTTACTACAACCCGTGCACAAGATGCTGTTTCCTTGCACTCCCTTCCTGCATGTTGTGGGAAGTTATTTCTGGTAATCTCTCCTCTTACTGTCATAATAGTGACATTGTTTTTTATTTATTCACTAACTAACAGTAAAGCAGCTGATTCACAATCTAGTGTAAATATTTAATAGACCTTTCCTTTTCCTAGCAGCTTTCATATTTCACTGTTCTTTATATGAATTTTAATGGTTCACCCATAACCCATGGGAAGATACAAATTTACGAGCTGTTGCCATTAAGCACTTGTACACTACTGAACAAAACCAGCTGTAAACAGACAGCATGAAAATGTAGTAATTGGCTTTCTTAGGTCAACTGAAAGACTTTTCACTATTACAGCACTGCATCTACGAGGGCTGACCCGAAAGTAATGCCTCCTATTTTATTATGTTGGCCCATGGTGGATATTGAAGATTTCCCCCATGCTGCACTGCCCATGTCCCTCATATTCACCTCACATGGGTCGCAGGCAGAACCTGCTCTCCTGAAAGTGTCACAACTAATTGTAGCTGATTTGCTTCAAAGATTTTTCTTCTAGATTTCACCTTAATTGGTGAGAACAAGTGGTCCCAACTTAATGCTGAAATCCCCCAAATCTGGAAAATGTAACAACCTGATGTCTACTACCACTGATACGTATCTTGGGAGCTGTCTAGTCCCCAGTCCCATTTAAATAAATCCCTGTGCTTGGCAGACAAATTACAGGAAGACTATTAGCTGCAAGGTCAGTAGAGCAAAATCCTAACATCCTAAATCCATCTGTCTTCATCTGAATTCCTCCTCCAGGACTATGACGCTGCAGAACGAGACAAAACGAGCCTCCCAGTACCCCGCCATCAGCCCGGCAGCAGCTGCTGTTTCAGAGGCATTTCACCGAGCACTCCAGCTAATCTAACCCGACAGCACAGCCCGGATATCAGACCCAAGCACCGGCTGCTTTGAGGAGCTGTCAGTGCGAACTCTCCTGACAAGACCGACTGAATATGTAAGGAAATAAGCTGAGAAAGAAAATTTCCTGACCAGATCTTACTGTCTCCTCCACTGACCCTGACTGAGTACGGCAATATCACACCTACTTCTCAAGAGACCTGGAAATAATAAAGCCACAACATGTGAAATAAATACGCACCCTCCTGGGCAACGAAAACCCTGTAAGGAACAGCTGTTTCTACCACACCCAGTATTTCTCGCTGCAGAACTTTTTAAAGAAAGCTGACTTTATCCTCAAGAATTAAACACATTAAAGGCCTTCTTCCCAGTCACGTTCACAGCAATTAATGGCCTAGATAAACTGGAGACTGCGCTTCAATCCACGAATAGTATCCACGAATATCCTCTAAAGCAATGCTGGTCACAAACCGTAAGAGAATGGGAATAACGTTGTTCGGGGACCTTGCTATCTAAGGATTTTCTAGAGACATCAGAGAAATTCAAGCTAGAACAATTTTTAGGAAGTACTGCCAGCCTTCCTCTTGGAGGAGATCTTTCCACCATTCTACACATCTCTCCAACACTCCCTTCTGTTTGAAGAAACTCCACCCAAACCCACCCACCACCAACCCTATCAGCAGTTTCAGTCCCAAGATGGAGCTGGGGCAGGGAACCCATGGCCTCACTGGGGTCTGTTCAGCTCCCTTAGCTGCAACCCTGCCATGCAGACAAAGCCCACAACAGAGAAAAGCTGAAGGACAGGAGCACCCGTGCCATCTCATGGAGGGCCACAGGAGACGAGAGAAGGGAAAGGCAGGGAGCTGCACCCATCTGTTAGAGCATCTGCCCTATATTACCAGTTGCCAGCTGGGGACATGCCTTCCCATGCTGCACAGTTTATAGGACAAGCTGCTTTTAGAAGCACTGTATTTTAAAAGGAATTTTACTTAAAACACTATTCACAGGCTTGGACCTCTTCCCTTGGACTTTACACAGCTGAGTTCCCAGTACTGAGCTGTCTGATTTTATAGGCCAAAAGCTACTACAGTCCTATAACGTTTTTCATAGCTCCTTAAAACATTTTAAGTAGGTTTTCACTTTCAAACAGAATACACAAAGTGTGGGCTGGAATCAAGCAGTAATGAGTAACTGATAAAATATGAAGAGATGTAGCACACAAGCCGACATTTTCCACATCATTATTTTAATCACCATTATTTTGGACTTCAAGAGCAGGCACTGTGCATGGGGGATGCTTGGAAAGCTGAAACTCACTCACTGGCTTGTAACTCCCATTTCTATCTTTGTTCAGTCCCAAGATAAAATTTTCCCAAGATAAATTATGCCTTGATTATGGGTTTGTGTCTCATTGCTCACCACAAACAGGACCATTAGGTTCACACAATGCACACTAATTGCCTGCCACCTAGTTTATTTTATTCTCTGTGATGAATCACGAGTCTTAACAAGACTAGAAATGAACTTAGTGTTCCCCCGATATACTCTGAGCTGAGACTTTTAGTAGTCTACAGCAAATCAATCTTCTGCCTTCCATATAGAAGTTATCATTGATCTAGACTAACAGGATATGTTCTATGTGTATTACATATAAGCCAATTTTAGAGATGTAGGAGTTTCCAAGAAAAAAGGAGGAAACACTGGGAAATCTTCTCTCTTGGATTTCCTGTAATATTATTTTATTTTCTCAGCCCAAGACCGAGTGCACAAGCCTGGTGCAACTGAAACGCTGTTATTAACCCCAGCAGCTGCTCAGCAGCACAGCTGGCTGATTCTCAGCTTGTCTTTCGTAGTGCGTGATGAAATCCCCTGCTCAGGATGCAAAGTCTGAGAAGCAAAGCCAAGGAGCAGAGGGCAGGAAGGGCTGACTCCTGCCCAGAGAGACCTTCTCTCTCTGCTGCCATTCATTGTGCCTCAGGGTCACAAACGCACCCAGGAGCACGTTCAGCAGATCTGTGCTCTTCCTGGCCGGTCCCATTGCTGTGAGGTGGGAGAGGGAACTGAGCTCCCAGCTGAAAGACTCCACTCAGTTTTAAATCTCTGCCAGATTATGGGATGAAATTTGCTGGAAAAAAAGGGCAGATTTATGTCTCAATAAGCCCAAATGGTAAATGTCTTTTCTGGTGGTTAACCTGCAAACATCAATGCCCTCACCTTAGCTGAACTGCTACATCTGCTTTACACTTGCTGGACTTTGACAAAGAAGTGGCATTTTAATAAGCTGCAGCAGATGATGCTTTCCAGCCACGCTGAAGCTGAAGAGGTTAATGCTGGATTTATACCAGGGTAGTTGAGAATGATTTGGCTCAGAGGCAGAGATGCCTGCTGGCCAAGGGAAGGCAGAAAGTAAAACAAACAATTAAGAAACAATTAAGACAATTAAATGATTGACTTTGTACCTCCTGGTCTTTTGAGACATAAATCATCTTTGAAAGGAGAGGACAATTCAAGAGTTTGGGTGAGAAAAAATAATGGAAACAAGTAAGCAGCCACCAAAACTCTTCTCAAAAGTTTCAAATAGAAGAAAAGGTTTCCTCAGCCTGAAAAACGCTCATCAGCGACTGAACCCTTCCCACGCTTTGCACTCACACAGGGCACTGCAGCAGCGGGTCCTACAGGCTGCCTGCACACAGACAGACCATGAAGACAGGCTCAGTAGTGCAGCAGGATGTGGGCATCCTCCCTGCAAGATAACACGCCTCTTGCGTGTTGGGCACAGCACAGCAAAGAGGGCACTGATGTGCGCTGCTGCTTCTCCACCAGGGGAGACTGGCACTGGGCACTGCTGCTCTGGGACATCTGCAGACCAGGCTCGTGGTTGCTACAGGGCTCGTTTGGGAGAAAAAGGTTTGGTTCTAATGCACTGGGGCCAAAGGGGATCAGGCAAGTGGCCAGACAGTAAATTCTGGTCCCACAAGTGCTTCCTCCTTACAAATGAAACGAAGTCAGATGTATTCTTTCTAAATACTCTTACTCTAGTTCTAAAATACTGAGCTAAAGCATTTGTTTTTATCATGCAATTAGAAAAAACCTCCTGCCACCAGCCCAGTTGCTTTTGAAAGAAGCACTCAGAGAAGGCATCAGGCTGAAAATGAGATAAAAAATACCAAATAAACAGCAGAATTACTCCTACAAATCACAAGAACTAAAGCTTGTATAATCATTTATCACTGCATGAAATGGCAAGTCTACCATCAGACACATTGATAAACGAAACACACCTTCCATCCATCTCTTTAATGGCACATTAACGTCATGGATTTGCCATGCACACCAAAACACTGAATCCTATCCAGGCATTTCTTAATTGCCCAAGAAGATGGTAATTTATGGACTTGGCCATAATGACTGGAATGCATTTGTTCAATCAATTTTGCGCCTTAATTGAAATTTGTGGCTTAACTAGAAAAATCACAATATTAACTGCTCAGACAGTTGTATCTTTAAAACAGAACACAGATGTCAGGTTCTATTAGTGGTCAACTTTCCTGCTGTATTTTAGGGTACACTTTTTACACTGTCTGTCAGATGCTGAGACAAATTCCTACAACAAATAACAGGATTTGTGGGAAATCTCAGCCACTGCTGTGATAATTTTCTCTTTCATGTTACAACATCAATATTCTACTCATATGTGGCACTGCTGCCTGACTATCACTAATTTCATGGTCTCTTTTCAGCATATTCTTGAAAGGAACGCTTACCACATCCCAGTTCACATCTGGAGCTGCAGAAACATGGCATTTTTAGCTCCCACATATCTCTCACAGCAGTCACAACGATCACAATCACAACACTTTTGAGTTTCTGAGCTCCTTTTTCAACAGTAAACGCCTTCAGTTTGTCAACAAGGTAATGAGGACATTCAGAGTAACAGAAGAAGTGAGAGCTGACCACGGACCTGGACTGGCAAACAATATTGCCTTTCATAAAGAAACTGCACTGCACTACAGAGCCACTTTTACCTAAAAGTTACATGGAAATGCTCTTTCTAAAGGCTGCTGAACTAGTACATAACCTCGACAGTGGCCCGTGACATTGTGAATGGGTGGCTATGAACACTCACCTCTGAGAACTGCAACCTTCCAAAATCGCTGGGTGGACTTGCAATCTTGAAGACTTTCTTCGGCATCACCCACGTTTCCAAAGTCTCTAGCTTACTGACAGCCAGGTTGGTGGCGTGGTGTCTGATTAGGAAACCTTGGAACCGGTCAGCAAGGAAGTAAAGGTGGACAGAAACTGGATGGCCCATGGGATAGTATCTGTAAAACAGCACATGCACACGCTCATCAGTTACACAAGAGAGACATGAAATCTCCATTTACTTGGAGCTAATGGCTTACGAAGCATTCATTTCAACTAGAAAAATCACCACTGTACATTAACAGATTTCAAATGTGTTCATGACTCATTATCAAATATTCTTAGGCTGTTCCGATTACCCTGAAACACAAAAAAACGTTACTAAGGATATATACTCATTTAGAAGCTATCCACAGCCTTAGGCTCTTTAAGAGATACCCCTGCATGCCAGCCAACTCCCCTCCCTTATCACCTCTTCTGGGTAAAATGTGTCACCCAGAGATACACAGTATTAGGTTAAATGGATAAACAATAAATGGAGGATAAACAACGTCCAAGAAACATGCTTACTGCCCTAAATCGGACAGCCCTAAAAAGGACAGTCTCCTTTTTTTCTGCCCTCAGCAGTTAGTCCCTAACGGTACCTGAGAATGGGACAGCAGCAGGCTGGGGACAGCAGGGGGTGCTGCGAGGCTGGGTGAGGGCAAGCTGATGCCCCATGTTCTGTGGATACACCTGGTCCCCAGCTCCCCCCAAGGACAGCGCTCTGCAGGGCTGCACTGCATCAGTGGACACTGGGATCTGGTCCCCGTAGTTTAGGAAATAAACTTCACGTTCCTTGGAGACTTGAGATGGCCCTTGCCACAAACGTTTTACTCATAATTAAAAAGAAACTGAAAAAAGGTCAAACAAAGAGGAAAAATCTCTAATTGGGAGATTTGGAAGCCTTCTGCTACAGTTTGGATTTTAGAGACAATGTAGTCATTGATTCAAATAATTAAAGTTTATGGTCAGCTGTCTGCTGTAGTCTCAAAAAGGACTGAAAGGATGCATGTGTGCATATATAGATGTATTAATAATTAAAAATACTTTCATGGCTCTGAAGTCAAGCCATTTGGTACTTCACAGCACTGACATTGTCTGTCAATCAGGTGTGTTTGCAACACATTTAAAGCCAACCAGCACCAAGCCTCCCCATTCAAGCCAGCCAGGACTGACTCCTCATGCTAGCGCTAAGAGCGCTAACCAAGAATGACGTTCCATTACCCCAAACCAGCAACAGCCAGAAGGAAATCTCTAGAGGCCAAGAAATAAACATAACAAGATGGGGTACAAACAGGGCCAGCACTGACAGACCAAGTGAAAGCACAGCAAAGCTATGCAGCCAACACCAGCAACAATCTGACTTCTGTGCTGAGCACTAAGGCCTCCTGTTTCATATGTGCAGCAGCAAATATTTACAATACCCTTGAAATAGTCTGAGTAAATTGTCTCTTGGCAGCAGTGAGTAAAAACGTCTAGAGATGGAGAGAAATAAATTAAATCTCAAGCGCACATTAACGTTGCTCCCACTGAAGATGCTGATAGGCAATCTAATTTGGTACCAGAGCAGACTGCAGGGGGAATGTCTTTCTGAGGCTGCGAGCTGTCCCTTCTTAGAAAAGTGGGCAAGGCAGCTTCTCTTAGAGAAGTCTCCCGGGCAGCTGCAGGCAGTAGCAGGGGACTGACTGCAAACGTGATGTGAACCGGGAGAGGCTTTCCTCGCAGTGCCTGCAGCAGTGTGAAATGGGCTGGGGTGGCGTCTGCAGCATCAACTCCCTGCCTGCTGCTGAGAGCCCTAACAGCACCGGGAACGCTGTTGAGGTGCTCAGCCCAAATACATTCCTGCTGTTACTGCTTTAGAGCCATGCAGAACTAGGAGAGAAGGAGGCAGTGCATAAATGCACACGCATAGCAAGACAATAGAGTATCCAGAGAGTAGATGTGGATCATAACCTGAGGATTATCCATTTTCCTGTGATTTAAACGAGACACTGACACTTTGTGGGGGCTTAGGTAGGTATGAAAATGGAGCCTCCACCCAGTATCACTGCCTGCAATTCCTTCTTGCGCTGTTCCATGAGGCTGCAGCCCACTGTAAGGAGTCGTGCTTTATCCTGGCAGCAGCTGCAATCAGTGGTGGGTGACGTGACTTCCCTATCCATAATCTGGGCAGGCTTGAAAAGCACCTTGAGTTCCTGTGCAACGAAAAGCTCCCCAGAAATGATACTGATTATCGATATAAATCATCATCAGATCACCAGCAAAAGGAATAAGCACAAAAGTAATTGTAAAATGATTTCAGTACTGGTTATACATAGCTCCCATCCTCTCTGCTGGCTTCACTCCGCAGGACAAACGACCCCAGGACTGCTTTCAGTCTGCCTTCATTTCATAGAGGGAAGTCACCCTGCTAGTGATTATTTATATCTAATTGTTATTGATCTTTCATTGCTCTGCACTGCTAACCTTTACTGGCAAAGCTCTAATAAGAACCTGGACCACTTATTGCCACATCTTTCTAAATGGGACATTGCTCAGCATTTCCATGCCTAAGTAAGAAGGTCACAGCGTGTTTGAGAACTCCATCCCTCAGAACACAAGGACTGTCTTAAATGCTTGCTGGCTTAGCCTGTATGTGTTTTCTATTAAGATTACAGAAGGCAGGGTCCCAAAAGTACATTTTTGAGGAAGGAATTAAGAGACTGTAAAAGATGAACCCTCTCAGCTTTGAATCTAAGCAGCTTCAGATGTGTCTGCAGGCCGCAAGCATCCACCATGAGGTAAGCCCTTACTGTGCAACATAACTCCAGGAGTTCTCCCTTCAAAACATTTTTATATGGAATTCCTATTTGGTAGGCTTATAGAGAAAGGCATTCAGAATATGGCCTTTATTTGCTATATATATGTATGTATTTATATATACATACATTTTATTTATTTGACGTTAATGGATCCCACCTGTTGCAGCATTTTTGGCAGAGACAGCTGCAGCAAGCAAGGAAACCCAGCTCGAGCAAGCAGTTCTCTGTGCTCTGTGTATGCACCCAGGGGAGCAAACAAGCAACGACCATTAACCAGCCTGGCTTACATTAATTCTGAGATCCTGTCCTGTGCTTTGGTAAGCATAATAGAGGTGAATGTGACCTCTGCTGCAATCACACGGAGGTTGAGGAGCTGCGGGTATAATACACTCGCTGAAATTAATAAAGAAAACGCAGCAGCAGGGGCAGCACTGCCCAACTGGATCCTGTCAGTCTTCATCAGGCTGCAGAGGAGCTCCTTAAAAGTGCAGCAAACAGGTCACATAACATCAACCCTGAATAACCAGCACTTTGTTACAAGCATAAATACTTCTGGAAATACGAGCTGTACACTTGCAGCTGCCTGGCCCTGCCTGCGGCTATGTGCTCCGAGCCAGCACATCCCAGCAGAGCCTCCTCCAGCACCCTGCAGCCAGCCCGCGTCCTCAGAAACACCCAGAACAAGACAAGGACCCCAACTGACCGGCAGCTGTTGTCCCCAGCGGTGTGGAACGAGGTCTCAGCCCTGCGCAGGCCCAGGCGGACGAAGGCGTGGTACATGGTGAGCGCGACGTCGCTGAGGGTGTGCACGCCGTCGGGCTCGTCGTACACGTTCTCCCAGTAGGAGCGGAGGCCGGGGGTGCCGGGCGGGTAGTTGCCATACAGGTAGTAGTCCAGCTGCCCAATTATCTCCTGGTTCACCACAGCTTCAAATTTACGGGCAAAGAAAGTCGGCCTGGCAGTCTGCTGCGGTGATGTGGAAGGAAAAGACAAGCTGAGGATGTGAACAGAACTTCCCCACAGACAAAGGTGGCTTAAGCAGCAACTGCGGTTAAGATTCAAATTAGAACTATGCAACAATTCGATGAAAATGCAGATGGTTCTGGTCTGCTGCAAAACAAGCCCCCCCAGGAGGGCAGGAGGCCTGGGCCTGAGGCCCAGCTGTGCCCCTCGGCCGAGGTCTCCCTGAGGCAGCCAGCCTGACGGCAGCGCTCTGCCCTGGGCTGTGCATCACCCTTCAGAACACATTTCTCTGCCATCAGGGATAAATTCAACGGCCACCAAGGATACAGGACCAGATCAGACCAAAGGGGAAGCACAGCAGAGGGCTCCAGCTCTGTCAGTAGGCTTCAAGAGCCCTGACAGGGAGGTCCTCCAGCAGCGGGCTGCCTTGACTTAGCAGAGACCGTGCTGAGGTGTTAAGAGAACGCACTCCCATTGCACGACACCCTGAGTGAACAGGGTGATTACAGTCTCTGTAGCTCTCCTCAGCATGCTGTCATTGCAAAATTCCTGAATTTTCAGGCAGCATTGCAATCAAATGAGGGGAAAATGCCAAATCGTTTTAGAAGATTAAAATGAAGGCAAATTAGGCATTATGGCCGTTACTAATATGTAGGATATGGAAAAAATCAAGTTAAAAAACCGAGCAGTTTAAGGAAAATCATGTGTTGCACTGTTACTCTTCTGGTAGAAAAGCATCCTTTGTTACTTGGACATGGGATATTTAAGGACTGCACATTGTTTATTGCTGTGAAAAGCGCTTCTGGAAGAGAAAAAAATGAGTGCAACGAATGGCCAAATAAGATATCAGAAATTCAATTTTTTTCATTTCTATCTCTTATAATGCATTTCATCCCTTCTGTTTGAGGACAGACAGAATAAATAACACAGAACCCCATCATTTCAGTCACCCAATTAGATAGTCAGGTGGCTCATTATTTTGAAGTAATGGCTGGCATAACCCTAGAAGTCAGCACGCATTAAGGCAAGGTGTGCTTTTACAAGTCAGTCACAGTTCCTCAATCACTTAACAGACAGCTCTGCAGGCAGATACTGTTACAGGGAAGAGACTGTTTAGAGCAGAATAGCTAATGCAAAGTGTGAATGTGTTTTAGAGAAAACAAAGCTGTAGGAGGTTATTTAGACAGAGTGTTTGTTAGTGAATAAAACAGGGCAGGGCCCATCCTCTGGTCTTGAGGGCAGGTGGTGTGACGCAGTTTGCACCTCCATGGATGACTTGGACTATTCCCTACAGACAGAACGGCTTCACTCACCTGCACTGGCTCTGGGGAACAACAACTGGCCATTCCTCCTGAGCCATGCTCAGTCATTGCTGGTTGGCATGGGTCAAAAATATGTCACAGAGAATGCTAACATGTAAACAGTGTGGATTACTGCGTGCCAGTTCTTAGCCCACACCCTGGTGCTGCGTGGTTTACTGCTATAAACACAAGCGAAATGGTCACTGTAACTTAGGACAAAGTAATGACAATGGTGCTGTCACCTGACCCATCTAAAAGCAGACCAGACACAAGTTTCTTTCGAGTCTGGCTTCAAAAGCAGTTACCTTCATAACCCACAAAGACATCAGAATTACTGCACAGTTTGGGTTCCTTCCCTGCTGTCCATTCTTTGTATGTTTTCAGAAAGAAAAAAGTCTTTTGAAGCCTCTCTTTTTATTTATCTTAGTGCACTGCTTTGGCCTCCTCAGAATGAACTCTCTAGGCCAGACACCAGCCCAAATTCAAGAGCCTTCTCCAGCCCTCCTCTCCACTTGTGCCAGCCAGGTCCGATGGCTAGCCCCTAGGGAAGCAAATACACACACGTGGATACCAAAAATCTGAGACAGCAGCTGTATTACTCCCAAACACCTGATTGACAGGAACCAGTATAATTTAGAAAAAATATTATCTGTGCAAGAAATTTTAGACAACTATCATGGCAGAAGACAACAGTACATCTTCACTTTGTGCCAGGAGCCACCTCCTGCTGCCTTGCTCTGGAGAGCTCTCCACATACAGGAGGGATGGGGAAGACTCTCTACACCTCCATGTTAGCCTAGAGATGTGGCACTGGAACTTTTAATTAGCAATTAGGCAGGTAGCAAAGCATCCAGAGGCAGAGCAGCATTTTGCCTGAATGGATTTGCAGCTGCAAGGTGGTAACAGGATTCTGGGAGAAGAGCACCTGTGGCTGAGGCTTCTCAGCAGTCCCACAGAGATTTTTTGCTCTGCTCTTGACACAATTTCAGGTACACCACTGCTTCTGTGCTACTCAACTACCATCAGCTTTTATAACTCCTTTGTTTTGCCTTGCTCGTATTTGGGCAAGGGTTCTGAGATGCCAAGGGTTCAAAAGTGCCTGAGATGGCTGAAAATTCTTTTGAAAATGTTGGTTTTCACTCTGAGATAGCACATGCTGTGGGCTCTCTGATCTCCTCCTCTGCAGCTTGCTTTGTGCCTCCGTAGAACCACGAGTGAGCCTGCTGGCACGGCGTGCTCATCCATGGGGCTCTCTCATCAGGCGAGTGTCAGAAGTTGCCTTCACATGCATTCTGATGTTGAACATTCCCTCGCTGCTCAGTTTACCTGACTGCTTTCTGAAATGCTGCTGTGGGTTTTCCCAGCCTGGAGCAGGTCCACCACCTCTGCAGACTTGCAAGAGCGTTTTAAGGCTTCCCATTTATTCCCGGGATTGGAGTCTGAGACAGCAGAGCCCTTCCTAGATAACATCTCTTTTGCCCTTTTTTTGACTGCCTATGTCACCGACTTCAACCATGTCTGGTAGGCAGCACAGTACAATAAAGAAAAGATCTCTGTTTTGGAGCAGTCATGATTTTTGTGCTGTAGGGTAACGCACTTCCCATCCCACTAAAAGCCTGAACAAACATGCTTTATGCAGGGAACTCCGAGGAGCTGGAGGGATGGAACTGCAGATCTAGTGACCCTGAATCAAGCACTTGTTCATTCTTAACAGACGATACAGGCCAGACACAGTCTTGAGAGTGAGTGCCTCCCTGAGCACAAGGATTTGTTCTCATGTCTGCCTTGAGGATACTGTATCATAAAAGAACCCATTAAACTTTTTAAGGCAGTCCTGCCAAGCCTGCCTGACCTAAACTTTGGGACTCTGGCCCCCAAAACCACAAGGCAAACAGAAATGGGATCGTCTTTAAGAACAGAATAATGAAAATTGATTTGCCTTGTGCTATGCAAGCCTTTAGTCAATTTTTAAACTTTACTCCGAAGATGAGAAACACTTAACAATGTAAGCCAGAACCTTCATGAAATCATGAAGGCACCTGAGCTGGAACTTGGAAAAAACCAACCCAACCAACTGGTACAGCGTGATGTGTGTCAAGCTTCCTTCATTTCTAGCACAGTGGGTCCACCAACACCAACGAGTCCAAAGAGCAACCCTGGGACCTTGCTGCACAGCAGTAGGTCTCTAAGGCTAAAACACAAGGCAAATTTTTCCTTCTAAACTGAAGATGAGAGCATCCTCACACTTTTTCTCCACCTTGCTTGATGTGGTAAAAACTTCCCTTTCCACTCCTGTTGCAGCCATGCAGCTAGACTGCTCTACCTCCACATCCTGGCAGAGGGAGAAAACCTTCCTAGTGGGTACCAGAAAAGAGAATGGCTCAGTTACCTGGAATCTGTGGAAGTCTGCTGGTTTGAAGTCATTGGGTGAACAGCCACACCAGTCAACTATGTGCTTGTACTGACACTTGCAACCAAGTTTACGGTTCCAGTTGGTGATGCGCAGATTGTTGTCCACCATGGAGTCACAGTACACGCTATTTTCCAGAACAGTGTGAAAGAAGGACTGCAAGAAAGACAGAGAGATCAGCGCATTCAGCTCTTTGGAATTCCCTTTTCTCCTTCCCTGCAACCTGTGGGCCTGAAATTAATGGAGACTTTTTTTTTCTTTCAAAATAAGAACTAATGAATTCTACCACTTTGCTTTGTACAAAGAGCACTCCATACATTCTACAGAGTCTGAAAAATCACAGCATGCTACAGTTAAAGCCGTGCCACAACAACATGGCACAGAATAACTGCACTTCTGCAGTGACCAGCGTCAGGCACTGGAATCCAAAGGGCTCCAGGAAAGGCACCAGTGCCAGCAATTATTTTATTTTTATTTCAGCTGTATCAGTAGTTCTAAGAAATTTCCATTATTTCTCTTCTCTAAGTTAGTCCTAATGGTCTAACAGATTTAAGACTATTTTCCTTAGCAACGAGTTCATGATAAATCTCAAGTTGTTTCCTAAAACGCTTCTCAAACCTTAACCACTACTCTGGTTTCTATGGAAAAAAAAACAGGCCTCAGCTCTTGTGTGGGTCTGTGCATCTCTAGCGCTTCAAAACTCACTGCTGGTAGAATGGCCCTGTACTGAAATATACTGCTCACCCCAGGCATCAGAAGGACATTCTGCCTTCCGCAATTACGTCTGAAATCGTAAGTCTTTATTTGCTGACTCAAGGCAGCAAGGATCTCCTATTGGGCTATCCTAATTATATCTCCATAATATCAGCTATTACATAAATCATGTGTAATGGGGACTGACACAGCAGGTTAACAGGTCAGTGAAGGCAGGGTGATTTTAAGAAGCCAGTCACATATCTCGCAAAGAAAACCTTGTAGAGAGAAGCTATGGAATATGACCAAATTTAGCTTTGTAAGAGATGATTTTAGGAGCAGTGACTTCTCTTTAAAATCAGCAACTGCAAGGTCTATAAATAACCAGCACAACACTAGCATGGCTGGCCCCCAAATAATCCCCCTACCCTTTTTAATGTTAAATGACAGCTCAGTGAATATGGATTTTATGCTTGAACTGTTTGGTTAAACCCATAAAGGCATCCATTCTCATTCAAGCGAGAGGAAGGAAAAAAAACCCTATCCAATTACCCATTGCCCTGTGTCCTTTCATAATGATACAGAAATTTCTCTGAGATAATGGATGAAAAGGTTATCAGAGTTGAGAGAAAAGGTGATTTTTAACAGAAATGGGATTAAAGGAAGATTATTCAACATGTGTGGAATAATAAACCTCTACCATAAGATGACAATCGTCGCACTCCACTGCAAGCTAATAAGCCTAAATTTGCAAGATCAGTCTCACCAATCCCTCAAAATATTCAGGGGCCGCTAGCAAGGACAAAAGTTGTCACTTTAAAGAGAGTCACAGGGCATTGCTGGGATGGCTGCATGCTGCACATGCTGGGAGCACAGCCCGATGCGCCAAGGCAGCAGTGGACCTGCAGGGTAGGCAGAGCACAGCCTGCTGGGCTCAGGCTCTGTCTGGGGACACCACGCATCCCCCTGACAAAGTGCCAGGCGAGAGCCCAGCCGGGTGTGCACCCCTGTGCTGCAGCGCTTGTAGCCAGAGCGATCCCTGGTTTGTGGCGATGCCTTCTAGTGGAGTTTTGGACAAAACAATAAATCTTCGTTCGTAGAGTTTTTGTTTTTAAACAAAAGGGATGGGTAATACTGAGCAAAGCTACTTATGAAGACAATTTGGCAGCTCTAATAGCCCTCAGAGGCTTTGTGGAGGAACAATTTGCAAGGCAGTGGCAGCTGGATTTCTGGTTGTTCAGTAATAGATTAATACGCTTAGAAGTATAAAACAAAGCCACCCCTTGCCAAGATGTCCCACAAACGGCAGAAGCAGTTCTAACACCGAAGGGCTTACTCATCACAAGAGTCAAGTTCTCATTCCCGACAGCAGGGTGATCCCAAGCCCACTGACATCAGACAAAAGCCTCGGAATTTCGTGGTCTTTGGGACATGCACAAAAGTTCAGTTTTGAAAACAAAGAGGGACTGCTCCAAACTCACCTCAGCAGGCAGCAACGTGTAAGAATAAAATCTCTTCATCTTTGTCACAAGGTCATCATTGGAAAAAGTGACGTACTCCACAAACTTCCTGTTGAGGAGAAACCAGTCCGACCCCCCATCGACAGCGATGCCCTCTGGGATCTTCCTGTCCCCCAGGCGCCACATGTGCGTGTCGCACTCCAGGAAAAGCCGGTCCAGCCCCTGCTTTCTAATAAACCTGAGGGAATGCAAAGCCATCCATTAAAAGTTAATTTGTGTTTTGTTATCAGCACTTGCTCTATAAATAAAGAAGCTACTTTCTCAAACAAAAAGGATAAAGAGGTCACTGTTTATATTTCTGCTCTACTCATAAATAACACAGATTTAATAAATGATTAATCAGTTATACATTCAGATACAAGGAAGAAGAACAGGAGATTGCTTTTAAACATCATTTGTACCTTCTGCTGCCCTAAGACAAAATTGTGCAAGTTACAGTGCCCCATGGCATGAAAATCTGCAGTGCTCATTAACTCTTTACAAACCACTGGAGAACCACCATAATGTAAAGGGGGAACTACGACCAAGCTGTGTGATAGGCTTCTCTGAATAAACGCACAGCTTTTGAAAAACAGCAAACCCTACACAAAGGCAAAATGACCAATTACCTCCCATGTTATTATTCCATGAATTTTTCTACAGGGCTATAGTTAATTAGGAAGAAACACAATTGCATTGCTCTTTGCTGTAGAATGAGTATGTTTGCCCCATTTTCAAGTCCACAGGGAACAATGTTTTGCTTACTGCTGAACCATGAATACGAGGAGCAACCGCAGAACTGCAGTGCTATGGAAATGAATTATTTGAGACCCATATAATGAGAAAAAGGAGTTGGAAAATCAATCTGTGTTTGAAAACATGCTGGACTGGATGCCCACACGTTTGGGGACTGTCTGATACAGGTTTCTATTTGTCATTTCATTTTCAGAATAATTTCCCCCAAAGGGAAGCAGGACTGCCACGAATTAGCACACGTTTACACAGGGGGGCTGATTCCATTCAATAAAGGCGAGTCGCTGTGCTGAACACATCCCACGCGTCCCGAGGAACGCCAAACACCAGCTAACCAGACTGCCTGGAGGAATGAGCACACACAAGCTAATGGGCCAAGACCACGGGTCTCGCTGGATTTGGGAACTGCAGGCGAGCGGGAGCTGCAGAACGTGCAGTGAGAAGGGCAGCCTAAAGCTGTGCTTCCTCCAGGGCTGAGCAGGGGTGCTGTGAGGGCCAACGCCAGCCCCGTGCCACATGCACAGCCCGGCAGAAGCAACACCCAGCTACGCCAGCTGCACTGCCCAGCTCTGTAGAAACGTTTCAGCATTAGCAAGTCAAGAAAACATTTAAATGAGCTTTAAACACATGCACAATCCAAGCAAGAGGAAAAGAAACAAAGGCTAAGGAACAACAGCAAAGCTTTCTGGACTCCTACATCTGGCAGCATGAGTGTCCTCCTTGTAGGCTAACCCCTTGGCCAGAGTTTCATGCCATACCAATCAAAGAACCGAGAAGAAATTATGAAACGGTGCATATTAATTTTCAAAAGGACCATAAATGACTTCAGGGTCTATGTCCTACTGATAGCTATGTCTCTCTTCTCACAGAATGAGAAGAAAAAAAAGCTCATTTGTTAACATGATCGTGCAGAGAATGTGCAGATGTGAGTGGCAAAATTTTTCTTTCTACGAACAGGTTTCTAATTTCATGTTCCATTATGAAGGATAATAGAAAAGTCTTGCAATTTTAATGCAGTGCTCTGGAATGTAATCTTCAAATTCAATATTTATGCAGTTATCTCCAAATCAAATATTAATGTGCCTGAAAGTTTGGCCATTTATTTATATCCTTCAAAACTAAATACTCATTTGAGTTAATTATTTAAAGAAAATAATAGAATTTAACGACCACATTTAAATAGAAACGTAAAGTTCTTTTCCATGAAGTCATTTCTTTCAGCTGCTATCTCTACCAATTTATCATCCTGTATTCACGTTTTCAAACAGAGGGTTTTTGATTTCAACACAAACTCCCAAACCATGAAAACGCCTGACTTCCAAAACCCCTCAACTTACAGCTACCTCAGCCTGCATTACATGACAGGGATTACAGCTAACAAATCCCAAAGCACTTCAGCTTTACTGTTTGAAATTGGCAAGAGAAGAGCATGGCCACTGTCAAAATGAGAAGGTGCCAGCAATTCTAGACTCACAGCTTCATGTTTTCCATAATAGTTTTCAGGCTCCTTCTTTTGCATACGTACACAGTTCTATGTTTTTGTTGTTGTTTTTTGGTTATTAAGTTAATGTCTTGGACAAGCAACTCCTGGCTTATGGAGTGGAGACAGACAATTCTTAGGATCACAAATGTTTTTCACAGAAAACTGTAGTCCGAAAAGCCCATACAACAAGGTTATTAAAAGAAAACTAAATGCCCTTTCCAACATTCATCCTCCATCAAGGCAGTGTAGCCCAACTGAATAGCAGCAAAGCCTTTGGGGACCTGCAGAAACCGACCCTTTTGCTAATGCTTCTTGAAACCCTCTTTGGAACATCGTATCAGGCTCTAAATAGCAGTAACAAGCAAATAGGAAGAGGGCATTTCTCAGAAAGCTCCCTCTGCCTGCTTTGCACACAGTTATTACGCCTGAACAGTGCAGTGTGCTAGCGTAGCACATGATTTCCTTTTATCTATGAAGCAATAATTCATACAAGGAACTCTGAAGACAGAGATCTCCAATGGGCAATTGCTTGGTATCCATTTATGTTCCTTGGGAGCCGAGGGGACCGGTGTAGTTCAGATGTGCCAGAAGCGAAGTGATCCTGCCTGAGGATGCACCGAGCTGTCCTAGCAAGCCCAGGCTGTGCTGCTGGCACGCAGCATGCTGAGCTGCGTACTGAAGTGGAAAAGGTGGATGAGGCTTTCTTTTTTTCTCCATGCTCTGCTCCAGGATGACTGACGTTACTAGCTGCTCTGGCAAGAGCAATTTTGGCACTCAGGGAAGCAAGGGCTAACTCTAAGCACACTGGATGCTTGCTGAGGGAAAGCAAAAGGTGCTATCTGTGTGCCACGTGGGCCTCTTCAGGAATCAAAACTTAAATGCTACAAACAGTTCATAAGGATTCTCCACTAGCCACCCAATGCTTACAGCAGCCAGCTCTGAAAAGAAAGATAAGATGAAAGGCAAAACCATGACCCTACTTGATTTGTTTCCAGTCTAATGCTGTATTTTGTCAGGTTGTTGTTACACTCAATGTAATTCTGAAACAATGCTTTGTATGAAGGCATACCAAGCTTCAGAGAGAGCAAAGAAATGCAAGAAATGGTGATTTTCCCCTTACATCTTTCTTCCTTAGGTTTTATAGCACGGCTTGCAGATACCTATTGAAATGATCTAAAAAATGCATTAGCAATAGCATTTCATTTATCTTAGTCAACGTGGACAAATTCTGGTGCTTTCTGGCATGCCGAACTTCAGGCAATTGTTGCACTTGCCAGGACAATGACACACAACTGTAATGAAGTGTGGTTGGCCAAATGCAATGGAGATTGCCGTCAGACGAAGACACTCAACCCTTCTCCTGATCTAAGCCAAACAAAAGGATGAAAATAATGGTATGAAAAGAAAGTTAACCGGGAAAAACAAAAATTAAGATAAAACTAGGGTTAAGAAAAAGCATCCCATTTTACTTTAGTCCGCAGAATGCTCCATCCAAGATATTTTATGCTTATTTTAACTCTTCATCAAAAGCCTCCAACTTCGAGGAGGCTGCATTCCACTTTTGAGTAACCAGCACACAGCAGCAGTGCATCTTGCCAGCTGAGCTCCCCATCCATGCAGCTGCAGGGCTGAATGGTGCTGTTTCTGCCCTCATGGTGTTGGGGTTCACAAGGTTCCACATTAATATTGTTACACTTTGTTAAAAGAACACCGGCTGCAACACATCCCCGGTCACACTGAGTGTAGCTAGCTAACTGTCCAGGTAGCCCATGGCTGCAGTGTATCTTAGGAAACTCCTCTTACTTTGTAGTATATTTAAATATTTAAAAACTCATTTCAGATGAGAATCTACAATTGCATAACACATGAAGCATTTGTAAGACCTTTAGTACATGCTCCTACAACGTGAATATAAACACACAGCTAAGCTCCTGCAGTATGCTCTCACTCCTAATAAACACTGCTGCAGCCACCCACTATCAGCATGACACCACAACCAACTCTCCCCCTCCTGAGCAGTTTCTCCAAGCGATGCTGCACACCACGGCGATGCTGAGACCCCTGCTACTGGATGCTCACACTTTTGCAACATGTAAGATCTTAAGAACCCTGCTGCTTTCTGTTTTCCAAAGACTATGAATGAATGAAACTTTCTTAAGGACCAGAGGCTACCAGGTTGGGAAATGTTCCTTACCAGAAATGTCTGAAAGAATAGATTTTTAAGTTGAAAAGGTTCTTCCTAAATATTTCCTGTTTTGGGCCTCTTGCCTAGAAAATTTCCTGTCAACATCCTGCTGTTCACCAGGTGCACCCACCAAGACCTCATCACCATTACTCACTATACAGGAATAAGATCTATGAACAAAAACTTCCGACACATCAGCAGAGCCATTCATCACAGGCTGAAAGTCAGCGTCAAAGCACTGCCGTGCTTGGAGTGCAACTCACACCACACCGATGTCCTCGTTAACGCACGCGGACAAACTGCACGCTGCTTTGACTGTATCGACTCCTCTTTTAAGTCTCTTTGACAAACTTTTGAAGAAATCAGCCAAATTCAGTGAAAGAAGACAAGTAAATATTTCAATGGCTGTACATCCACGAGTGGCCGCTTGCCATCGGTGTCTGCACAGCCACCATGGAAACACTGGAGCTGATCCACCAGGGAGCACCAAACAGCAGTTTGTGGTGGAGGGGCCAGGCAGGAAGCACAGAACAGTCATCTGAGGGTCCTGAGTGCAACACTTGCAAAAAACAATTTGTGAGCCATCTCAAGGCTACAATACATCTCCATAAACCAGTCCCTGAATAATTCCTTGTAATGAGCAAGTCCTTAAAATCCAGATTTGCACAGAGCAGTTTCACTCCCTGCCCAGAGATCCCAGTCTCCACTGAAGATGTGAAGGACTCCACCCGACTGCTACACAACTAAGTCTGTTCTACGAAGGGCTACGCTATTTCAGAAATCTGAAATAATTATCAGCTGGCTATTTAAGCACAGTGTTCACACTGCACGTTCCTGAAGACACGATCCTGCAGTATGTTTCTCTCTTTCGGTAGCTCTGAAAGCCCCTAGGGGTAACCCCAACCTCCCAAAGTGGAGTTGAAGCTTGAAAAGGAAGAATGTCAGAAAGCAATACAGTGCCCAGGTAAATCTGGGGCAGACAACAGGCCTGCTACCACAAACGTTGGACAATGTAAGATTTAGATCATTTGCTGTGTAGCAGAAATGGTGCAGTATTTTGACTTGCACTTTCAAGCTTCCAGTCTACCTTGAAATATTACATTACATGTGGCCCCTCTCAAGCGATGGCATCTTTATGGAAACCAAACATCCATCAGGTTTAGGGCATTCCATAGGAGACGGGCTGTTGATAGCTGATGGATACATGTTTTATCTGGCCATTATTCCATATCTATACGGATGTAATTGGATTTTTCAAGCATTATAATAGAGCCTCATACTCTACAAAATTTATTTCTGCTTCTTCATACGCAATTTCCTCAGCCTATCCATTTAATACTTTAATCACATCACATCCTCACATGAGGTTTAGAAGACATTCCTCATGATACTTTCTTCTTGTCAACCTTTCCCTAAGAGCTAACCTGCACTGGTTTTGAATGATCTTATTTTCCATCTTCTGGAAATCTCTCAGAGGAAGTCTTAAAAAACCTTAATGCTTCTTAAAATTTTAATGTTGTGATTCAGAGAGCAAACTCTTCAAGTGTTTCAAAAATAAAAAAAATTCTGAAATTGTTTTTAGTGTAGGAAACTTAAAGAGTCTATTTTTGCAGTAGTGACTCCACTAGGCATTGCCTTGTTTTGACAACAGTCCCATGCAGTCCCTTGTGAGCATGAAGCTCAAGAGAGACTTTCAGAGATTTGCCCCCGCATTTCCACCACTCTTCACTTCCAATCTAACACTGGAACAGCTTTTCCAAGGACAAAAATGTAATGGCTTACTCTCATGACCTGGGAGTTCACAACTGAAGTGGTTTTATTTTTTAATATAAAAATAAACAAAATAGGGAGAATATTGCAAATGACAGCATGCAGAGAGATGGTATGAATTCACCGCAGACAGACTCAACAATATGAAAGCTGACATTTTGCCATCTGTTTGTCTCCAATAAATGTCTTCCTCGGATGATTTCTTCTCCCCTCACCTCTTCCTCCCAACACCCACACGACCGATTGGTCCCCACCTGGGAGCGCTGCTGGGGCGGCAATGCTGCTGCCACCACTCGATGAAAGAACAAAATGGAAACGGGGATCCAAACCTTCCAAGTGACAGGGGCAAGTGTGATGGGTGTTCAAGCTGCTGAATCAGGCTATTCATCTCTGATTCTGTTTCCCAGGGGGTAGAACAGGGCCAACAACATCTGACAAAGGATACTCCCTGCTATAATTATTTTATAAAATGTCTCAGGATCTTGGATGAAACGACACAAATGTTATTACTTACACCACTGAAAAAAAGTGTGCAGCTTAGTGTTCTCAGATAGCAATCAGATTTCTGATTATTTCACTTGTACCTCAATTTTCATCTTCCCACCCCACAAGTTATTGCTACTTCAAACCAACTTGCTCACTCACTGTACTTTCCTGAGCTGGTGGATGATCTTGCTTGTATACTCTACCACGATTACTAAATTCAACCCCATGTCAAGACATATGGCTGTTTTTACTACATCTTCCTACCAAAAAAAAAAGCCCTATGAGGAGGCAAATTGTCAAACTGAAACAGTAAAGACTTTATGGCACCCCTAACACTTTCCATAAAGCAGTAAGGAACATATGAAAGTTAGCCATAAAGTCTAAATTTTTTAAATGCGATCTCTTTGCATAGAAGATGCATGTTGCTATTTCAGTCACTACAGTTCACATGCAACTGTGGGGCTGAACTACTTACAAGCAAAAAACAGATTGTCCTAGTGAGTGAAAAAATTAACAAAAAAAGCAAGGCAAGCAATGCTGGGAGCTAAGTGGTTAAACTGTTCTGACAGCAGGAATAATAAATCCATTTTTTCCTAGTATTTGGGTAAGTACAGGGCGATTCATCAACACAGCAACACACAACAGCATTTACTGTGGGATCCATTTCCTAACCAACCACCAGACCACAATTAACCCTGTGCTCACAAGGCCAATGAACAGCATGTGCCAGAATGGAAAACAGGCATGTCCAGGAGGGTGATGAAACAAAGGGGCATTGGCAGGACTGGACTGAAGAGGTGGAGATCTGGGGAACATGCTCTGGCCCTGCAGGAGGTATGGCCTCCCTAATCTCTAAGAACTGAGCAGGGCTTGTGCTGCTCCCTACTGAAATCTGAATGGTTCAGCTGGGCACCTCTACAAGCACCCAGAACCCAGCAGCCAGAAAGGAGACACATCTGGGAAGAATAGCATTAATGAGTGAGGACATAAAAAAAAAAATGCAAGAAAAGAACCCAAGTTCAACTCAACTTTTAATGGCCTTTTCTTTAGCTGCTTGTTTTCTGCCTATGAGCTTCAAATTCTGCTAGGATTTAAGAGCATCCAACCTTTGCAGCACGCTCACACTGCTCCCAAATGATTAATGTGGCAAGGTTCTTTGGTTCTGTTTGTTTTGTTTTTTAAAAAAAAGTCTTTTTCCTGCCTGTCACTGAAGATGTCACATTTGACAGTCTCCATATTTTACAACACATCAGCCAGGTGCTGTTTCTGGTACAGCCTGCACAACTGCTGGGTTGTTCTTTTGCTTTAATAGTCTAAGACACTGAAAAGAGGAGAAAATGTGTTGCCCACTAAGTGCTATGTAACGACTCCAGCCACTGTATGCAATTTCGCTTCATACATCAAGCTCTCTAAGGAAATAATGCTCCCCCAGCTGAGTTAAGGAGCCATTTTCACGTCCGTTCCCTTTTCTGAAGCTACTAAACGAAAATCAGAGTGATGCACTTCTTAATGACTTTAGCGTAACTAAAAGAAAACTTCACTCTCTAAAAGGAAGCCTGCTTTCTCTTATTGTTTGGCAGTAAAACATGTACTGATTGTGAACACAGCTTGAATACAAAGCACACTGTAATTGAGCTGTACAACATTTCAGTTTAAGATGGCACTTCTGATCTTTCTCTCTTCGTTGAGCGATCCAAAGACTTAAAATTCAGAGAATATGCAGTGGCTTGCAAAGCAGATTTAGTTGAAAAGCTTATTTGTAGGACTCATACTCAGCAACAAATTAGACTAGAAAGCTGCAGGGGTTACACGTTGTTTTCAGTGATTTTTAAATGCTGAGGTCCTGCACTATCAGTCCACCACATTTTGAGAAAAACACCTCAGAACAGTGAAGTTATCATTGTACACGGGGCGCCAGCCAGTCTAGTCCAGTGTCCTCTCCCTTATCGTGGCTTCAGCTAGACATTAAAAAAAACAAATCCTGTTCAAGTCAGTTTTGAGATAGGATGTCCCTGGGGAAGGTTTTCTCCTATTGCCCAGTAAGTTGGAGATTGACTTGTGTCTTAAATCATTTCCAAAACTGGCTTTTTTCTGGTTTTTGTTGTTGTTTGTTTTGCATTGCCAAACATTGAGGCTGTTGCTTCTCTTCAGCTCCTACTGAGCTCCTGTTCATACCATCTGCCCCACCGGATACTTGTTTCCCACAGGGCTGTGGCAAGGCAAAGTAAATGGTAACATTTAAAAAATAACTGGACAAATCAAGAGAAAAGAAAACAAACATCCTTGTCTCTTCAGTGAGAAAGTCACCAGGTTTGGCTGCGGAAGCCCGAGGTCCCAGCTAGCCGAGAGGACCCTGCAGGGCAGCCCCACCGCCTGCCCCCCGGCTCTGCAGGCAGCAGGACACAGAGTGACAGCCAGGTGGGCTGGTGGTCCCACCTGTCTCTTCTTACTTGAGGTATTTGAGCCTAATTGCTACCTACAGGGCCTTAACCTCACCATATGACCACAGCTTACATACCTCAGGCATAAAATGAAAGTCAGCTGGACATCATGTGCCAAATGGGCAGGGCAGGCAGCGCATCGAGACAGGTCTGAGATACTGAGCACTAACACTGAAAGATCAGGCTGGAAATTCACCTACTACACAAATGGAGGTCTAACTACTTTTTGATCAGCTACTGACACCCACGGAATTAACATTTACCAAACACCAATGTTACTCAGAGGCTTCTGCAGCTGCTGGCCTGAGTCCTGTCCCTGCAGATTTCTGGGGCATGCAGGAGAGAAGCCAGCTTATCTCCCCGACAGAAATTTTGGGGAGCTGCCAAGGGACGAGGTGAAAGGATCCATTCATCCAGTGGTCAGGAGCTTGCAGGATTCATGGAGCACAGACAGAGGAAGCAGCACTCCTGTCCCACATGATGCTCTCTGACACACAGAGAATTTTTGTTAGAAATCCAGGAGAAAAAGACCCAAAAACTTGGTGATGTGTTATAATAGGGTGAAAGGTAAAACTTTCACAGAGTCAAAAGGAATCACTGAACTAATAAATGAGTGATCATTCCTTTGAGCAGAGGACAAGTGACACATTAGCTCACTTTATTATTAAATTAATAGCAGATTTATGCGTTTAATTGATCTAAATTGCTCTAACCTAGCTGACGCTGGCATGTCCCAACCAGCTTGATGCAGACATGTCATAATTTATTAGTTGTCTTCTTTAGCCAACTCACAGAACTGCAGAAGGATCAGGTGTGCCAGAGAAACAGAAAGGCTGAGGGACCAACTGCATTGCCCTGCTCCTTCCTCCCTCCCTCAGCCCCGCTGCCCATCACTGCTGCCAGCCAGAGCTGAGCCTCCAGTCACTCTGACATTCCACATTTCCCAGGCTGGAGACTCTCCTGTGAAAACTGTTGACTCTAATTTAAATATTGCTCCTCATAGTATTTTTTTACTACCTGCTACAGAATTTCTGCATGCACGAGATGAATGCTCATGAGGACTCCATTTAAATCAGAACATGACAGAACTGATAAACCCAGTGACAAGAGCAAGAACTGTCAAGAAGGGAAAGCTGTGAGCTACTCTACCCACCCTCGGTGCTGAACATCCAACGTGATGTCTCACATCTTCTCTGCACATTATGTGAACCCAGCCTTACAGCATGCTCGACATTTGACAGAACAGAGAGATGATCTAGTGACCCAGGCAGAACTAAACACTATTTTCAGGTGCAAAGCCACTGGAACTCAGCATATGGAGTTGCTGGAACTGAGGTAGCATTGGTGTTATGGTATGGAGGAAATATCCATAAAGAAGAAAAGAGGAGCACCACAATTAAATGGTAAAGCTCTTTCAGCTGCAGACATTGTCTAAAGTTTTGGAAACGTGGCACTTGGCCACTGCTGCTCCCTGAAAGCACAGAGCTAAAGAAACTGCTGATGTGTTGTGGGCAAGAGCACATCTGCTTTCCTCCAAGATCTGTGCAGGGTGGATGAAGAGGGACACTGGGCTGAGGACTTCAAACCACAGGGATCACAACACCCCCAGCTATCACCCTGCCCTCGCCAGCACGTGCAGCCGGGCACGGAGCTCACACATACTCTGCTCGCACAGGGCTTTCCTGCAGGCCCCTTTGGAAGTTCTACTACTGCTGACAAACCACCTCTGTGAAAGTAGTCAGTAAGGGGTTGTGCACACTTGGAACAGGTTTATTTTGGATTAGCTCCTCATCCTCTGCGTGTTCCCAGCCCAAGAAATGATAGGGTTTCTGGAGCTTCAGAACAGTTCAAGATGCCTGCTTGGGCAGAGCTTGTGATACTACCAACTCTGAGAAATTAGTCACAAAGTGGTCATTTTCACATGTAAAAACTGCTTAGTGCAGAAGTAGCGGAGATGAGAATAAAGGAAAACTTCATGGGCTCATTTCCTCCCCATGTACCACTCCTGTGACAGGCGCTGAGCGGGGAGCGCACATGGACTGCATCGTGCGTCCCTCTCTCCAGAAGCATCCTTACAATCTGACCAACGGGAGGAGCCACTCTGGACCAACAACTGCTCTCAGGAGAGGGCTCCTCCTCGTCCACTCCTCTTTGCTGGACCAGGGATTTCTTCACTCAGGTGGCACTGAAGGGCAGTCGCTATGCAGAAGCTCGGTGCTGCAGTTAGAACAGCAGAGGAAAGGGCCAGCTTACCTGGCATTGTCCCTCCCGTGTGACTTCAGGAAGTTCATGTCACGGTATCTGGACAGGAATGCTACGAGCTGGTCATTTGTCCTGCGAGGGAAAGAACAAAAGATGCACAAATTACACAGTGAAAACTCCTATCTTTAGAGTGATTTACACACTTCTTGTTCTCATCTGGAGACCCTCCGCAGAACGAAGCAGTTACTGGAAACTTTCTTCCTGGTGCTAAGCTCCACTGTCTTCCCCTACTCAGGGAAGTGTGCTTGAAAAGAAGCACAGCATTATTATGTCTTGAAAACAATCTTATCAAAACTTGGCTGATGTTTTCAGCATTGGAACAGAGCACATACTAAGAAATACTGCTCAGCACTTCTCAAGTACAAAAATCCAGCTGTGAGACAACCAGATGGATAGTTCCATTTCACGTGCTTTGCTAGGTCTGTCTTGGGAAATTTGATGAAGTATTGGCATTTTCTTTGTTTTAGTCCTTGTAATAAGGAGGGCAGGGCTGGAATGCAGAAAGCAAGAGAACTTGGATGTCAAAATCCCAATAAAATTAATAGGAACAAAGGAATTTAGGAGGTTAACTCCAGCTCGTATGACTGGCAACTTGACACCGGTATTTTCAGAATTCCAGCTGACACGTCCAAGAATGTATTTATGCATGGCAGCTTTTGTGGTTTGTTATTCCTTTAACAATGGAGCAAAAATGTTCTCTATTTACCTAGGTCAGTATATTTAGGAAAACTGAAGAAATCATATTAAGATGATCTTCATCTTCTGATTTGCATTCAAAAACTCATTATAGATATAACAGCTTTTAAGCCAATGGTATGCAATAGATTTGATAGGAGAAAAACAAAGATAAACCAGCTGTCAATAGTGTTATATCTTGAAAACATTTTATTAGCATAGGTCACATAAAATCAAGTTAAACAAGATCATTGCACCAAGCGCATTTAACTTCTGGGGCCAGGCTGTGACAATGTGGAAATGTTATCAGCCTAGTAACCTATCTCTGTGTCTCAAAAACCCAAATGTTTCTCATCGTAAGTGGCATTTCATTATTGAACAGGTGAGTAAAGAACAAGTCAACCAACAATTTTATGTGGACCAAATGGAGATTCTGTCCAGCGACCGGTCTGTGTGACCAGGCTGTAGGAGCCTGAGACCTTCCTTCTATGCTCACTCATGTGAGCTTTAATGCCTCCCAGGGTCAGGCTCTGCATCTCAATTTGGCAACCTCAGAAAACTGCTTTCTGTATAGTAAGCTGTGCAGGTTTTCACATTTGCTGCTCCAGTGATTCCCCATCTTACTGGGATGAATAGGCATTTAGTGAATTTACTTAGCAATGCTTCCACATGAAATGGTTTCAATGGCTGACATCTTTGGGTGAGTTTCTAGGCAAAAGCTGGCACATAAAGATGACCTTTAGAAATATAACAAAGTTTGGAACTGTTTGAGTTTTAATTTTCTTACAGGACAAAAATCAAATCAACCGAAGTAATAGTCCACACCACTCAATGAAACATCACTTAGGGATTGCTCACCCACCTATACTGCGCTGTTCAGTGGTGTTCTGCCGAATACCTTTGGGCTCGGGGCTGCCAGAGGAGGTTGTAATCATTCTCACTTTTTAGATAATTCTTACAAAAGCCCACATGGCTTTTAGCTCTCAAAATAATTAATCATTGATATCTTTCCACTTTCTGAAAACACTGGTGGCATCATGGTCCTACTTTCAATAAAATATTTTTTTTTTTAAGAAAAGAACTCTATAAAGGGTTTTACTCTTTGCCATTCTATGATTTGTTGACAACATGAAAATAAAACTTCACATTTCCATGTGGTAAAACATTCCGGTTATTTGACATTCAGATTGATGCGGTCAACCAATTCTGTGCTCACGGGAGCACCCTGCACTTCTCTTCAGCTTTCATTCAAACCACGTCTCCCGCCCTGACGCCATGAGGACACTGCAGACCACCTCCGAGTTATTCCACCACACCACATCAAAAAGAAAGCCAAAGGTATTCAACACGCCATAGATGCTAGCACAGCTGCTAAAATTCTCATCTCCTAGGAAACGTTGCCCTCAGGGGTATATTTCCTAAACGCCTCTGGCACAGGTTGCTGCCACACTCCTTCACGTGCGGCAGCAGCACTGCCACGGAGCCGCTGGCACTGGGTCTGTGCAATGCCTCTGGCAACGAGAGAAACACTGGAGACAGAGCCTGTGTTTAATGTGAGGCAATGGAAGGCTGAGATTTCCAACCAAAGACATCACTGGGAGCAACATCCTCTCCACAATGCCAAATTTAATTCTGCCGTAACTCCACAAATTTCAGGGCAATTCTCTGAGCATAAACCTGGCAAAAAATCCTTCGCTAACCATCACAGTATAACAGAAAGTAACAAGTGCAGCATATTTCTACTATCTCCTTCCCAGGGAGGAAATCAGAAAGTCATGGGGATAAGGGAGAGCAGTTTGTGCTAATGTGCACGCTAATACACATATTACATTCCCATCAGTTTCCCCAGCGTGCAGCAGCATGAATATAGACGTAGGCAGAAGCCTTCCCAGAGCCAGCACGTGAGGCTGGAGGTGGTGAATGCATTCACACAGCTTCCAATTTATTTCCTTTTGTTCTTAAGCTAATTTGGAGGGCAAAGCACCAGGGAAAGGATTAGTTAACCAGGTACCTGTGCAGTTAGTGGGGAGGGAGGATGATGTGAGAGGAGAAGGGAGAGAAAACATGCTCACTTGCAGGTGCGCAGCATGCAGAGCGGGATGTGAAACCAGGCATCCTGCGAATTCAAAGCGTGGAGAGAGACTGTGTGGAGGGTGTCTACGAACAGGAGACAAGAGAAGACTGAAGGGGAAACAGCGTTTTTGATGTCACTGATGGAGATGTAGTGTCACGCAGGAGCAGGCCTTCCAGCTGGATGGTGGAATCCACCTCCACCACACTCGGCACAGCGGATGGACAAGGTCCCTTGAGAGCTGCTGTGAGCCCCAGCCTGGGACTGTGGCTGAGCTCCTGGGCTGGGGCTCTGCTGGGTTAGGATCAAGACTAGGGCTAGGGGTCCCAGAAAGAGGAAGGTGAGATGAACAGCAAGAACAGAGCTCAGGAGAGATCACCAGAGAAAAGCAAGGCCAGGCACTAGCCTTTTCTTACCCCTGGTCTGGGACATCCCAGGGTATAAGCAGTGTCACCAGGGCCTCAAGCACATATACATGCTTAGCACTGCAGGAAATTCAGAACATGGTGAGTACACTGAAAAATGAACTGGAAAACAGGTCAGAAATCCACTGACTTGGTGCTGGCACTGCCTGGAGCCTGGCCGGTCTGCCCGGGGGTGGCACGAGCACCTCCGCACACGCAGCCGCAGCCCAGTGCAGAACAAAGGGCAGCGCTGGTTTTAAACAAATCCTCCCACTCCTGGAGGTTGATCCAAGCAAAGAGCAGAGAACCCCTTAGTTTACAGCTGTGAAAATAGATTAAGAAAGTCTTTGGTGAATCTGAGAAAAGGAAAACAAGCAAGAATTACTTTCGGAAGACAGTGAAGCCTAACAAACATCCTTGACTCAGCAAGGTGCTTTAACACATGGGCAACTCAAAGGGTGTGAAGAAGAGCATCCACTTGAATGGGTCTACACAGAAGCCAAAACTTACAGGATTGTGTATCAATTTGACTTAAGTTAGATCAAACGTTCAGAAACTTTTGGCAGTGCAATTGTACAGGAACGATATCGTTTGATTCTGTGTAGGAATCAGATGACAGAAGAGCAACTGCTGTGGTTCTGTGCAGTGCCTGCCCAGGCTGAAGGGGAGGTTAACAGCCTTATCACAGAGCTAGTGGGAGCAGTCCTCACCTGACACAGAGCTGGGCAAGCAGCACCCAGCCATGGACATCAATCTGACACAGAATCACAGAATTGTAGGGGCTGGAAGGGACCTCAGGAGATCACTTAGTCCAACCCCCTGCTCAAGCACATTCCCTAGAGTGAGTGCCCTACATATCTCACTGTGTCAGTCACAGCCTTAGTGCAATTCTGTCCACAGAGAATCCACCTATCTTGCACCAGAACTTGCTATTTCTAACTTTAATTTTGAGAATAATCGGTGTTTTAAAATAACTGCTATAAGAGGAGAAACAATTAACCTCTAAGTTATTGATTATGCCACGGCCCTTTTGGAAACACAGTGGTGATACCATACGAAGGTTCATCACTTGCAATTGTTGCTGACACTCAAGGCATCCATAACTCACATGGTAATTCAAGAAACACACACTCACAGAGGAAAATGTTTTCTGACCTGGTAAGCTTACAGGATAGGGGGAAAAAAAAGATCACTAAAGACTAAGATCACAGTCCTCAACAGACAGAAATACACATCTCAAGACACTGAACAGAAGAGGCATTGGCTGAACTTGGTTGCAAGACAGCTCACACCAACCTACAATGCAGTCAGTGAAAACAAGGATTCGAACCCCCTACTGCTTCCAGCCAGCTCCACATCCCAGGGAAAATGCTGCTCCAGCTCCTTGCCTAGAAATCTGCTCACAAGGCTCCCCAGTATGGGAGGGAAAAGACCTCAGAAAAGAAGTTGGTACAGTTGGACTAGACGGTCTTAGAAGTCTTTTCTGACCTTAATGATTCTATTCGATGAAAACCTAATGCATTGGGTAAGCCCACCAACCCAGAGTTAAATGTGACATTGCTCCTTAGTTAATGCCCCAAGCCTGTTCAAGAGGCATTTGGGTAGTGCCCTCAATAACATGCTTTAACTTCTGGTTAGCCCTGACGTGGGCAGGCCACTGGACATGATGTTGCTGTAGGTCCCTTCCAGCTGAACCGTCCTATTCTCGACACAGAGGCACACACACAAGCCTCCAAGTTTGATGCATTTGATTTTGCTGCCCTTTTTTCAGTAAATTCTAACGATTGTGATAAAGCTTATTGATTTGAATAAATTAATTGAGCTTCACCTGGTGTATCGCTGTGAAGCATTAGGAGGTGCCGTGCCTGCCGAGAGCCTGGTGGCAGGAGGTGAGTTCCTACAGGACCACCCCAGCCCAGCCACTGCACGTTGGGGCCCTGCACACCCAGCCTGGCCATGACACGTTGGGGCCCTGCACACCCAGCCTGGCCATTGCATTTCAGGGCCCTGCACACCCAGCCTGGCTACCACACAGTGCTACCACCCCCATCTCTCCCCCCAGCTGCAGCACGGCCTTTGCAAGGGGAGCCCCAGAGAAGCTGGCAGCATCAAGGAGAGAAGACCCCATTGTCTAAAAACCCAGGGAAAGGCTCTATCTAGCCCTCGCTGTCCACCACAGAACAAATATTAGTGTTAGCCCAGAGAAGTCGATTCCCCCAAGAGCAGTCATTCACAAAACACAGCATAAACATGAGAGTGACAGAGAGGACTCCAGAGGCCAGCTGTGCCTGGAAGGCTGCAGGTGGCTGTTAACACCTCTGCTTTTACAGCAGTGTTGTCTTAAACTGTTTGCTTTGTCTTTCAGGCCAGGCTGAGCAGCAGAGCAGGTGGCAGAGGGAAGAACCCGGTGGCACTGAGGGCTGGGCAGGCCCCAATGGGGGCAGCAGCTCCAGGTGCCGGGCGGTGGCAGCAGGGCCAGCCCCACACAGCACAGCACAGTCACTGCCCCACCAGGTTCTTCACTAAGCAGCACAATCACCTCTGCTGTACTTGCAGTGACTGCTTCCCATTCAACCACTGTCTGCCTCCTACAGAAATGAACAGAAGTAACAGAGTCACAGAGGAGGGGAAGTCTTTAAATGCCACATTGCTGAATAAACCTAGCGAGAGTGCAGAAATGCCTGGGCACAAAAGGGATCCACTCACAGAGAAAGAACAGACTCCATTGTGTGCTCCCAGAGACACCCCACAGCCTGTTTTATACACATTCAATGCTTCAGATGTCATCCACAAAACAAATAAATAAAGAAGCCCACCGCTGACAAGCAGCAGCACACGCTTAAATGAAAATCCTGGAGAGACCATATATAAGAGAATTCCACCAAGGATTAATGAACAAATGTGATTAAAACTATCTCCAGCTCTGGGCTGCAGCCAAAGCGCTGCCAGCAGTGTTTGATATGTAAATGCTCGAAACGTTTGCTGTGCGCTCACTCGTTGATGCAAAGCCTCTATAGAGGGTTCCTTCATCTAATTAGAGATACTGGCTTAGCAAACTTTGGAGTTTATAAAAAACCTCAACATCTCATTATTCTTTTAAAATAGAATATTCATTTGTTTGGAATGTTTTCCAGCTATATCCCATGAAGCCCTGAAATGCCCGTGGCTAATGCAACACGCCAGCCCCGTATCAGCTAATAAACCCTCGGGCTTTTATGATAACAAAATACTCACTGCACACACTCATTAAAAGTTTTTAACTTGCTGCTTTTCACTTTCTTTAGCTATTTACTAGGTTTAAAGTAATCTACTCAATTTCCAATTATTTTATAGTACAATTTCATCAGCAGCATTTAAATTACAGAGGATCTTATCAAACACAGCACATTACAGCACAGCCGCCGTGAGCCCGATCCAGCGAGGCCCTGAACAGCCCGTGCTTAACTGCAGCACACTTGGAGCTCTGGTGACACAACGCTGCTTCCCTGCTGCAGTCTCAGCAACTGCCCCATGGTAAGGGTCTCCCCGCCCACCTGTTAGGGAGCCACATGGGCAATAATGACACACACAAGTACCAGCCAGGAGCTGTCCCTGAATTCATCTGAAATCTCTTGGGTGCGTGAGTCCATTTATTAAGGAGGCTTTTCCAGGGAGCTCGCTCCAGTTGTACCTCGGTTTGCCCATCTCTGCCATGGATATATCCCCTGACTCCAGGAGGACCCTCAGAGTGATCTCAGCAAATCATTTCTCTGTGGCAACGACATTTTCTGAACACTTCTACAAAAGTAAAGCAGTAAGGAAAACACTAAGCTGCAATGCCATGTACATGCAGCTGTTTTTCTCCAATTTAAAAAAATATATCTATGTCTTCTACAGCAAATTTATGAGATGCATTACTTAAAAAAACTGTTTTCCTTTCATTATTTAAGTCTATGCAATCTCTAAGCCTAATTATTTGCGTGCCTAACAATGAAAAAATTCCTTGCTGAACAGAAACTGCTGAATTTCCTTCCAAATGTGCCACTGCACAGAGAGGACACATGCAGGAGCAGCAAAGGACACCAACTCTGTGCAGGACAAACGCCTTCCTGAACCACCAGGTGCTCAGGCACTCCACTCAGAGGAACTTTGCTGGAAAGCAGGAAACATCTCACCCCAAATTGTTAAACAATTTATTATGTATTTCTCTTTAAGTTTACAAACGGTCAGCACATCACTGTTAGCATTGTTTGTGGTTTATGGTTGTTTTTTTTTCCCCTCTTGCTAGCCCAGAGCTTGAGTGCCTTGCAGATAGCCTTTGCTGAAAAGGTCTGTAATTGCTTATTTCCAACAAATATTTTTAAGTTAATGCAGAAACATGTGTCTAACTTAGATAAGGGCTAAAAAACTTGTCAGAAGTATATACTGCAGCAAAGCAAAATTCCTTTCCCACCACATTCAGAAGAGATGTCACTTTAGTTGAACCGAATGCACGGAAGAAAGCTCAGACATTCTCATTGGCGCTGGCAAAAACAGTTTATCAGGCCCCACTGGCAGCCCCTTAATTCATATTTGGAAAGTAAAATAAAGCAGATTGGTGAAGAGAAAAATACTGCAACATGGGGCTTACACACTTCTAGTTATAGCCTAACGCAAAAGGTGGAGCACCTGGGGATAAGGAACCCCCAGTTTTGATACTTCCGCAGCCTCATCGTACCTCCAAGCACGAGACGGCTCTCCCACACCAGTGTGCAAACCTTGAGTAATCAGATTTCCTTTTGGCATCGGTGCATTTCATGTTCACCAGCAGATGTTTCTGTTTGTGGGTGTAGAAAACACTGAGAAACAGCTGTGTAAGCCAATAAAGCATTTTCAGACTGTGACAGTTTTAGGCTGAAGGGAAGGCTTTGGTTTTCTGCCTTTACAAAATATTTAAAAATTCACACCCATTCCAGGAGCCTGAAAGAACTCAAAGTCACAAACGTCTCCAACAGTAACAGGGGGCACAAGACATCAGCATTCTGCTGCAGGAGATGAGCATTCAGAAAAATGGAAACTGATGGAAAACTGACTTGCCCTGCCACAGGTGAGAGGCGCAGAAGGCATCAGCCATTCTCGTGCTTCGGGTCCTTTTTGCTGCTGCAGAGAGGACACATCCTCCAGCAGGAAGGTACCTGATGCCCCAAATCACTGGAGCTGGCCTTCAGGCATTGGCTGCCATCAGCACCTCAGTCAGCCACTGCCCGTGCTGTCCGTGAATGGAAACAACTGCAATTTCCATGATGAAATGGCACCAGTTAAGGGGACAACAACACAGCTGAAGTCTAAACGTTTCTGATCTTTTCCTATCAAGTCTGTATGAAGTGTTTAACGCGGTGTGCAAAGCTAATGAACAAAAGCCATCTGCTGAAATTTCAGTGCAGGAAGGCTGCTTAGCATTATGCTGCCAGAGGTCTCTCCTATTTTACGTTTCCATCTACATGGAAGCAGAGCGTTGATGTAAAGGCTCCCTTGGACAGGCAGCGAGCAGGAAGCAGCTGTGCACTGAGCAGGTGAGTGATGCTGCTTGTGCCACGCTGCTATTTACACTGAGGTCCACATTTAAGGAGGATTCATGCCCAGAACTTCTTAATTTAATGACATTATTCACTTAACTTTAACCCTGCAAGGAAAAAACTCACAGTGCCGTGGGTGCACTTTCTCTCCCCAGCTCATTCCTATTTATCAACTATTACGACAATAAAGCATTTTAGCCACTGGAAAAAATAAATTGTGGAATAAAGGAACCACTGGTAAATGCACTTTCTGCTTATTCTTACACCAGCTGCATTTTGAAAGAAAGCAGCAGACCGATTAACCATTACTTGGCTCATTAAAACCCTAATATTCTTAGTACTCTCAGGAGGGAGACAAGTTCTCTTTTAAATTTCTTTTATTGATAAAAAATACTTTTATCCTCTTTTCGAGCTGATAAATGCAAAGGAGTACATTTCATTCTGTTTCCATAGTGCTCCCAAGCCAGTGCCATGCCCTGGTTAATGCTGCTGCAAGCAACACCTGGCTCTGTGCTGGGGCGATCCGCAGCCCGCACCCCACGCTGCCCAGGCTGGAGGTGTGCTGCTGGCCTGTGTGCACGGCCTGCTAACAGCCTAAAACCAGCACTGTCCTCCTACCATTCCGACAGATGCTCTTGTCTTCCTGCTTATGTGTTTCACTGCAGGGAATGCTCCACAGGAAAAGCTCCTGAGCGCCCATTTATCCCCACAAGCCTCATCCATTAACGTGCCCAAGTGACCAGTCACTGCGTGACTTCTAACAGCTGCTGAAATACTTCTGTCAAAATAGCCATTTTTCAGAAAGTTGCCTTTACCTAGCATTACAATAAGGCATCCCACTACTAACCTGCATCGATGCAGAGGTCAACAGAGAGAACTGCCCCATTTAACAAACCTGCTCCTGATGGATGTAACCAGAGCAGCCTCCTATCGATTCATGAACGCATTCTGCAAGGATGCAGCACCACAAAGAGTTAATACAGACACCACTAACCCACGCTTAACTCAAAGAGAACTGAGCCCACTTTATATATTTGCTGAAAAGCATCTAAAAAAAGTGTGAAATGCTTTCCTAATCCAAAGGTATTTAATGACTAAACCCAAACACGATAGATTTTTAGGTTTATCAAAGCCCTGGGATTTTATTTAGTACAGAACAATGCCCCCTGCTTTGTGTTCTTTGTCTCTGGCTGCCACAGCATGTTCACAGAGAGCCTCATCTGCCTGCACGGAACATCCCATTTTGATGAAAACAATAATCACTGATTAAATGAGCGAGCGGCAGAAACGATCAACAAGTCCATTACTCAAATTAGGGAGACTTGGTTAAAAAGAAAAAAAAAAAAGGCCAGATATTGGGCTGAGTGGGATCTTTTTGTTTGTTTATGCTGTGTATATTTTATATTGCATATTTTATATTCAGTGATATTTTTTCCACCAACTCCAAAATTAAATTACCAGCAGCTCGGCATAAAAGAGAAGAAATTAAATAGGAACATAAATTTAAAGCAACCGTTCACTTTCACACCTAATTTATACATTCCCTCATACAACTGAAACTTTATTTGTGCAAGTCAGTAAGGAAAATGATTTGCTCATTAGGTTGAGTGACTGTAACAAAAAATGTTCCCCTTCTCACATGGAAGCAGGGGAAGAGGCTCGCGCCTCACCGCGGCTGGGACCCCACTGTCACATGCGGGGATGTGACATCCACAGCTGAGTGCCAGGGGTGGGGGTATCCCACAGCCCATATTAGAAGCCTGTAACTGGGGCTGCGAGCACCACAACCCCCTAAGCAGAGTTACCTGAGGCCATGGGAGGCAGCTGCTCGCCATGCATGCAGCCAAGCCCCGGTCCACTCCCATCCAGCCCCGCTGCTGGAGTCCCTGCTTTCAAACAGGGTTTGTGAAATGTGAGTTGGATGGAACCAGCTCCTCCCGAAGCTCCTCGTGCGCCTGCTGCTCCCCTGATCCCTGAGCTGCTGAGCAACCTGTCGGAGCGCATCAATGCAAAGGACCAGAAGGCAAAACAGGGAAAACGGGGTCAGGCTAATGGGATTTAGCATTAATTCCACACCAAGCCTGAAAAGATGGAAGAACAGGGCCTGGGGGGCAAAAGGGATAATGAACTGAGAGTTGATGGAAGGAAACTTAATTGATTTTAACAACAGAAAGTCAGATTTTGTTACCTTTATTCGGGTTGAGCAATAATCTTATTTTGACAATTGGGGCCAGCTGATGACCTGCCCTACTCTTTGGTAGGACCGCTTTGCAGTATGACAGCAAAGAATGCAGCGCTGGATGACGGGCACGAACGCCTAGCAGGAGCAGGTCTGAGCAGGAACATGTCAGAGGCACTGCCTGGGTCCATCAGCTGCAGTAACTGGGGCTGGGGAGAGGACAGCTGGGGGGGCTGGCATTCCCCCTTACTCAACAGAGCTGCAGCCAATAAAGACTTATTTCATCATGAGATCAGGACAACCAGTGCTTCATCTCAATACAAGAAAAGACCATAAAATGGATGTGAATTTAAGTCTGGCAGCCTGACCCAGCTACCTCCTCATGCTGCCAAGCCCTACGCCCCCAGGAGCGGAGCTGAGCTGCAGCAATGCCCTGGCTGCCTCTCCCCTCCTGGGTCGTGATGGTTCCCAAAGCCAGAGGTCCTGCTGGCACTTGGTGTTACCCCCTGCTGGGCTCTGAAGGGCAGCATGGGGCTCCTGACACACCACACGTAAAGGATTTCACGTGCAGAGAAAATCTACAGTTCTGTAGCAGCCACCAGCAACACAACCCAAGCCCTGCAGGGACAGTTTCAGCCTCTGCAGGAAGCCACCTACACGAAGGTTCAGCAATGATGCTGTACCTCACAGAGCATGCACAGCCGCGGTTGCTGCAAATCCTTCCCTTGGAAGGCACCTGGAGGCTGCCCTGCCTGTCGCTGCAAGGTGCATCCCATGGCCCAGATATCCTCCAAGACTGCCCCCCAGTTATTTAAAGCCATAATGTGACACACATAACCAGCTTGCATTTATAGACCTTTTAGGGTTCAGCTGCCCAAAGAATGCATTGTAGCAAGATTTTTGCTAAAAACTACTTTGGGGCAGCAAACTTTTAAACAAAGGTGGATTCTGTATTTGGAAGTGACCTGGCCTCAAACCAGTTCCTAATGTGGCCAAGAGTGCAATTACCCTGATGAAAGGTTGAAGGTTGGATATAACTGACCTGTGTGCAGCAGTGGGGCGTGTACTACAGGGAACCATTTAGGGTCTCCTCCCTCAGATCAGCCTGGAGTTAAAAGTGGTACAGCCACAAACGTAGCCAGCTGCCCTCAGCACCACCCTGTCACTGGGGTATACAGATGGAGAAGCACCCTAGAAATGCACTGTGACTGGCAGCGCTGTGCAGGGTGAGCAGAAGTGAAGTATTCCAATGTAACATGACAGGACTGCAACAGCCAACTAGCTGCTAATTCTACCTGGGATTGCACAGCAGAAGCAGTTACTAGGTCTTGAATTCCTGCACCACAGGATGCCACGCCAGAGCTTCCACAGTATCTCAAAATTTGAAGTTTTGACTTGCCAACACAACAAAAATAAATTATGTTGGGAGAAAGAACCACATTCTGCAGCATATCCCAAGTGCTGTGGTGCTCCAGAGCAGCTTCAATTCTGTTGCAAACTGCTTCCTTCCAATCACCTCTTCTGCTTGTTTGCATGCAGCGATCCCATACACAAAATGTCAAAGCACATCATATTACAAGATCAGAATTTATGTATAAACTGGCTGAATAATCTTTAACATCAATTAGCACTCAACTCTTACATTTTTAGCCCTATTTGGGTGGAAAACAGTTTATTTCCTCTCCTTTCTATTTCCAGCACTGGAAGACTGAACCAGACCCACCCTTTTCCTCACCCTTTAATGGCCCGGTGGCTGGCAACTGTTTAAGAGTGACTTGGGAAAGGTAATGGCACACGCTGTTGTTTCATCTTCACTTTGAACTGCCACCAGATATTATTTTGCAGCTGTTTTATTGCGAGTGGCATCCTGAAATCTAAACAAAAAAGTTTCTTAATGGCAATTTCAACAGATTTTTAATTTCCTGAGAGACTTCTGCAGGGCTACAAAGGGAGAGCATGTTTAAAATGCAATGCTGTAACAGAAATGTTTCCCTTTTTCAAGCAGTTTTAGCATTTGGAATTTGATAATGATTTTACTGAAACAGCTAAACAGAGATTAAGTTTCTGCTCCCAAAGCCCAGGTAAACTCCCCTCCCAAGAACCTGCTTCTCTGCAGGTTTGTTTTTTTAAAAAAAAAACAAAAAAACAAGTCCCCTCCCAATTACACCTACAGAGTAAAAGCTGTTTGAAGCAGAGCTGCAGGGGGGCTACAGAGTCACACTTCCAGCCAGGAACCCTGCTGCAGCTCCTTGCCCACAGACACTACAGGCAGCTGAATGCCACGGGAAGGGCTTGCCAGTACAGGCCAGCCAGTGAGGAATTTCATTAACTACGGATTTAAAGGGTTCTTTAATGGTTCTTGTCCTTTTTGACTTGATTAGCCCTGACTGTTTCTCCACAAAGACAAGCTCCAAGCGGAATGCAGGTTCCACAAAGAGCCCTGAAGCTGTGCAGGAGGAGCAGCTGGCACAATGCTCATACTGCTCAGAGCCCTCCTCAGCCCCAACAGATCAGCTGTCCTTACCAAAACACTACATTAGATGTTACTCCAGCATCCTGAAAACAAAAGATGTAATTGTGTTGCCTAGGAACCAATGCTGCACATTATCACAGCGTTTGTGTTGTTGTTTAGAGGTAAGGCTGAAAGGCATCCAGCGAAGACTTGCACTTAGTGCTTTTATGAGACCGACCTTTTTTCTTAGTCATAAATAAGTAAAAAAAAATAAATAAATTGCATCCAGAAAGCAAACAGCAAACAGCTGAAAGCAAACCCTTTGGCTCTGCACTGGGGAACCTCCTGGGGAGCAGCCCAGAGCCGAGGCAGGAGGGGAGAGGTGACAGCAGCCAGTGCTGGGATGCTGCCGTGCCCAGCACTGCACCACCGGCAGCTGGGGCCTCCTGCAGGCAGCTCTCCCAGGGGCTTGGGCAACGGCCTGATGCCTCAGCTCACGTGGGAGGTGAGGGCTGGATGTTTAGCTCTGTAACCAACAAGGTGAGGTGCGTCGAGTACCAGAGTACACTGTGTAAATCCACACACAATGTGAACGTGCTTCAGCAACGCATCTTTCATCTGTGTGAATCACAGCAGGGCCTGGACAGCCAAAGCAGTCCCTAGTTTGAGGAGCGTTTATTTTTGTCGCCAAACTGAGGCTGCTGTGGGGAACATTTCAGATGTACTAAATAGGCACAAAGTCACTAAGAGCTGCAGAAGTCACAACTCTCCAGAAACAAAAGCTGCTTCACTGCCTGAAGCCCAGCAGAAGTGAGGAACGAGCAGGGTCATTTGCCCTGGCTGCACACAGGAAGGGTGGGTCTCCCATCACTGACATTTGCCAGGTTGAAGAAAATATTATGTTAACACCAGATGTAAATAAACGTTTTAAGCCACAATACTTTCAACATTTCACTCCGCCCTTTGCAAACAGCATGCACAAACCCACTGCTTTTGCCAATGACTGGATAATCTAGCAGTGAAACTGAAGTGGGATAACAGACCAAACATGTAACCTTAAAAGATCTATAGAAATCTCAAGCAAATGTGCTGGCAAAGTGAGGAAAGAGGAGGAGGAAAGGTTATTTGAGGGATTTAAGGAAGAAGCACATCTGAAATTCTAAGAGAACGCAGATTCAAGGAAAACACAGATAAAGTCTCTTTTTGGACAGGAAAAAAAGATTCCCTGTGAAGCATTAAGAGTGGATTGATGCCTGGCTCACCAGATAAAGATATTCTGAGCAAACAAAACCGCACACAATGTTAGCTACAACACTGAGATAAAAGCCTTAGACACTGGCATCTTAACAGATGTACTGCAAGAGCCACCTGCTCTGTACCCCCACTGCAACGTACAGATACGATTTACCAGTGCTCCATGTTTGAAGCCCTGCTTAAAGCATGCTGTACTCTCTTCCTAGTGCCTGATTCCTTAGGGGAGCTGCAAGGCCTGAAGTCCAGAGCAGCACTGCAGTGGGCAGCTTTGTGCACAGCGCGAGGTCCAACGTCGCCCTGGAACACGGGCACCCTGCGTATGGGCTCTCAGGTCGAGCAACAGCTTACGTACAACCAGGAAAGAAAGAGCTGTAAAGAGATGGCTCTGAAGTCTGAACCTCAGCAAAACATGATTGTTGAAATAAGTCAAAATGATGAGAAGTTGAGAGAAAGCAGTTACGCCTTTTGAGCCAATGCCTTCGGTGATCATGTTGCTATCACACAGCTCCCACGAGCCTTGCTGGCTTTGGATTTGTCATTTTATAGCCAAGAGGGCACAGCTGGGTTGCAGACATTTCTCATAAAGCTGGAGTGCTCTAAGAGCTCAGTTCTTTGTTTCAGTTCTAAGAAGAGATTTTCCTGTGTTCCCAATGTTGCTCTTCAAGCCCGCACGTTGCAAAAGCTGAGTTTTGTAAAAGCAGACGGAGAGCTTGAGTTTGGTTTCCTCACTAAATGCAAACGGCATTCTCTCACTTTTTCCTGTCATTTGCTTGAAAGGTTTGGCCATCAGGTTGAACGTCCACAGAAACTTTACTTAGCAGGTCACAGGAAATTTGGCACACAGAGCAAAAGCCATCTCTGACATACTTTATACAGAGTAGCAGTCACCCACGTTCTGCTGGGGATCAGTCTGGGGACCAGTGGCCAAAATAAAGAAATTTCTGGTCCCTCGAGTAGCCCCATCACCAGAAGAACAATTCAAAAAAGCGGCAAAACATTTTCTCTTTGGTTTCCTTTTCCGATGCCCAAAGGAAGCAATTCCTGGTCCCTAGTGAGGCCCCAGCGCAGGACCTGGACACATTAAGTTATTAGAGATGAAAGCTGTGAAGAAGAAAGGTGAACGAAAGGACAGCTTTATCACTGCTAGGCTGCCTGCCATGTTCAGATTTGGCAGGAATTCAAGTAAAACTGTTGATTTTGGGTGGTTATCTTTGCTAACAACTCTCCTAGGGAGCCAGGAGCGCAGGTCTGCTGGAACAAGCGAAGGACTGAGAGCCAGGCTGCCTGCCTGCTGCTGGCTGATGGACTGGAAGCATCGACCTGAGAAAAACACCCACCTGCTTCCAAGGCACCCTCCAGGCTCCTATGGAGCATTTCCATCTGTAGATGGATACTGCTATTTAGCATTAAAAATGTTACCTTGACCATCAATCAGAGGAGAACATGGCAAAACAAGAGCAGCCCAGTCAAAAGCTCTCTGCAAGCTGTTTTTTCTTACTTTTTGAATACAACTGGGACCGACAGAGATGATCATCACAAGTCAGGTGAACTTTGGCACCTGTAGCTGAACGCACTAGTCCCAGGCACATCATCTCATATACTTCCTTGGTCTGTAGCCAGCCTTCCCCAGATGCTACTTGTATTTTGATACAAATTTCATTTAAGTTCCAAACCAAAAACTCTATTGAGTGTCTCATTTGACCGAGTCTTCACAATGCAGGCTTTTGTGGAAGATATTTCAATAAAATCTTTATTCTACAAACTCATCTTCACAGTGTCAACCATCAAAACACAAGTAGTTTCACTGAGTTTCTTTTGTTATACCCAATTGCTCATAATTGAGCATCAGTATTATCTGCATTCCTGGCTCCATAAATAAGCCACTCTATTTTCTTACTGTTCTGAAGCACTCCCCAAGCTTCTGCTAATAATTTTGCTTGACCTTTAATAAAGACAGAGCATTAGCTGGCAATTAGATTTGGTGATCCTTTTGGTGATTGAGATTCAGTGATTTACTGTAAATTATAAAAAGTTCAAATGTTTCATTACGTTTATTCTTTATACAAGCTTTGTGACCAGGTAAGCACTGACATGACATTCACTGTTAAATTAGGAAATTTAATGAGCTCATTTAAGTGGTGCAACACTTCACCTGCCACATTATCCAAGGACTCCTGCAAAGCACATTAAACATTCAGCATCAATAGATGCTCTACCATAGTTCACCTTGTTGGGAGTGAAATTTCAGTCCCTGAACATAAGGTTGACTACCTGATGCTGTTTGTCAGAGACAATAAATAATGCAAATAGATACGCATGTAAAATAAAACGATAAAGACATTGATAGCTTTCCCACAGAGCTTTAAAAGAGACTCGAAAGAAAGAACTCCTTCCTCAAAAGAAAAGTCATGAAAAAATGCCACTAAGGAAAAAGGTAGGTATATTATTTGCTCCTTATGAAAGCAATGGTTGTGGGAGATGGTATCTTGAGAAACCTGAAAGCATGTGCCTTTTTAACCCCTTAAAACAAACAAAAGAAGCCCAAACCACAAGCCCCTAGAGCAAAAAGAGAAGGAAGTCACAGAACTCCTTCCCCAAAGCACTGCTTGCAGAGGTCTGTCCTCTGCCATTTCACCCCTTATTTCATCCTCACAATATTTACCAGGGCTGAGCAGAGTCAAGGTTGGACAATGCACCTCTGGCCAATAAATAACTACCTCAAGACTAGAGGGAAACACAGCACTTTTGTCTGGGAGCCATTTCTACTGCAGCAACAACCAGAAGCACATGGATGAGGACCTCCTTATGGGTACCGGATCTACAGACTCCACCAACGCTTCACAAATTAAACATTGAGGCATGAAGTGCAGTAACAGGAATATCCGAATTTTCTTTGATTGCATACGTTTTATTTTAATTGCTTTCCTCTCAAAATGAATGGTTCTGATCCCTTATTCTCCCTGTGCCTTTATACGCTATGCTCCTTGACATCTGCTAAGCATCTCTTCTGAAAGATGAAGGGTTCCCAGGACTTGTAACGTAGCCTGTGAACATACCAGACTGCTCCCCAGACAGATTTAGGCTTCATCATACAGAATTAACCCCGCATACAGAACGCGTTCTCCTGACTTACAAGGCTGGATTAGCTTTTATTATCAGAAGAGAAGTAGTAAAGGGTTCAGTGTTACAGATGGAATGGCAGATGGGAAGCGAAAGCTTAATGTGAAGCAGCTCTGGATAAAAACTATTAATCCACAAAATTCATATGTTCTTACACAGGGAAACCTAGCTAAAAAGACTACAATATGACTAACCAGTGTGAGAAGTGCCTCGAGCCCATTATCTGACAAATCATGGCATCATGTCTGGAAAAAGGAAAAAAAACCCTCAAAGACCCTATTTACTATTTCCTGGAAAAACAATCAGCTCTCTGTGCAGTATGCAGGGAGGTAATGCCTTCCCAAAGATCATAAAGAATATTAATTTATAGCATCTTCACTATGAAAATTAAATGGACTCATACATATTTTTGATGAGATAACATTTTCCAGGGTTTATAGCTGTAACAGCCCACATTCAAAATATTTTACAGCACCTGTAAGTCATTGTCATCAAAGTTGTAGCATTAAAAAAATGCTTTTTACTTTTTGTTCAAGCGCATCCTGTCAAGAGAAAGCCTATTTCCACCAGCTCTGGTAACAAAGTGCATTGACAGAAAGGGAAGCAAGCACTTGGGGTGCCTGCCCAGCTGCTCAGGCCCACCATGCAACTCTGAAAGCAGCTGCAACGCAGAAGCGCGACCTTCAAGAATTCCCACCATGAAGAAACAAACGCCTGGATTTTTTCCAGCTGAATGGCACTTGTTTGGAGTTTGAATGACTTTAAGATACCATGGCACTACTACAAAGAATCCACTAATGCAGAACTGACTACAGTCTGCTCAACAAATCCTGTGGTTGTTTATGGCCACGTCTGTAAGTGACTGATCCCATTTGGCCCTGAGGTTTAACTTGTTCCGCAGAGCATTTGAGAACGCCGCAGGTCATGGCCCCAGCACTACAAGACCATGTTTAGGGTGAACACAATACCACAGCACGATAACTGGATACATCTGCTGGGACTATTCTGTAATTATATCACATCTTCAACCTTTTATTCTCCTATAATTTATCTTACTTGATTTAAAGCCCCATCATCTACCTTTTCCTCTGTGGTCTTGCATTATTTTGCTTTTTATCATCAGTGAAGGATTCCTGACCAGGAAAGTAAGTCACAGGGAATAAGAAGCTACCTTTTTTTCCCCCCAAGACTCAACAGAGATATAGAGCATTACATATTCTCCTTTACAATCACCGATAATAGGACACCAAATCAGATGCAACGTGAAATACTGGGAGATCTTAATTTGAACTCCCTTGGTCTAGTATCAGTGCACTCTCTGTGACTCATCTTCTTGCCTAGCTTTCCTCCCCAGAACATGCTACAGTTCACTGACAGTGCTTACAAGTGGGTACCAGTGATAAACCCTTTTTTCACTTCTCACAAAATCCATCCTAAGGCAAAAGCTCACGTTGTTTTCAATTCTCACTTCAGTGGGGATTCCTGTCTGAGTAGGAGATTCAGAAAGGGACCCATAATCTGAGAGAGATATTGCAGAAATCTAAAAGCTGTTTTCACTGCCTTTTAATATAGTTCTTTTCTACTAGTATTAAAAGCACGTAACGTCACTCATTAGAGAATTACCCAAGAAAGTTACTTCCCCTTTCCTTTACTCCTTTCGGCAAGAAGGGAAACAGAAGTCACAAGGAGAATTTCCTCTTTCCCTCTTCTTGATAATTCTTATAGCCTAAAAACAACAGCTAAAGCACAGTTATTTCTTGCTTTTCGTTGTCCCCCCCTACCTCCCCCCCTTTTTATGGCCTACTTTTGCATAATGTAGTAAACCTTACTGAAAGCAGCTGTGGGGCCTGGGTTATATAAACGCAGAAAGAACGCAATTTCACTTAAAATCACAGCCTTGTCATGTGGTGATGTGTGAAGTTCTTTCCCTGATGGTGTCTGAATAAAGACATTCAGGCAATGGTTGGTGCTGAAGATGTAACTGACTCCTAGCAACTTATTTGTCACTTCTACTATCATTATCCTTTGCAGGAAAAGTACTAAAAAAAAGGAAGAACAGAACATTACCTTCACTGAATCCACATTCACACCTTCAACACTTTCTGTGACATCATATCAAACTGTTGATCAGAGCCCTGGCAGGGAGCAATCTCTCCATGCCTGGGGTTCATTTAGCTCCAGTACTTGCCATTACTTTACTCATCCTCTCTTGCAGGTGCCCCTTGCTGGAAATAAGGACTAGGTAGAGCAGCACCTGCTTCCTCACTGAAAATGAAGAACTGGTTCTGCTAACCTGCTTGCAGCCACAGGCAGACAACAGATACGTGGGGTACAGTAAGGTGACTGTCTCCATGGCAAAAGCACGGATGTCAGACACCAGTCTCACCCAATGGAGTCTCCTGCTGTGAGACAGAAGAAACTGCCCCTCTGACCTCTGCTTGTGGACAGCACAGAGACACTGTCCCTTGCAGCAGTGGTTACTCCCCTTAGGAACAAGACATGTACGTGCTTAAAAGGCGTGCTGTACCTGATCGGGTAGTCGGCGGCGCTGAGGTTAATGAAGAAATCCCAGGGCCAGTCATTCATCTCCATTAAGTCCCTCATGCTCTGCAGGTAGGTGGACAGAAGACTTGCTCCTCCCCAGATAGTTGCCATTCTCCAAGAAGTGACTCTCACATTTGGGTACTGGTTAGCAAACTGGAGCACTTGCCGGTGTAAGTAATTGGATCGCTTTACAGGAGAAAAAAGTGACACATTCAAGTTACTCTGTCCAGAATTGCCCCTTCCTGAATTCACTAACCAGTTGCTGTATTTCTTGACTGAGTGTTGCCATTGCTTTGCCCTCACTTGCTACAGCATACAACCTTCTTCTGCAAAATGCTAATTTGGAAATGTGCAGAGCTCCCTCTTTTAGCTCATTTTATTACAACTACAGTAACTGTTAACCAGTACAATTAGTGCTTGCTCATAATTTCTCATCAGCAGATCCCAGGTGGCTGCTAATATCTGCATTTCGAGCTCTCCCAAGGGACCTCAGGTCAGCTCTCCATCCAACAGGCCACTGCAGTAAGACTGCAGCAACTTACCAATTACTAAATGTACAACGAACAGACATGGACTCATAGACATACAGACTCACAGACATACAGGGAGATACAAAGGCTGTTCCATAGACAAGATAACAAGAAAGAGGAAAAAAAAGTGGCTCCAAATACATAACAGGTGGAAAGACAGAGTGACACGCACTTTATGCAGCAGAGGTAAAGAAGATGAAGATGATGACAAAGATGGGTAGACTGACAGATGGCGAGACAGGCAATTTATAACCAGTGATATATTACCTTGTCAACATGAATGTAATAAAAATGGTCTTTATGGTAAATAGCCTTAAACATGCGTTGGAGCTGCCGGGAAGCTCTGCCATGAACAACCAAGACAAATGCGATCCTGACTGGGTTGGCTGGCATGTACTCTACGGAGTCCTCATCCCACTGTACATTGTTGTTGGCTTTTCCTGTTCAAAAACAAAACACAGGACATCTCTGAGCATATCTGAGAGCAGCACACATTTCACCTCAGCTCTTTTTTCAGAAGCAGTCTCCAAGGGAAAGCAAGAACTCCCAAGGGGTGCCAGCCCACGCTCTGCCAAGACCATCCCCGCTGCAGGCCCCTCGCTGCCCAGGCCGTGACCGCACCACAGCTCTCCACAGCACCCTGCCTGAGGGCCTCGAGCCCTCCCCGAGCAGGGCACACGAGCATGGGGACAGGCCCAAACGTCTGAGCTCCTTCCCTGACTCAGTCTCTGCCTGAGCACGCACATTTGCGCCTTCAAAGCGACCACTTCAAAGTATTTGCAAAATGCCAAAGCCAGCTCCTTCAGCAAGAAACCCCTCACTCCAAACAGCCCTCCTTCCTCTGCTCAGCACAACTCGGCTGATGAACTCTGCTATTTAACAGCAGCTGAGGATTATCTCGGCAGATAGCATCTATTTGGAACAGCAGGTGTAGCCTGGAACACTTAAGTGGCAACTTGTGCACCTTTGCTTCTGTACGTGTGTGAGTGAGCCTTACAATCCTTCCTCAAATTGCTTTTTATATTAAAGAAATCTGTGGCCTCCATTTTCCTCAAGAAAACACTGCACTGCAGGTTTATGACAGGATGTACTGATTAACTGAAGGGGCATTTTTACTCAGGAATTTCGAGTGCTTTGTTTTGGTTTTGTGTAACATCTCTTCAAATCCAAATCCTGATCATGATAGAAGAAAAGCCTGATTTTATCAAGAAAAAAATATCACTCTTTCTAACAATTTCTTCAGCCCTCTGACCACACAAGCACCTTTCTCAACAGAAATGTTTTAGGAGGAACCTGAAATTTTGAGTGTAAGCAGAAGGAAAGTACCCCGAAGACTAAAACCCCAAAGCACCCCCACCTCAATTTCCCCCTTGTATATGTAAACTTATTTTTTTTCTAGGCAATACCATCACCTCAAACGCAGCTGAGTCCCTCAAAACAAAAGGTACAATTTTTCAAAGACCCAAGATCTTTGTTATCTTTTTGGTTCATTTTGTCAGAAGGGTAAATCCATTTGACCATCCCAAAAAGCCAGAACTTCTAATTATACTGCAAATACATAATTATTGGCAACGTAAGCGAAGACAAGTAGGCCTCAAACACTCACTAAACATTACAGAGAAAGGTGGAAACGGACGTGCATGAGGGGCATCAGCTAGACGCAGCTGCGATCACATGCAAGAACACCAACACATCTGCCTTTATCCATACACCACGTTTTGGGCAAACAGGATCCTTCAGACTCAATGCACATGTACGTGTCCAGGAAACAACCAGCCCAACAAGACGGCTCAGCCAGGCAGGGAGTTTGGTTCCCCCAGAGGAAAGCAGCCCTCCAGCCCGTGGGTGCTGTGGGAAAGAGGAACTGAGGAGCGGATCTGGACAGGTCGGATCCAGCTCCTGCATTCTGGGCTGCCCATCTCCTCGGCTCCACATGCGGATGAGGGATGCAAGAGGTTTGCAGCAGGTTGCGGGGTGAGCCTGAGGCTGTGCTCAGGCATGGCTCTCAGCCAGTGCAAGCACAGCCATGAAGCCCACTGTGCCTCCCAACCCACCCCCTGAGGTTAGGAGAGGCTCGCCTCTCCTTGATTTAATACAAGGAACAAGAAAATAGACATTTACCAAGTGTTAAGAGAGTGTGAGCAATAGGGAAAGCCTTTTTCCCCACTTCTTGGAAACTGAAAACATATGTTCATAAAAGTAAACAATACTAAAGGCTTTCTTTTTTAATGTACATATTAATTTACAAAAGGGCAGTTGGACATAGAAAAAAGGCCTAGATTAAAGGCCTTCACTTAATTCTTTTTTTGCATCTCCTTATTAAAGGGAGCAGCGTGAACTCACAAAAACAGAGCCTGAAAGCTTGTGGAGCACTGGTGCAGATCACCCACACGTGACGCACTTAATTGCACCAAAATGCCTTTTTTGCTTGAGTAACTGAAACACTTCTTCAGACAACCACAAGAGATATCCTGCCGCAAGGCAGCACCACGTGATGGAAAGGGATGGTCTCAGCACCTCCCGTGACCCTCCCTCCAGGTTCTCCTCCTCAGCCCCACTTCTGTAGTGCTCCTGCTTTAGATGGGAACACATTCCTTCTGTCCTGGAGGTCCAGGAAAGCTGTCTGTGTATGAGGGGCACGCAGCCTCTGCAATATGGCCCTTTGCTGAACTACATTTGGGGCTAAAAAGGCAGCTATGTGCCTATCTGCCACAGGTAAAAGACCTTTACCTCCCTGCAGCCCCCTAAGGAATGTCCACCTGCAGCAGTATTGCTCATAAGTTAATGCCATTTTAACGCCTCAAGACACATTCAGACTGCCTGTCAGGAAACTTCTAGCCCCACGAGTCACTCTTAATTTTTTAAAGGACACTGCCAACTTAAATGGTATTTCTTTAAAAAAAACATACACCACTAGCTCAATAAGACTCAGATGAACTCCAGATTAAAAGATTAGAACAGAATTTAAACTTCATTTCTTCTACCACATCCAGTTTGCTTACTATGGCATTTACGTATACTGAGTTCTTCTGTTCCTTCTGCGTTGCTGCTGAGCTTCCCCATGTGTGTGCTTAGGGCTTCTGCACAGCAGTAGGGACAGAAAGGGATGGTGAAAGAAAACATGCTTGCAAGGAGAACTGACAGGAGAATGAAGGGCAATTGCAATAGCTAAAGCAACCAATTTTTCATTTAAATTGCTCTGATTTCAAGCTGACAATGCCCCATCAGTGGACACAAATATTTTTAGTGGTTTTCATTACATTTCTGGATATCTCTTTTCTGAAATTAGTGGCTTTCTGCAATGATATGTAGAAGGTGAGGGGAATTTAAAATAGCCACATTGTGGGTCTTTTATTTTAAACTCACTTGCTTTCAATACCCACACTATCATTTGCCTAGCAATTACTGAAAACAGAATCCTCCCGAATTCTCGTCTGAAACGCCACCTCACTTCATCAGGTTTCTCTAATAAATTCCTGCAGTGACTTACTTTCCTCTCTGCTATTTTCCATCTCTAGCCTCTTTTTCCACGTGTTTCTTCCTTAAGGTTCAAGTTTTTACAGTCCCATTTTCCACCTGCATGCTATTTTGGCTTCTTCAATCTAATCCTCTCCCCGGCTGCTTGGAATTTCATGAAGGTAAGAACGTCATATTTTTTCCATATGTCAGAGTATCTGCTACTTCAGCTCTGTACTGGCACTTCTCTGTTTAAAAACAGCCTGTGGCTGATTAGCACCCTCTATTTTGCAGACTGCTCCACTGACAGAGAACCAATGGGATTTGCAAATTTGAAACACTAGAGTAAATGCAGCAGGAGTTCAGAGCTGTACACACAATGTGAGAAGTAGAACAGCTCTAACTATGGCACTCCTATCAGACTTCTCGTGAACGTGGCATATGCCATAGCCTTTCACACTGCGTTAACACCTCCTTGCCAGCGATCTGCCTCTCACACAGGAGCAGGTCCCCTCCTGGCTGTTAGGGCAGAAGACACAGAAATTGCATCGGATGCTTTTCACTCAACATCCTAACATGGGTTTTGAGGCAGCGCTTGCATGCGATAGCTACACCAGCACTGTTGCTGCACCGCTATTTGCCACACATCCTGAATCTCACACAGGGATCTAATTCAAGCAGCCTCCACTCCTGGTCACTTGGGTCCCACAGAAGGCAGCTGTGACGATCATCTTCATGCCCCTCCTCAAGATCTGCTCCAACAGCCCCACACCCTTCTTGTGCCGGGGTCCAGGCCTGGACACAGCACTCCAGGTGGAGCCTCACAGGGGCAGAGCAGAGGGGGACAATCCCCTCCCTGCCCAGCTGCCACCCCTCTGGTGATGCAGCCCAGGGTACCGCTGACCTTCAGGGCTGCAAGCACACACTGCTGGCTCCTGGGCAGCTGTTCGTCCACCAGGACCCCAAGTCCTTCTCGGTGGGGCTGCTCTCAAGGAGTTCTCCCGGTCTGCACACATAGCTGGGGCTGAAACTTCCTCCACAGCTGTAGTTTCATCACATAATGGAAACCATGGGCAGGAAGATGTCTCGTGCTGCCCGTCTCAGAGCAGTCACCAGGTGGAACCTCAGCAGAAACAGTACCGCTCACACACAGCAGAAAACATCTTCTAGCCCTCATACTAAAGCAAATCAATGTATTTTTCTAATATATGCAGAGAACAAAAGCAGCCTTCTGCTCTGTGACCCAATGCGTTTGACAAACTGATTTGGAAAAATGAAAGCTGCCTTTCTAGCTTCCTGTAACAATTTATCTCAAGGTTTGCTAGCAGAAAACACACATCTCTTTTGCAGGTAACAGGCTGTTTTGCAAATGAAGAAGCAAAACCGCTTCAGACAAGTTCTTTGTGACCCCAGGCAAAGTATAAATATCGTAGGTTGTAACAACAGACACACAGAAAGTTTTGACTCACACAGCTGACGACAGCGATCTCCCACCCAAACAACGCTCCTCCAACAAGCAGCACATCTCAGAGACGCTGCGGGCCCTGAAAGGAGCCCCTGGCAGCCCCACCCTGGGCCCAGCCCCTGGGCTCAGGCCGGGAGCACATGTGCAAACAATTTGCCTCTGCTCCCCCGGCAGGCACAGCCCTCCTCCAGGTGCTCAATCACAAGTTCAGGCCATGACCTAACAGTCCCCCTACACAGGTGAACCTCTGTTCCCGCGCAATTCCAGCTTGCACTAAGCCCCAGAGACATCAATACTCATAATTAAGAGTTTGTTCTCCAGCTACTGCAGTATTACTAAATGCCAGAATAATAAACATTGTGCAATCACTTTCCTATTTGTTGTAGTGCCACATAATGCTCAATCATCCACCAACATACCTCAGAACCAACTAATCTTCTACTTCTAGTGCTAATTAATGAGATCATCAGACTCCTCTCGCAGCACCCAGTAACCTTTTAATGAATTTTGTGAGCCATATTATTTTTTGTAAATTAACCCATCCATTTCTATTCTAAGCCTGGCATCATCCTGTCTGCTCAGCAGAATGCCTGGATGCTGCTGACCCGACCTGAACACAGCTCCGTGTGTGCACTGTGCCTGGATGCCACGAACCCAGGGACAGAGGACATCACCAGAGGTACTGCTGAGCAGCTCAGCACTCTGCTGACCGCTACCACATCCACAAACACAAGCAGATGCCAACCGCTACAGTGGGAGTCCCAGCCCTAAGTGCTCCCTAGAGGCAGAGCTCTGCATCCCTCCCTGAACTCACGGGAGCAGCCCCACTCCCTTCCCTGGGGTCACTTCTGCAGCTGAGCAGTCGTTGCAGATTTTCACTGTAAGCTCCTCCTTCCCAGTTCCTCACAAGCTCACAACAACCCAGCGGGCTGAAAATGTCCAGACTTGGCTTTCTCCAAAATCTTTTCCATTTTGGTTACTGCAAAGACAGTTTTGCTGTGTTCAAATGGAGACAAGAATAATAATAAAAAAATACACCCCTTTATTTAGAAACTTGAATTTTTATAACACACCTAGTAGCAGAAGTAGTTGGCAGTACATATATAAAAAAGCAACACAAGAAACAGCCTTCTGGCAACTTACTGGCGAGCCATTAGGATCTTATGAGAAGTCTTTGCTTGACAGCTCAAAAACAGCAAAATTTATCCGGACTTATCTACGAGGATGTTCTTGTTGAAGTCAAGCAAGAGAGGATGTTCTGTTACTGTAATGACCTGCTGCAGTACTGCCATCACGCTCCAGAGGGGATATCCTGCCTGCACCCTAACCTCACACAGACAAGGGAACCCCTGAAGCACAGTGTGTGCATCACACTTAGGTGAGAGCAAATTTTCCTGTCCCAAAACCCAGAAACCGAGCTCATACAACACTAATTTCAGCCTTTGGATGGCAGCTTTCATCTCCTGTCCCAGAAACGATTCATCTATTTCCATTGAGGCCCTTGGGGACACCTTTCGTGAAAGAAAAGATTCTATGCGAGTAGTGATTTTTTAAAAAATATTATTTATATGTAAAAGGTTCATTCTAATAGGATTTTGTCACAGTGCAGATGGGTATTAACCAAAAACTGAGCTGGGCAGCATGTACAATTTAGGTAGATTTCTATGCTGGTAACTTCCCCTACCTCCTGCGAGGGGCCCAGCAGCTCCCCGCTGCCTCCCGATGTGCTCAGCCCCGGGGCTCAGCGCCTTTGCTGGCCACCGCCACCCAGGTCTGGCCTCCAGCAGAGCATGCCTGGCTCCTGCTGAAATGAATTCACGTGACACACAGCTTCTCTTACTGGGTTTTAACTCAGTCAGCAAAGCAGGAAGAGGTGAAATCAGCTGAGAAGATCTGCCATGCAACTGTCCCCAGGGCATATGGATTTGAGAGGAATGTTGATGACTTACAAGATGAAATGCCCCTGGTTACGTTCTGCAGATTTCCTTAGAATTGCTGTTACCTGTACTTACTATCTGTGAGTTAGCATTGAGGACTTTGGATAAAATTTCAGAAATTATGCTGCTACTGAACAGTGGATATTCAATTTTTTTGCAGTAATGTTTTATCTCGACAACCTCGCTTGAGTATTTTTCATTCTATGCCTCTACCATGAATTACAGAAGCAATTTATGATCCTCTGTAAGTTCACATGATCAAGTAACCCAAAAGCAAAAATCAATGCAAGGTAGGTGGGAAGCAGCGAGACATAATTTACAAGCACTCGGTGGCTCGTCCATTTAACATTAAAGAGACAGATTTCAGTAATGCTCCCCCATGCTGAGCAGAAGCCCTGGCTCAGAACAAAGGGGCTGCTGATGTGGGCACTCTGGGCCTGTTTTTCTAATTTCAGACACGACAGCACAAACTGAGGGCAGTCAGAGGAGAGGAGTCCCTGCCTTCCAGCTGGACAAGTCCTTCTGGAGATCACTGCAAGTCTGTACACAGTGAATTCATGCCCACTGAAGCAATTCTACACCCCTGCAGAATTTCAATATAATAAAGGAAAATGTCTATAGTTACAGACTTGGGATGAGTTTCATTGCAACCCCCATGCTGGAGGGATTTCGACCTTTTCTGTAAACAGAAAAACGAAGTGTGTGTGAAGGAAGGAAGGTAGGGAGATAGAGGACACATGTTGAACTGCTTCATATTCACAGCTGGATCATAAGATCATGAATTGTTTCTATCTTTTCCAGGGAAAAAAAAGATGATTTTCCATTTTGGAATTTGAAAGAAAACACTTCCATCCCTGCTGTCACTCTTCTGTTACAGCTGTTCAGCATTTGTGTCGTGTGCACTCCTGCAAACACTCAGTGCAGAGCTGCTGTCCTGCTGGGGCGGGCACTGCCCATTGGACACAAGCAGAAATTCAGCCTGCACCAGGCAACCTAGGGGGCATTCTGAACATGGTATGAAGGACTCATTGTAAATGAGGAATGTATAAGAACCCTAAGAACAAAGATTTCTATTTTTTTGTATCAGAAAGCAGTTGCAGTAACACACGACTGTGCATAAACCAACCTCAGTACAGAACTTCAGATGAGGGGTGTGCGTGCTATGCCAACACGTTTGTGTCAGTGAGATTTCAAACAAAACCAGGCTGCGTTTAGTTCAGAGGCAGATTTTGAATAAAAATTTAGTCTTGTCCTGCAGTCAGTCTCAAGTAGTTACTGAAACCATTTTTATGTTTTGCAAATGACAGTCTAATTATCAGACCCAGCTACACGGCGCTCGCCCCACGCCCGCACCTGGATGCACTGCGATAACCACCTGCCTGGCCTCGCTGGCTGCTCTAACTGCGGAACGGCCACGCTCCTGGGAGGCAAATCTCGGTCATTTGTAGCTTTGCTGGAGTGTGTCAGCAAGGCTTTTCCTCCCTTTTCCCACTGATTCTCATGAAGAAGTAAAAAACACTGGAAAGCAACAGTAAATTGATGTTAAATTAGAACGAATTTCCTACTATTTATCATATCAATTAGCAGCCAATTACTTCGTGATAAACATTATTAGGGTGAATACCAAATGCCTTTCAAATGACTGTTAGGTTTTTTGACTATATCCAGTGACATTACTGGACTTCAGAGATGCACCATAAAGGAGATGAAATTACAGACACAACTATTCCTTGCAGAGAAAGCCCAAAGCACCTCACCTCAGTTTGCCTTAGCACTTGGGAGGCAGCACTCTGTGTTCAAAGCTGTGCTCCCTCACCAAAGACAGCACTCTCTGTGAGGTCAAACTGAAATCCGAGCTTTTGAAGCTGCTCTCATCTTTGGAAAGTGCCAAAAAAGAGAAAGGCCACTGTTTACAGTCACCTGTACACTACAGCCCTAAGATAACACTCCAACAAAGGAGATTTTTCCAGCCTAGCTCTCTGGACTGACCAGAGAGAGATGGGCTCCTCTCTGAGTCAGTGTGCAGGATGGGACCCTCAGCTCAGGGGTTTAAACCAAGGCAACAAGAAAGCAACAATATCATCACAACACACCCCAACTTAACATAGCCTTATCAAGTCATGCTCACAGCACAGGTAATTGACAAGGAGTGAAAACACAGGCACTTCCATAGTTAAATTGTCTCTCCTTCATGTAACCTCCCAGGAGGTATCTGTGCTCTGCTGAGGAATGAACAGCAGGTGTTAACCTGGCTGGTCAGCGTCCTCCTGCTCTGTTCTGCTGTGCTGCCACCGCACGTCCTGCATCAAGGATCCTTTCCCCAGATATCCCTGAGACAGGAGCAGCTACCAGCTGGTGGATGGCCAGAGTAACTTCACTGCAGCTGCAGGGCCCAGATCATTTGCATCACACAAGGATGTGGCTGCCAACTAGAAATTTATCCTTCCTTTGAGATTCCCATTACACCTGTCTCCTGCTTTTTGGGAACCAGACTTTGAAGGACAGAGTCTACCCTCACTCTCTGCCCAAGATAACCATGAGCATGAAGTTGGGAATGGATGAAAAAAGCAAAGACTTACAGGTATTTTGCATAGTCTGAACAGGTCTAGTTAGGCACTGAGAAGATAGACTGCCATCAACAACACTGCAACGATAAACCTGCAAACCTGTGCCATGTTGTAAAACATTGCAAAAGTTCAGACGTAATTTTTGCTGACACTAGTTGCACTGCAAGTGAGATTAATAGGAATTTCTTCCTAGAGACGCAGGACAAATACCACACGTGCAGGAGCTCCACTCCAGAGCTGCCAGGTGTGCTTCCTCTGCATCCCACTGGGCTCAGCTCCATGGGTGCTGCAGGGCTGGGAGGCACCCGGCTGCTTGCACGAACCTCAACAAAAGATGTGTGAGACACATCAGAATCACACATGTATGTATGCCATGGACATACATACATCCTGTGTGCATGCATACACACTGCGTACACTGGCGGGTTGTAATGTGATGTACTTTCCATTTATCTGTCTGAATAGTGACACATTAATTATTTTATCATTGATTAGCTCTTGTGCTTCAAGAGAGCTTGCTACCATGTGCACTGCTGAAAGGGTGAGCGTGAATAATTTTACCCAACAGAGGAGAAAAAGAGGACCAATTTTCTTCCAGTATATTACTTGTCAGACAGAGAAATGGAACATAATTATGTTGTGACATTTCCAACAGCAAATATATTCTATTGTAAGCAATTAACACTGGTTCCTTTGGCAGACTTTAGAAGATTACTCATATGGTATGCGAAGCTACAATAACATTTGAATAATAAATAGTATTGCACTGCTTTCGCTGGATTTCATCATATATGCAGAGGTCAAAACAGAGGACAAACAGACGGATGGTAATTCTTGCACAGGCCACCCTGACGCTGCAATATCATGCATTCATCTGGAGAACGCTCAGGAAAGGAGTACGTGCATGTGGGAAAAACCAAACGCTAGAGACAACCATTCCTCTGCATCCACTTAAAGAAAACCACCGAGGCCTACAAGCTCCTGAGGACTGACAATCTCAGCCTGCCCATCACACGTCACAAACAGTGGCACTTCTGGGATGGGAGCGGTGGGGCCGGGCTGCCTTCCTGGCCGCAGTGCCTTCCAGAAGCTGCTGCTGATCAAGGGGGATTAGTGCAGACGGTTTAAGAAGAAAATCTTGGAGCATTAATCCTCTAAACATTTCATAGTCAACATATCTTTAATACAATCCCTCTAATCCAATTAGGGCAGCCTTGAAAATCATATCTTCAATTCCATGCCTTGTTGGGATTGGTGCTGCGGGAAACACATCCGCTTCCACGCCGGCTCAGTGCCCAGCCCCGACCGCCCCAGGAGCGTGCTGCAACCTTCCCCAGCCACAGCAGCGGGTTGCCACGCAGCTGATGGAGCGTAGATCCCAAGCTCTCTTTCATTCATAAAGACGTGTCATTAACTATGCATGAGAAAGGCATCATTTAACTCCCCACTGAAGAACTACAGCAGCTACTCAGACGCATCCCCACTAAGAGCACTGAGGTCCCCATGGGTGGATAACATCTTCCTATCGTCCATTCCCTTGAAACAACAGGTTCACAAGCAAGCAACAAACTCCTACCTGCTTCATCTCAGCTGGGATGATTTTTTAAATGTTCTCATGAAAATTACTTGGACTGGTTTTTACAAGGATGTACATTCACACTTACATTTCTGGGCAAAGAGAGACAAAAAGTGCCATCCTGTTGTTAAAATAAAGGACTTTCACTCTATTGCTCCATCATGGTATAAAAAGATCCCATTAACATACCACTAGAGGAAAACAGAAGAAAATCAAACTGATGGCACAGGAAACTGTTCAACAAAAGCAAAATGGTATTTTTTTTTTCTGTAGACATTTCAGTTTTGCTGGAACAAAACAAAACAAAAAAGGGCAGAAAAATGCCATTTTTTTTACTAAATAAGTTACTGGCTGCTGCTAAAAGCATCTGGGAGAATTCATATGTCAAATACATTCTTGTAATAACATCATAATTTATAAATGAGAGCTACAGATTTCCCACAGCTTGTTAAAAGGGCTGCTATGGCTTGGGATGTCAGGGGGCTGCTCCAACAGCGACCTGTAGCAGTCTGTCCTCTCCCACGAAAAATGAGTATCTGCACAACATTTAAAGCAACAATTCCAATGCTGACTTCTTTTAACGGCAGTGATAACAATGGATATTATTCCTGAGATTACTTCAGCTCCTCCATCCTGGCACTCCCCACCCGATGCCAGCACCGACCCAACACCACCCACTGGCCATTGGGGCCATTGGGGCCATTGGGGATGCACTGCCCGTCCTCCTCGCGTGCCCACGGCACTTGGTGCAGGCAGTGTGGCAGGAGCATGGGCCACGTACCAGCATGGGTCTCTAGGAACAACTTGGCGGGGCAGCACACTATGAGCAGGACACAAGTCCAAGGAGTTAAGCATTTAAATTAGGTAAAGGAAGTGCTAAAAAATGCTTGGAAGTTTTCGGTGTATTTCAGTAGCATTGGCTTCCAATAGAATTCTTCTTTTTCCTGCCACCTGCTCACTCATACACAGCCTAACTGACCACCCCTGTCACAAGGGGAGGCCAAAAAAAAAAGCAAAAAAAAAAAGCACTTAGAAGTAATTCAGTCCCTCCTTCTCTGCTAAAAGGCTCCAACCTAAACAATTCATTCACCACTTGGCTTTCACAGTAAAGCAGGAGAGGAAAATCATCCACTGGCAGCAAAACTGCTAAGCAAAACTCATTTGGGAGATGAGAAAGTGTGAAACACAAGAAACATCTCACAGATTGTAAAATGACATGTTTATTTAAAAAACGAGACGGGGAAGCAGGAGCCATTGGCAGAGCGCAGCAGCGAGAGCCCCGGGCTCGCCCCAGCTGCAGCCCGCGTGCTGCCCCCGGCAGTGACAGCAGCACATCCTCAGAACGGGAGGAGGAGGAGGAGGAGCAGGGGAGAAGAGAGATGGGAGAAAGCCCCAACAGATCTGTTGCAAAACTGGTTATAAACCTCCCCGTCTGCAGGGGAGCAGTATGGATCCCAACGGTGGCACCTCTGAGGTACAGAGGGGTACAAAGCCCCAACCCCAGCGGCAGAGGATCAGAGGGTCTCCAGTCACAGCCGGGTCTCCCATCACTACTGCAGCTGTGGACACCTCTGTGTGGCTGTGGAATTTGTTCTTTCTGTAGCTTAAAGGCTAAAAAACACCAAAGGAGTTCATCTGCTGAATTCATCTCAGCTCACCCCCTGCTGCAAAGCAGGAGTCACCCATCCAAAATCAATGGCAAATCGATGGCGTTAAATCAGTATCAAAAGAGAGTTAGCACGTCTGAGCCAAATTCTGCTTGGTTTGCTTGTGTTTCAGCTCTGAACAATTCCTGATCTATCTAAACGCAGATTTACTTTGAGCTTCCTTAACAATTCTCCACTTCAGCTAAAAGAATCAGGCACAACTGAGGTGCAATTTCCTTCAAATATCACTTATTTTCCAGTATCTTTATTATGACATTAAAAGAAAAATGTCTTCAGACCAGTTCCCAAGACAGCAAACGTTATGCACAACCCCTCTCCCCTTCCTCTGACAGGGCAAAAAGCCAGCACGTGGTCCCCACCAAAACCGAGAACTTCTGAGGCCCCTCCTGGTGTCTCAGTGACACCTCCCCGACACTGCGCCCTGCTGCCCTCGGCCCTGCCGCGCTCTCTTAAGTGCCCCAAGATCACAGCTCTGATGGATGCAGTAATAAGTAACACTGAGGACATGCAGAAGAGTTTTCAGTGGCATACGAGGCATTTTCCCCAGGCAAAGCCATGCTGGGCTCTGCCCACGCCGTGTTCCACAGCGCATGGCTTTGTTGCAGGTTTGCTTTTCAGGAGTGCTGCTGAACTGCCTTCGTCTCTGATCAGGCTGAGGTCTTACTCCTAGAGGAAGGAAGTACTACTCACACTACTATCAACTGAAACAAGTTTTCAAGACTACCACCAAACTTTACAGAAAAATATACTCAAGATTTCCCCAGAAGGTAATCTTTTAAAACATTTTGGAATAGGGGAAAAAAAAGAAGAAAGAGAAAGCATCTTGCTTACAACCCCAATGTTACTTTCACACTAAGTACCATCTTTTCCTCAATGTGAAACCACTTTCAATTTCTGAAACTCGTGTAAACTGACTCCATGTGCTGTGACCCAAACGCTTGATGCTCAGTAGGACAGCTTCCTCAGAGTTGAAGATGTCTGAAATTGGATGCCTGTTTGCTGGCAACTCTTTTATTACAACAAAATCACTCTTCAAATCCAGAAGTCTACTGGCGTGGGAAGGGTTAACACACTAAATTCAAAAGATCTAAAAATGACAATCACACCTGACACGACAATTACATCGCATTGCTGCATAATCCCAAAGGAACAGAGACCTTTTGCCAAAGGTGATTTGAGTGTTAACATGAAACCCAACACGTGCCCCCTTTAATTACCTGTGTGCCTGCTGAGAACACATTAGAGTCACAATGTAATTCCTTGTCAGCTTGAAAGCAGGAGCTAATATTACATCTTGCACACCAATCTTTGCACACACAGATTTTCTGGATTACCAATTACCACACAAAAACAGGGTGCACTGCAGACGTGGCAATCTGCACAAAGTCAAAGGGGAGCAAAACATGGCTCACGGGTGGAGGCCATATCCAGACAGCTCCCGGGTCTGCCAGCCAAGCAGGGCTCCCCTGGTCTGACTGCAATCCCAGTTACACCCAGGTCTATGCTGACTTTCATGGCCTTAATCCCCACTGGCACCACGATAATGCGGTGAAACTGTTGTCCACAAACCTCATTAAAGTATACACTTCAATCACTAATTCTATTTAACAATTTATAATAGCAGTTCAAAGGGGACTTTAGGGGGGCAGGGGACACCTTTTTAAAACTCTTAGCCTTACACTTCCAGCATTGCAAAGGCATTGTGGAGTGTTGGTGTTCTCCTCTGATGAGGTTTCTGGCACCACGCTCAGGTTAGGAGTCAGCTGTACCTCCTAACACACACCAGCATGCCAGTGGTATTTTTTGTATTAGACACGTTTAGATCTACTTTTAATTAATGGATATATTCATGCATCATTCAGCGTTTTGTAAGGAAAGTGCCAGGAGTACGAAGGGAAGAGCCCCAGTGCTCACCACCGAGCTAACCCTGGGGAAACGACACATAAATCCAGCTCTGAAGGCAGCAGAGACCCAGCCAACACTTCTATCTGCTTCCTTACCTGCCTTTTTGTTGCTTTACTGATGCATAATTAATTAATAACTACTGAGCCTTCCCAACAGAGCATTTTAAATAACAGTTACATTTCTTTATGGATGATTATGAGTCATAAAAGTAAGCCTGGATGTTCAAAGCAATAAACAAGCCCAGGTAGGGAGCCGAAACTGCTGATGTAACTGTTACTGAAGCCTGAAGTTTTAGGGATGCTAAATGCCTACTGCATTGCATTGTGCAATTTCCAGTCTAGCTTAATCCAATTAATCTGTAGAAATGTAAAATTTGCTGAATGGCAAACGCCACTAGAAAGGAACACGAGGGCATTTCAGAAAAGCTGCCACGTTGGTGAGGTTCACTGGTTCACCCAAATGAAGCTGCATCACTTCAGGCCAGCTATGGGTTATCCCTTTCAGTTCTCAACTAAGGTAATGAAAATTGTCAAACGACAATTATTTCTACTCAAGATTTATCAAGTAATAAAAATATGTCTCCTCAGCTTTGAACCACATTCAGGGATGATGGATGATTTTCCTGTTTTGCTTGAATTCTGGACAAACTCAGTTTTGAAGGTATTTTTAGGGCAGCTTTGTGCTATTGCAGCTGGATAGTTTTAGATGTAAGTTGAAATAAATCCACACTGCTTGAAGATACAAACTCACTTGGACATCCCATTTCTCCATATGATATTTTTTCCACATCCCTGTCCAAACCCAAAAAGCTTTCTATTATTCAAAGAAAACTGCAGCATTAGCGTCCAACAATATCTCCTTCCTTAAGAAAGGCTGGGAACTTGCACTTCCCATTCACTCTTCACTAGGTTTAGTTACCACCTGAATGAGGATTTCATTTATTTTCCCAAATGACTGTGCTTAATATTTCTTCCAAGCATTTAAACCGGCACACAGACAGCAAAGGGCAGCCCCAGCTGTGCTTACTGATCCTGTGCCTGCCTTCCATAGGGATGACCCAGGCTCTTGCCACACAACACCAGCCAGATGGAAAAAAGCAGACTCAGCTGATGTGCAGTTCTGTGGACAATGCCACACCAAGCCTGCACTCAGGCAGACCCCAGGTAAGAGAACGCAGGTGGGCAGCCACACAGCACACGGGACAAGTGCAGAGGGGCTCCAGGAACCGGGCTGTTCCCAGGACCATTTGCACCGTGGCAGTCTTACCCCTGAGAGGGACAAACCCAAATGCCATCCCGACATTTTGTTTCCAGCAATCCCAAGTCCACGTGCCTCCCCTCCACTGATCCCCCACTTATTTTTGTGTTGGCTACGGATCAGTCAGCAGCAGGCTCTGGGACCTGACAACACGCTCAGCACCCGCCGGCAGCCCCAGGTCCCCCTGCAGCGCTGGCAGCAAGCAGCCAGCAGCACCCTGCCCGGAGACGCGGGTGCCCCGGGCAGCCAGGTGAGCCAGCCCCAGGCAGCCAGGTGAGCCAGCCCCAGGCTGCGCTCCTGAGAGCACCTGTAGAGATCTTCAAAGCAAACAGCACTCGCCCCCAGTTCCCCAGACAAACGACTACTGCTCTTTCTTTCTAACATTTCTCCGTCTCCTAATCTTAATTCTTCTGGTATATGGCTCAATCCTTCTACGGGGATTCAAAGCAAATACAGAGAATAATATCTTTCCTACTTTCAGATATTAAGATGGATCATTATTCCTCCTGACATGTTAGAAGATATTTATCAGTATGAGTTATGAGGCCTTTCTGACTGTGAAGATTTAAACATCGATTTAATGCCAACTTAAAGACTCCTAAAAGTGTTGGAGATTGCATTAGATAAATAATTTAACAATAAAAGGTATATCAAGGCAGACATTATTGCAACCTTCTGCCAATCAATCACCATTTTCCATGTTTATCCAATTTCCATCTCAAGGCTCTGTACATCAAATTGCTCAGACATACATGACACAACTGAAAGAACTTCATCATTGCATAAAACTGCACGGCCATTAAAATTCTCTAATATCAAGATAGCTGACATTATGTTAAATATTGGCTTCAGTTCCACAGGGTAATAAATTCTGACCTAAATCCAATCTTTCATGGATAGCTGATTCAAAATGAAAAATTACTGTTTTGTCATTTTACCTTAGGAAAAATTCTATGGAAACCAAACACAGCTCAGGGCAGTCTCTGAAATGTATGATAGTTAAAAACACAACTCCCATTCCTGAAACAAAGCGAATGGATTTGTTTTGGTGCACAAACACTGGACATGTTAATAGCTACCAAACCGGGAGAGAACGCTGCTGCCACGCTTCTCCCAGGTCCCCAGTGCAGAAGTAATGACCTGATGCTCGGCACACCTACAGCCAGCAGGCACCCCCGCAGCCCCTGCAACAGGTCAGAGGTGCTGGGCTGGGCAGATACAAACAGAGGGGAACTACTGCAACAAACGTCTGCTCTGATTTCACTGCTAAGGATTCAGAAAAACTTACAATTTTTTTAACAAAATTATTTGCAAGTCTTTCGATAAACAGATTTTAAAATTTGCTTTTAAGCTCTGAAGCTAACAGCAATACCGCTGCGCATCATTTTTCATCTACATAAACTTGCAGTGGAGTTAAGCACCTTTTCTCCCTGGTCTGCACACAGCTAACTCGCCCGAGGTGTCCCAGAACGCCTGCGAGCTGTCAGGCAGCAAGATCCCGGTTCCCACAGCATTTGCCCAGTGCTCATACGGTGGGCTGTGGCATGGCATAACAGCACGCTTTTGCTCGCACTCTTTTTCAGGAGCCCCGTAATGACTTCTGTGAATAATCACATCCTCAGGTGATAATCTAATAAATAGACTTTGAAAAACATATTCTTTCATCACAGGGACAATGAGAGAACCTCTTTTTTCCCTTAAATGAAATTTCTGCTTGGATGGATTCCAGTACAACTCTCTGAGCCTTTTCAAGCTTGCAATGGGGCTCTCTAATTTCTCTCTCATTTCTTCTCTAATTTTTGTAGTTCACAACAATGGAAAGCAAACGTCAAGAAAAAGACAAGAGAAACCTGTCTTTAGTTCGGCAAATCGTGCCTACAAATGGCTATGAATGACTGAGAGAAATAAAGACGTGTGAACTTGTGTGTGACCTTCTGCCTGTCCACTGCACAGGACAGAGCCAAGTCTGAGGGGATTTCTCGTCGCGGAGCTCCAGAACTGGGTCAGGCTGAACACGTTCCATCTTCCCTGGCTGGGTGAGGAATGCCCAAAGTGTCTGAACCTCCTTGCAGTAACTCTCTGGAGCCTGACAGAAATGATTTTCCCACTTGTTTTTCAGGGATCTGCTGGCAGAATGTTTTCAGAATCAGAACTGCCATACAGCTGTTCCTCTGCCCACCATACTAGCTGAACATGCTTCGCTTTGGACCAGTGAAAGAGAACAATCTCCAGTACCACATACCCCTTCTCCTCTTGACCTTTGCCGCTACAGGACCAAAACTAAGACGGAGGTGCACAGAGACATTTCCACCAAAGGATGTCTCATCATCTTTGGTTTGAGCAGATACCTGAATAAAGCAGCTGGAATTTTCCCAGAAACACAAAAGGTTCGGTATTACTCATTTAGGCTTCTGAAGCAGAGCATAAAATAGCATAAGAAGTAAAAATGGGCTACGATGGAGTAACCTGTGGAATGCAGCCAAGNGGAGCCAGAGCTACTGCCCTCCGTCAGATACAGCACCCTTTGTTCTGGCATTAGCTAATGAACAGCAAACCAAGAGAAACAGACAGCTCCTGAACAGAAGTCTCTCTGAGATGTGTCACTTTGCTGTCACCTGAAACACAGACACATAAAGCTACTGGCAGTCATACCAGTAGCAGTGAATCTGTCTCTTCCAGACTGCTGCGTAAGGAGTGGAGACTTAACAGTGAGACTTTGGAAAACCTACCTGCAATTCACAAAACAAAGTTCAAAAATGTCTTTTTTTTACGGGGGAAAGCAAGCACTGGAGCAGGTTTCAGTTACTGAAGACATTGTTCAAACGAGGTCATCAAAGCTAGTACTGTACATCAGCTACACCTCTAGCCCACTCTGTTTTTAATATTTCATGAAAATCTTGAGTTTGTCTTCACCTCCTGGCAGAAAACAGTAGAATTATGCACACATATACATAACTCCACGTAGCCTACCCCTGCTGTGGCTTGGCAAACCCAGCATGTGCTATGCAGACGTCTAGTTATTCCCAATTAATCTCAGCAGCTGCCTCAGCTCTCATTAGCTGTTTGCTTATGCTGGCAAGGTGGGCAGCTGAGCCTGGCTTGGTTCTCCTGCCCAGCTCTTGAATCCTCACCATGCTCTTGAATAAGTGATCAAAGACGACGACTCCTCCTCAGACACAGGGAATGACTTTGCTCCAGATCTTCAAAAGATGCTCAGAGACTTACAGAAATGTAATTAATGAGAAATTATTTCAGAGCACCTACAACTAGATCCCATACAAAAGAGGAAGTACAAACGGGTAAAACATACACTGCAGTAAATTCCTCCTTTAAAATTCGCTTTTCCTGCCTGCCATTCAGTGAATTACCCAGAATGAATCATAGCTCACAAATAGATGGAGAACATGGAAATGTATGGTTCTGTTTAGTCATGCTAGTGTCGAGCTCAACAGTATTAAGTGGCACAGTAATGCACAACACAGACAGGAGCCTTCAGTCTAAAAGTGGTTGAAAATTCTCCACAGCAAGGTGGTATCTACTGGCTGGCTGGCAGCCTTGATTTCCAATTAAAAGCAGATGAGTAAGCAGCAAGAGTGCTTCAGCTGCAATTTACTGCTCGTCACAAAGAAGGGGGCACTCACTGGCAGCACGTTTCTCTAACAAGTTCTGATGAGTTACGCAAATGAATCAAGACTTCAACAAAACACTTCACCCCTACTTTGGGCAAGAAAGTCTCCACAAAACAGAAGCAATCACCTTGCAACAATGAGGATGATACAAGCAATTACAGTTGTAATTAGTTACTTGGAGAGCTGTCTTGCTCAGCAGTGAGGTTTCCGATGAGATTTGTAGAAAAAGAGCATTCTGACAGACAGGTGTGTTTTGTGGGGCTCTCTGACTAGACCTGCGAGTGCTGCAGACAACCACACCTCAAGGAGAACCAGTTAAAGCAAGCAAATGCAAGATGAGGAATCAGCAAGAAAGTGGCAGATGAGCTCTGTAGATGAGCTTCTCCTTAAAGCTTATCCACAGAAAAGATGATCTGATATCTTTAGAGTATCCTAAAAATTTCCTGTTCAAACTTACAAAGCTGACCCAAAACCACCAGCATCCCAGAGGTCAGAGGGAGTCCCGCACAAACCATTTGCCACGGGAGGGATTCCTTCGGGAGCAAGGCAAGATCAAGATACCGGTGTCTAAATAAAAGCTTTTGATCCACGAGGACACAGGCTTTCTTCCCTGAACTCTTGGCCTAGCTCAAAGTCAGCATCCATACTGCCTTTAATAAAAATGTGCAAGTGGAACTTTTTGCAGAATAAGTTTGCCTTGTTCCAACACCTGTGGAGAACAAGACGGCCCCTCCAAAATGCGGCCAGCACAGGACCCAACACACGGGCAGTGCTGATGAACAGGGAAGCTGAGCCCAAGTCTGAACCAAGTTTTGTGTGCTGACTGACAAGCTTCATGCGCAGCCCAGTGCCAGCCTACAGGTGCCCACTTGCTACTCAAATTAACCATGGAATTTGAGTTGATAAACAATGATTTTCCTGCAGTGTAACTCTACTTGAAGCTCCCACTCTTCTTATGGTGACATCCACTGGAAGAACAGTGATGGGCAAGGACCCACCCCAAGAACTGGCTGTTATGATCCAGCTCCAGTGAGCTCTGGGAGAGGGGACTGAAAAATTCCTCAGCCTCCCTGGAGGCTGGTGAGAAAACTGGAGAAGGAAAATGATGGAATTTTGCCATGGACTTTTCAGCAGTGCCAGGACTTGAAAACCAAGATTTTGCCAGGAACAATTTGTGAGTAAAACTGTAAACAGAATATGTTAGAGTTGCATGTGCATTCAAAAAGATACTGGGAGTGGGGAGCACTCTTTTCTTCTTCACATAGGTGCCAATCAGGAATGACTTAGACACGAGCAGATGATAAATCAGTGACTTATCGTGGATATTAAAACAGAGAGCGGGGGAATCAGGGCTATTCACTTCTAACAAGCTCCCAAACTACCAAAGACAAGCGTTTATCTGGGAGACTAAATATACACTGAGCAATTTCAAATTCCTATCCGAGGTTGCTCTGCTACAGATTCCTGTCATTCACGCTTTCTATACAAGTCATGATTAGCCAGGGAGAAAAAAGACTGATGTTTTAAAACTACCTTCTGTGTCAGAAATACTTGGAACAGAAACAACTAAATTATGGTTTTCTTAAAATAGCATTAATGTCCTGCAAGACTGGCTTCGTGCCTAGACTGCTGGCATTTTAATTCAGAGTAGATCTCTTAAACTACTCTTCCTCACTTCCAAGGAAAGACACTGCAAAACAGCCACTGGCCTCACAAGGCCCAGTGACTCCCAGAATACACCAAATATGTGTACCCTTCTGAAAACGTGCCTGGAACAGGGTACCCTCCCTTCAACTAAACACCAAATCCTGTGACAAACTCTGTGAACAGTTCAGGCATCTGTTTCAAGAAACCATGAAACAGGAAAATTCTTTGCCCGAGCTCAGAAGGTGAAAATTAAATGTTAAGACTTTTCCTCCCAATTATTTTAGAAGTAGTTCAGTTTACCTCACTGACTTCAAACCAAACTGTGGCCGCCTCGAGCCGCAGCCGGCGTGGGATTGCTGGGACACAGCACTTCCCTCTCCCCAAAGGAACAGCTCCTCAGCTGTGGATTCTGTCAAAACCCCGTATTCCTTTCCCATGCTTAGAGACGTGCAATGGTTCGACAGGCAGAGCTGAATCTGCAGCAGTTCAGTCCCAGCAATCTCCTTCTGTTCTTGGTGACATTTTAGACCCAACCTGGGAAGCAAATCTGAAAGTTCTAGTGCCTGCCAGTGATACTCCAACAGTTTTGTTATGGTTGCAAAGTCAGATTAGGGAAGAATTAACATTGAAGCTGTTCAAGCACCCTCAATTTAAGATTGACTCAATACTACTGTGCTTTACATTGCACAGCTTCCTGCTCAGCCCTGAATAAAAACAAGAGAATTTAGATGCAATGTTTTCACTTGAACATCCATCCACTAAATCACTGCAGTGAGTCCACACACCAGAAGCCCAACACCTATTTTACGTGAAAATAAACAAGAGTGCTGCTATGGCTCCAGTTTTCCTACCACAAAACACTACTTTTACATAATTTATATATCTATATAAATATATAGAGAGATATAGATATGTTTAATTTTGAAGTCTACCAGCTCTCATCAACAACCTTCTCTGGCATCAGCTGTATTCAACTCATCCCCACCGCTCCGTCCACGCACGCTGCAGGATCACAGGGGAGCATCAGCCACTGCTCAAGCTCTTTCCTTTCATCCTCGTACACACACAGTAATCTTTATCAAAATATCCACTAAGCTGCTGCTGCCCTCGTGCTCGTTTCCCAGGAGGCTGGGAGCTGGGACACACATAGTCATTAGCTGCTCCCACACTTGAAAATGACAGTGTTTTCCAGAACAGCGGTCTGGTGAGAACTAGGGCTGCTGGCCATGAATTTTCAGCCTTCCTGCCCTCCATTTCTTGCACTGTGCAGTGCTCTCAGCACTTCCTTAAGATGCCATTTGCCAACATATTTGTCCCCAAGTCTGCTGCCCGGGCATGCCGGAGCCCAGCTGCAGCCAGCAGGTCCAGAGGAGCAGCACGTGGCAACCAGAGGAACATCATTCTGCTTCCATTCTCCTACTCCTGAATGTGCAGATGACCCTGACGGGAGTTGTCTGTATTTAAAAGACAGGCTTAGTTGCACAGATGCCGAACATGGTTACCCATGTTTTCTCCTCACCGAATTTCTCTCTCCTCCTACAAAAGCTGAGGTTACAGAAGGCAGTGCTCACAATGACCACATCTTTGCCAGAAGAACCCCTGAGCACTGCAATGCCCCCAGCTCACCCACCCCACAGAAACACCAACCTTCTGTCCTTCGACTTGAGATGCAGGAAGGTGGCAAAACAGCACTGCCCCATTTTGGGGTGGCACAAGGACATTTCTAGCAACTTTACCTCCCTCACAAGGTGAGCACAGACCTTCCATCTGCAAAGAGCATTGTCCAGATTCAGTGTGGCCATTAATTTGGCCCCTTCCCCAGGAACATCTCTTCCATAAGCAAGGGGAAGCATTTGGGCAGCTTTTGCATCGAGGCTGCACTGCTGTTCTCTTCCAATGACCAATGTGCACCAGGCACACAACAAAACTGGAGCCCTTCGTTGTTGTGCCTGCCCGAAAATCCAGCACAGCAGCAGCAGCTTATGTGCACTGTGGGTCCTTCATTTACACACATTTTTGGCACAGAAGGGCTATTTGCCAGCCTCCATTCACACACTGAGGTAGGGTCCACTATCAGCCAAAACAACAAAGTATCTTTCCACTACTCCCTCAGATTCTAACTTTATCTGTCAAAACATGCACGTGGCCCATAAACAAAGTTATCCTGAGAATCACTATCACTGTGCATTATTGCTGAGGCCTCGTTTTTCTCTTTGCAGTGCCACAGCTTCACTGATCCTCGTGTTGTTGGTTGTGCTTCACACAAGCCAAAGGGGAGAAGGGAGGCACACCACCTTCCAAAAACTCACCTCACCTAAAAAACCATTACTGAATCTTGAAACTGCCTTTTGTAATGGAAGAGGTGCTGGGAACACGGTTTCCAGAAGAGAACACAATCTCTGTACACGGTGTAATTACATCTCGGCATTCTGCAGAATAACAGCGCATAGCTTAAATGCTATTAATTGTAAGCAGTTCTGTTCCACAGGATGTTGTTCGCTGATAACTACTCAATTAGTGTTATTTTGCAATTAGTCTACTCACAGTAAATTTATTGCAACCAGAGTCATCTACGGTGCAGCAAATTAAAATGCTGTCTGGGCTCCATGTGCAGTGGCTCTTATATGCTCCTTAAACCGTGCACAGCTCATCACAGTAATTTTGTCACACTAACAGATTCGAGGGACAGAAAAGCAGCAGCATCCAATGTCTCTAGCAATCCTGAAATCAGGAGAAAAAGAGAAATTTGGGGCCCAATCATCTTGAGATCAAACCCAGCACGTGCAAAAATGCATTGCCAAAATTGTGAAAGCTCAACAAAGGCAGACATCTACATGTCTCTGAGTGCTTACCCATGCATAGAGAGTGGGTGAAATTTAGTACTTGCTTTGTTACAGCTCCCATTCTTCTAAAATTATACAGAGGATTCTCCCAATTCCATGCTTTGAAGAACTGCTCTGCTCCACCCCATAGTATTTGGTACCTGCGAGGCTTATCCTCTGTCTTCCTGCAAACGAACCTCCTTCTGCTGCGTGCTTGGAAGCACTCAGCTACAAACACTGCAGACGTGCAGACGGCTGTTACCTGTGCGTACTGCACAGTACACAGAGCTCCAGAGCCCTTTTCTCTCAGTTTGAAAACCAAAAGAAGGTTGTGCTTTCTAAAACAAAATGGAAAATGTTCTCAGCAGCCTGTGAGGCAATCTGTCTCCATGTGACAGAGCAGTGCTATCAATAAGAAACCCAGGAGACAGCAGTTTCATCTGTAAAGAACTTTTTCAGTGCTGACGATTGATGTGGAATCAGGGTAGCTTGATTATTTTTCTGCCTTATTTATGAGTTGGGTTTACCCCATAGGGATGAAGGTAGCAGAAAACTGCTAAGAAAAGACAACAGAAGAGCCAATGGGAAATAAATAGGGCTTGCTTGAGGCTGCTTTCCCAGGGACTTCTCTTTTGCCAGAACTACATCTTAGGAAACACCTCTCAAAAAAACTGTTAGCATTTTTGGTCTATCTAGGGCCACGGATCTGGGTCAAGCACAAACCCAGCTGCATAATTAAGGATAAGGATTAGGCCAGAGCCTCCCCTGGGGATACAGCAGCCTGGAAGAGTTGGGCCAGAGGAGGACCGATGCAGCAAGCACTCGGCACCACACCTGAGGACTCACAGATCTGGTGCCAAGCTCTAAGGAGAACAGCACTGCGTATCCAGCTTGCAGCTCACGGGATTCAGAGCTGCTGTGACCCACAGAGGAGTGAAAAACAGACAATTAGGGACTGAATCCAGCTACAGGCCCAAGGCAGCTCTCTTTCATTGCAGAAGGGAGATGAGCATGTAAGGGTCCCAGCTTCAGCATGGGAGCCCCTCTGGGGAGCTGTGCAATTGTAACTGCACTGCTGCCCAATCACTTGTAGTGCAGCAGTCACCGTGTAGCATAGGGTGACCGTGGCCACCCTAAACTGTATCCTTCCCATGGGAATAAGGGACTGTGCTGGGCAGTAATGTGGCACACATCACTTGTGCTTTGTCAAAGAGGTTTCAGATTACATTATTTTAGAGTCAAGAATTTGCATTTAAGCTTCAGCTTCTTATTGCATCTGCCCTAGAGGAAGGCCACAGACAAGGAAGGAGACAGCTCCTCCAGGCCCACCAACAGCTTCAATGAGCAGAGGCAAGTCTGGCACAGCTGGGGAACCAATGTCTGCATGGCACGAGGCCAGGCTGGAGATGGGCCCAGCAAGGAACCAGCCTGCCCCACTGTCCAGAGGCTGCTCATCTCCATATCGCACCTGAGAAGTGAACTCCCCAGAGGCATGGCTCTCTGCACCCTCTCCACAATCATCACAGTTCTGGATTTGCCCTGCCCTCATTTAACCTTGCACTGGACCTACCTTCCCCCATTACCTTCACTGACTGCATTTCCCCTCAAAACACACTTCCACAAACTCCAAACACTCCCTTTGAAGCAAAGGGTGATTTGCAAGCTGCCCCCTGCCCTGACTTTAGCTTTGAGTTCAGATAAAGCTGCACCCAAAGCCTGTGGCACCAGCCCCCAGCTCTGTAGCACGAGTGCCTCATTTCCAGGACCAGCCCGCTGGCAAATGCTCACATGCTGAGCAAGAGGCAACTGCTACAGTTCCCATGTCCTGTCCTGCTGCAACGCTGTCTCTCTGCGATGTCCTTAGAGGGACTATGGCCTGTCCACTCCTGTTCTCATGGAAACAATGCTGCACTTCAAACAGGTACCAAATGCAACAGCATTGGCTTTAACAATCCTTTCTTTTACACACTGAAGATGGTTACATTCAACTTTTTTTGCCTCTTGCCTTTGGAAATAAAACACTTAAAAAAGAAAGAGCTTGTAAGATGCTGTTCCCATTGATAACTGCTCAAGTGAACGTATCACTTAACATTTATGACAATCCAGCTGGATGGAGTCATGTCCATGATTGATAGCTACACCGAGCAACTTTGTGGTTTTGATCAGCTAAGACAGGATCCAAGGGGATTAAATGTTGGATGACATCTCAATGGAAACTGTAGCACTGGGAACACATTTGTACACGGAGATAGCGGATGAATGTGCTTCTACAATGCATAAATATTTAAACTTCACAGCTCTGCTGAAAATGGACAGGAAACCTTTTTTCAAGCCAAACTGAAAAGGATAGTGCTTGCATGCTAAATACAGAGACTAAGAGAGACTGGATGTCTGACAAACAGCACAGAGCTTTCTTGATGCATAAAGTGGCAAAACATCTACACAGACCTCCCCCTACCAGCAATCCTGACGGCCTTCTTATATTCCCAGAAGTTGACAGCCAGTGCTTCACAAACATCTCCTAATGAAGTTCAACTCCTTTAAGGCACATCTGGAGTTGATGAAGACACCTTTGATGAGGGATGTGGGTGAACAAGAGCAGCATTTGCTGCAGTGGGGAGGAAAGACCTGAGACCACAACACAGAACTTGGGCTATGGATGTTTATCGGGGCTGTAAAATTTAAAAGACCTACCAAGTTATGTCATAAAATGGGGAAAGACTGATGGCTGAACTGGGACCAGTCCTGCACAGTACTAACGCCTACTGGTAAGCACCTTCAGTTTGGGGGTTCCCACAAGTCTGTCTTAATAGCCCTGTACTCAGACATTTGAAAAGTGACTTCTAAGCCTGTATCGCTTCCAGAGCTCCGAGGCCCCAGCCTGCTCACGCAGCGGCACCTCCAGCATAAGCAGTTCATGTCCCATTCAGTGTGCTGCTGCTTTATCACTTCCCCACAGCAAAGTTCCCAAGTCTGCTCCAGAGCAACCCTATATGTAACACAGGATGTACAGAATTGTCTGCCAAGGAAATCTGGCTCTTGAAGCAGTAAACTTCAGCTGTCAGCATGGGCAGCAGGAAATAACCTTGAGGCAAAGAAAAGTCAACATTTTCCACAAGGATCCATCTGGCTAAGTTAAGACATTCCCAAATTATTCTTCTTAAACAGGCATCACTGCCTAAAATAAAAAATTTGAATGAAACTAGCACTGTTAACCTGAAAAACTGTAGCCGCAGTCTTTTTACACTTAATACTTTAATGTGACATATCCTCATAACTCATGAGCTGTTCATTAATTCATTTGTACTTGAAAATAAAACCATACTGGACAACAACTACCATTTCTCTAGTCATATTTGTAGCTCCCAGTTTTCCCGGACTTTTTACTATGTCTTATTACAAAAGAAGCATTTGCACCAATACGCAATGCCTCTGGGGGCACCCAGGGGTGCTCGCTGATGCTGAGACTGTCACTGATGTCTGGTTGTGCTGAATTCTTACCTTCCTTCTGTTCTGGTCATATCAGACCAGAACATATTCCCTTTGACTTGTTCTGCCTCCCCCTATCCCTCTCCCTGTTTCAAATAGAACACTAAGTCTTCTACCTGCTCCATTAATTCTTTATCTCCAACACTAGCCCACAGCGTAAAGATTTTGAATATTACCATGATAAAAAAGGAAGAAAAACAACAAAAGAAACATGGTAAAAAACAAAACAACAAAACAAAACAACAGTCACAGGTGTGGGAAATGAAGTGCTGACACCATTCACAGTAGTAATATGCAGCATCTAAATCAAAAGCTTAAGCTTCTTGTTAGAGAGGGAGATGTTCCTGCTTGGAAACATCCTCTGGGGCACCTCCTTTTTGCCACTGTCTGTATGAGGAGTTTCATCTCCTAATTTAGGTAAGAGCACCACCATCCTCTTCCTCTCTTTCTCTGTACCATACCAAGTCTACCCAATAGTAACCACAGCTGTGAGATGGTGCCATAAGCAGGCAAGCAGCTGTGATGGCAAGAGATGATTAGGGGATGTAACTAAATATCCCCAAAGAAAGAAATTAAGCATTCTCTTAAAAAAAAAAGACACTTCATGGGAAGTTTGCAGCTAAGTAAATGTTGGTCCATGAAGCATTCCTCCTGAAAAGCAGAAACCAGCTAGCTCACATATACAAACGAAAACCAAAGAGATACCTGATGCATCTGTCTGCACAGAGGAACCACAAGCAACAAACCAAAGCCTGACTTAGGCAACAAGTACCTGGCTCTCTGCAGTAGTCATTCTGGAAATTACTTTTGTTGATTTAAGAACACTAAAAACAGAAGAGAGCCACAAAACTGAATTATTTTCATGTTAAAAAAAAGTTATGTTTCTTACAATTGTCTATTACAAAAACGCTTAGTGGCTGTGGTTATTAGCTAGGATTCCCCTGCAGACACATGAAAAACGGCCGTAACAGCAGTACAGCTCGTTTGCTGGTTAGCAGAAGACACTGGAATTCACAGTGGCTGTTCTCTGATCCCCAAAAAGCAGGTAACTCTTGTGCAGAGCAGCAAGGCACGCACCTCGACTACACTTCTCTGTGTCTGTAGATTAAGAACTAAAAGAAATACAAGTAGCAGCTGAATAACTCATATCACATAGTGGAATAAAAATGTGGTGGAAGTGAAAAGAAATTCAGTGTGAATCTACCAAGGATCGTGTGATACCCGTATCACTTCTAACTCCCTGCTTAAAGCATCCTCAGGCTCTCCCTAGCCTTCACAGACTAGAAGAGGACGTTATATGTTTCTGCAGTGAAGTCAGATTGTGTCAACAGGAAGCCATTTCAATTGTATAAAATCCTACCCCCAAGACGCGGCTTTATTTCTCCTTCACCACCTCCCAACTTACCCTCCAGCGTACAGAAACGTGTCACCTTCTCCGGCATCAGCGTCCCGTGCTTGTGCTGACAATACACATCCGCGATCTCCTGCCGACACTGCTTCGACTTCGCCCGGGACATGGCAGAGATGGCCTCTTTGCCCGTGACCTCGCACCTCGGTGCCTGGTCGTACCTCAGTTCGGGAGAGCTGTTTCCAGTTTTTTTAAGATGCTGCTGCCTGGGAGACACGTGCATGTCCTTCAGGTTGCTGTCGCTGCTGTTTTTTCCAGGCTTATCACCCAACTGCATCGCCTCGTTGGAGCTCTTCCCCAGCAGCGAGTTCTCCTTTATCTTCTCCTCTTCCAGTTTCTTTCTCAAATGCTCCTTTTGCTTGCTAAGGGGTTTTTTCACCAGCTCAGACTGGTGTTTTTGCCTTTGAGTCCTGGGAGCAAAGTTACTGTTATCAATATTTTCGAAGTCCTTGGGGACTGAATTTTCGTTATTGCTGTCTGTTCGTGTTTTCTCTTTCGGTCGGTGGGAAAAATAGCCATCCTATAAATGGGGAGAAAAATTACACTCTTCTTACTACAATAGTCACATGCCATGCACTGCAAGCGTTTCATACATGAAAATATAGACCGATAACTATGCAGCATGCTGAAAAACACCACGTCAGGGCTCCTAACAGAAAGCTGGGGTGGAGGAGGTCACCTGAGCTGCCGAAGTCAGCGCAGACAACCACAGCATCGCTGCTCTTCATCTCAGAGCTGAGCCTGTCCCCAGATCCGAGGGAGCAGGGGTATTACGCAGGCCTGGGAGCAGTTATCGACTGGAGAAGACTTAACCCTGACACCATTAAAATCAATGCCAGAACTGACATCGATTTCAGTGGAGCAAGCCCAGGTCCTGCAATGCTTTCTTTCGCTCCTTGTGTCAGTAACAGCGGTTTGGTCTTCTCAGAAACCACACTGATCCTCTGCAGAACGCACTGCCAAGCTTTGTAGGCTGAGTTTTCTTTCCGTGAACCCTTTACCAACAGAACCCTTGGCAGTTCTGTTGTCTGCAGCTTGCACCCCACAGGAACCCGGAGATGGGCTCTCAGGCTGCACAGGGACAGGCAGGGACATTGCTGGAGGGCTCCAGCTGCCCAGCAAGGCTGAGCCAGGCCCTGGCCACCAGTCCTCAGCCACTGCATCCCTCGGCTCCACACCTGGACAGCCACAGACCACAACGGCCGTAACGTTTAAAACATGCTGCGTGGGGGAAAGGGAACGGACGCGGTGCAATGTTTGTCTGATGCAGAGTAACGCCGCGCTTTGTCATCTCCCCGCTCCACCTGTTACCATGGGAACTCATCTGAGCCCAGCAGCGACTGCAAAGGCAGGTTGTTAAAAAGCTGCATTTTTGTTTGCCATCAGACACCATGTTACACCAGTGACAGCACTTGGGCACAACAGGCCAGCACAAGGACTGTGAAGTCTCTGAACGTCCCTTTCTGCTGTGTGCTGGCAAGCAGGCGCCCCGGGAGCCAAGCTTCACCTCAGCACTGCAGAGCATTGGGCTACCACGTCCCAGCCCTGCAATGGCCCTGCTGGTCCCCGCTCCCTCTGTGAGGCCTCCTCGGGCTGCAGCTGTCCCTCCCCCTGCCCCCAAAGCTCTGAATCGTCTCCAAAGCACATTTGTTCAGCTCAGAAATAACTGTATAAGGGAACTGTGGCCCACCTGGACACCAGCATGATCTGCACCATTGCATGCTGCAACTTTCTGCAGGCATAGACAAAAGTTGTCCCAGCAGGCCAGGCTGCTTGTCTGCCCAGCCTGTCTGCCAGCAGCCTGAGGGAGCTCGTCCAGGCCACGCTTGGAGTGCTGTGTCCAGTACCAGGCTGCCAGCACAAGAGAGACACGGCCATACTGGATGCAGCACAACACAGGGCCTCCGAGATGCTGAAGGGATTGCAGCACTGTGAGGAGAGGCTGGGGCTGTTCAGCCTGGAGAAGGTGCAGGGGGATCTCATTAAAGTCAATGAATACCTGAAGGGAGGGTACAAAGAGGACAGTGCCAGGACCAGAGGCTATGGGCACAGCCTGGAGCACAGAGGCTCCCTCTGCCCCTCAGGCAGCACTGCTGTGTGGGTGCCGGCACCCTGGCACAGGTTGCCAGAGGTGCGGGGCCTCCTCCTTGCAGATCTCCGGAAGCCACCTGGGCATGGGCCTGGACAAGGGGCTCTGGCTGTCCCTGCTGGGGCAGCTGACCCGGAAAGACGAGGCCTGAGCCAGGCAGGCAGCCTGTGTGGCTGTAGAAATGCTAATGCTGGGGAAGTGAGGTGTGGGGCAGCATAGGGTGCAGGCACCATGTCCTCCTGCTGCCACAGCAGAGGCTGAGGGTGGCCTAGGCTGAAGGTGTCCTTCACCAGCACTTCTAAGCCTTTGTCACTCTTTATCCTGGCTTGAGCTGATCATATTCTCATGGCAATCAGACAGGCGTGAAAGAAATGCTCAGCAAAAGGGCAGAATTAATTCTGAGAATGTACAAAGAATGGTAAAAGATCCGAGCTCTCCTGAATGCTGGTGAGAGGCGGCTGCATGGCTCCCTTCAGACCTCTGCAAACCTTTCCCGGCTGGCACGCAATTGACAAGGTGAATGAATACATTCACAGGAGAAAAGAGTCTGTAAGGCAGAAAAGAAAAAGGAGAACAATCCCAGAGATCCTACAGACATCAGAGAGCATGGCGATCTGTTCGAGAAGACACAGAAGACTACAACAAGAGGCAGGAAGCTTTGCTCCAGCTGCAGAGGCTAGTCCTTGGGCTGGCAGGGAACACATCCTCAGACTCATGCAATGGGTAATATCTCCAACAGCAGATGAAAAAGCAAAGGGGAATTGTCACTAAAAAATCTGAAGACAGGGTGGTAAATATTGACAAACTCTCCTGTCCAGTTTCCCTTCCGCTCTCCCTAGACTGAATAACCAAAATCCAGTGCTTACCAAATTGCAGCATCAGCTAACGGTGACCGATCGGGACCATCCTTAGCACCTATGAACCGCATTTCATATTCCAGACCTTGTACCAGCAGCAGCTAATTGTCTCTCCCACCTCTTTTGTGAGGAGCTATTTCACAGTCAGATTTCAGAGACGAAGGAGGCTGAGATAATGACTCATCCAAGGTCACGCAGTGAGCCAGCATCGCTTTGACCTCTGCAGCTCGGCAATGAGAAATGTTGAATAGTTTATTCATTAGGAGATCTGGCGTTGTGAGTGACTGAAGTGATTCTCCTCCTGTGAATGTCTCAGCTTGCAAGTAGCTTTAGCTACCACACATGGAATGCAGAGATCTTTTCAAAAGCCAATTACTTTTCAAACAAAATATTTTTATTTTGGACAATGTGCATCTTTTCAAAAAAAAAAAAGTATCTTTCTAACTTTAAGGGTAGAAAGCACAAGAAATCATTTTTGTTCTATTTTTTTTTTAATAAAGGGAAAAAGTGGTTTTTTTTAATCTCTGTGAGAGAAAAAACAAAAAGCTCCACCAAAAAGTTTCAAGACAGCACTTGTTCCCATGAGTGGCGAACAAGTGGAAAAAAAAAATCCTCTATTTTCAGAGCCCAGCTCCCTTTACTTATCCTCTATCTCCAATACATCTGCAAAGAAAAAGACCCCTGAACCCAGCAGCAAGCTGCCAACAGAGCAAGACAAATATGCAGCTTAACATCATGCCCAAAGCACCTCCACCAAGTGCTGCTCTGAAGAAGGCCCAACACTTGAGATGGTTGCTAGCTGTCACGTTCCCTTTGCTGTTCAGCCAGCTCCTACACCTCAGGTCACCCACTGCACTGGCACATTTTGACTGGCTTGATCTGAACGCGCTGACTGCGACATCTTGCATTTGTATACATGAAACAGCTCTGAAAACTTAACTGTCCTGTGGTCACACTTCCTTTGAGCTGTTGCTGGAACTCACCTTTCTCTCCCGCTGAGCATGACAGCAAGATGCCCTGCTCCTGTCCAGCTGCGGGCACAGCCCACGCACACTGCAGCAGGCACAGACACCGGCAGCAGCAGCTCTTGACACAGCTGCACCGTGGTGATGGGACAGCCAGCAAACCCCAGCCCAGGGCAGGAAATGACGGTTACGTTCCAGACCTAAAGAGATCTTATCCCTGGGTCCAGGCAAGTCTCACTCCGCCTGGCACACACAGCCACAACGGCAGCAGCAGCCCAACCTGCTCGGATGTCGGCAGTGATATGGAGCATGTCTTTCACCTTTCAGAAATCTGGTAAATTAATAGGAATTTCTCATTTATGCAAAGAATCAGAGCAAACACTGTCATTGCTCTAACACAGACACCGACTCCACTCTGAGGGCCATGAGCTGCACCCAGCCTTGCAGTCAGGCAGGACCTAGCAGGGGCTGCAGATACACAGACAGAAAAATGCCAACAAGTAAAGGAGACACAGGAGGCTGTGGTCGCTGCGTGGCTGGTGAGATCCACAACCACACCGGAGCACCCCGATAGCCCCGAGGCTGCCCCAGTGGGCAGCACATCCTGGTGGTGGGGATGGGGTGGGTGCTCCTGCAAGGCCAGTCAGGGAACCCACCTGTGCTCACATGGCGTGGGACCGGGTCCAGCTTGTGGCTGCTCTGCTCCAGCCATCAGCACCACCCACTCTGAATCAACATGCTGGTAACATTTGCTTCATACTTACGAGGCACTGATGTAGACAGTGCCCTGATGGCCATGGTTAATTCGGTGCACAAATGCATGAAGTAAACAGTGGGGCCTACCCCTTGCTTCTTTTTTTTCCCCTAGTTATATGAAGCTTAAATACAATAGGTATCTAAATTGTATTAGTTCCATTAGTATAAATTTTATGTCCCAAACACAGCCTGAGCCATTCTTTATAAGTAGTCCTTAAACTTCAACAAGTTGCATGTGTGGAGTATGAGGGAAAGTATGAGAAAGGAAATGAGAACCTTATGTGCTGGGTTTCAGTGGCAGCAGTGTGCAGAGCTACAGGGACCCGGCTCTGCACTAACACAAGCATCCTCATGGTTAGTTTTCATCACTAATACAGTTTAAAGCACTTTCTGCCTGTAACGGGAGCATTCCAGCATGCAGGAACTCAGGGCCAAAATACCTGGCTGCAACGATGGGAAAAAGTCTGTCTTCTTCATTAAACTCCTTCCAACGTCTCTAAAGGCGATGCCGCGACAGGATATTTCTGTGCATCTTGGCAGCTTTCCCTCTCTGACTCTTGCTAAATGAATTTTCTCTTTAGAATAAAAAAAGGAAAAAAAAAAAGAAAGCCTAATCTATATAACAAATGGCATATTAATAACAGGGGAGAGCAGACTTCCACTGTTTTTT
>WBMW01000333.1:2688280-2702317 GCA_013396635.1 Penelope pileata | reverse complement strand
TTTTTTTTTTTTTTTGCAGTAATCATTCTAATGCTCACGGTAAGAAATTGGTGTGAAAGCTCTGCCTCTCAGCCCCTACCTGATGCCCCATCCAAACCTCTCTGCAGCATGAAAAAGCCTTGAACGTGTGGGCCCGTTCCTGTTACAAACAGCATCTGACATGATAGGAGAGTGGTAGAAAGCTGTGATGAAGCCTCAGGAGAAAAAAGCAAAGCAAACAGAGGATTTACTGGCATAAGGTTCACCTCTTTAAACTCTTCTCTCCCTTCAAGTGCTTTGCTCCCCTCTGGGAAATGCTTTTCCAAGTCTACACACAGGAATTTGAGAAGACAAATGTATCATAAATGCTTCAAAGGCAGACACAAAACTCAGCTCGGCTTTAATCGCTGCCTGCCTGGGGGCACGGAGAAGACCACAAAAGCTCACTGCAGAGACAGGCATTTGGGAGGAGCCAGGGCTAAAAATACAGCCCAGTCTGCAAACAGCTGTGCCAGCCAGGAGACGTATATACATATCAGTGCATATACATACACATGGGAAAATAAAATGGCACCTAACAAATGCCACAGCTGGACACAGTCAGATCCCAGCTTCACGTGAGCCCAGTGCTCCCACACCTGCTGATGGGAACACAGAAGGCCACCACGTCTCCATTCATCCCTTAACGACGTGTTTCTCACTCAGCAACTCCCAGCAAAGCCAGGCGTGCTTTGTGCAGCGCACTGGTTTTCAGACGGGACCTGTACGTGACCGCAGGACGCACACATGGCCTGCAGGGAGGGGGACACAGCTCAGTGCTTTGTGTCAGCAGCTGCTGGCAATAAATTGTGTTCATCTGCAAACTTGGGGAGTACAGACAGAGGCAGCATATATGGGCTTAGGGTGGCTACAGGAAGATGGGTTTCTCTTGCTCTGCAAGACTTACTTTACAATGCTGGATTCACTGCAGACTTTATGTGCCATGGATGTCTAAGATGTTCAAGTTGGGACAAAGAAATCCTGGAGAAAGATGATGGGGAACACGGGCACTGCCAGTTCTGGTAGTGCCACATGACGTACACCACTGGGTTTGCTGTCTGGAAACTCATCTTTTCCAACTTTTGTCTAGCTATCTGTCTAGCTAGAGGGTAAGCAGCACCCTCTTATCTCTCTTTGTGCTTGTAAAATAACACTGAACACTAAAAAAAAAAAAGGAATATTATACTAGGACCAAATTAGAAGAAGAGAGCCTATTAATATAGCTTGCATGTAACCACAAAGATGAAAGCCGTGTTTTCAAGTCAACACCAAACAATGCTATTTTTTGTTGTACAAACCTAATCTCACTCACAGAATGCTCAGAAAAGATAAGATGAAAATCACCATTTTGGTCTTTGCAAAAGAATAATTTCCTGGCACAGCCACAGATCAAAACAGGCTCTACCCAAAGCCGCCTTATTTGAGAGGGCTCCTCTGCAGTAATCACTGAGCACTGCAGGTCTCTAACACAACACGGCCCAGCCAAGAGCCTGCCCATTTGCCCTGTGTTTCCATTACACCCCTCTGTCCGATCCTACCTGTGCTCCTCCTGCAGCCCGAGCGACGTGGCTGCCCGCTGGGGACAGCCCAAATGCCCGCATTTGCACATCCTCCTGCTGGGATGCCCCGTTTGCAGCTTAGCTGAGGAACACCCTGCTCCTGCTGCCATTCTGCTTCTGCAGAGAAGTGCCTATCAGGTCAGAGTGCTTTTTCTCCCACATTTTAAAAGCCAACTCTGTTCACAGCCTTTATAGAGAAACCTTAGGAGGGCTTTCATCATTTTGCAGTGCCGTATTTCAAAGCTCAAGTGTGACACTGTGCACGTCTATCACTGAACACAGGCCTGAGAGAAGGACTTCCACAGACAGACATTCTCGGTCCTAACTCTGTCTGTTCCTCAGGAGGTGCAGGGAGAGGCCAACTGCTGCGCAGCACTCCATGGCGAGAGCCCTGCCAGGGAGAGCTGTAATGACACGGGGCCCTCCCTGCATGTGAGCGCGTCGCCATTCAGCAGCAACAAGCAAACACTCCCGAACTGGGAAGGAACACTCTGTACCCCGGAGCGTATGAGCTCACTGCCAATTACACACTGATTGCCACCGATGCTAAAAATAGCAATATAACATTATTGAAAAGTAATGTTTTAAGCTCAAAGCTATTGCATGTTGTGAGTATGAACTGTCCTCCAAAACCTGCATGGGCTTTAATTCTCCAAACTCTGCCCTTCTTGAAGCCCCTACCACACAGAACATGTGCTCTTTGGTATACTTTGGTATATTGCCCACTAACTTCTATGGGATTGAGGGTCTGAGGCTCAGGTACTAGGACCTGGCTTCAGATCCAAGCTCCATCTCTCCCAGGGCTCCTGCAGACCCACCCGGAAGGCCACAACGAACCAATGCTGTCTGCTGGGACAGAGCCACCCAGCAGCTGCCCCTCACCGGGCCCTGCACGAGCACAGAGGATTCGAAGGAACCTGACAGCCCCCCCTCTAATGACAACAGGACTCACTGACAGCCTGCCGACACTCTCAGAGGCTTTGCAGGAGCAATGGGCAGCAGCTCCTTTACATGCCTCTGGCCACTATTTGAACTTGCATCTGTTGTGTATGTGTGTGTCTAAGCTAAGCACAGCCCAACGTAAATGGGCGTTTGGGTTTGCCCAGCTTAGAAAATCTAGGTGACATGAGTTCTCACGAAACCTCCCAGTGACACTTCTGTGCCCTGCATGCTGCAAGAGGAAGCAGGAGGCTGGGGCCGCACTGCTGACCAGATGCTGCCACACACCAGCGGCTGCAGGGCGTCCTGCTGTCCGACGGGGACGTGCCACCCAGCCACACCGCCTCCAGCCAGCCCTGCACGAGGTGCTGGCTGACTGTGGCAGTACAGGTGGTACAGATGTTCATTTTGGCTGGATGCAAAAAGGCAGCATTAGAGCAATTTCAAACCTGCTTTCAAAGAGATAAGCTAACACGCAGACAAATCTGCAGCCACAGGGACAGCAGAGAGAGCTTCGGCTCGGCAGGCAGCGAGGGCAGGGCAGGAGGGGTGTGTGCTGCCCAGGGCTCCGACCCCAAGCACTGAACCCAGCAAGAAGGGGCTGCAGCACACAGGCAGCGCTGCGCAGAGCTGCTCCCCATGGCAGGGAGATAACGCTCCCTTGGCAGGAGGGGTCACTCCTTGTGTGAGCCCCATCCTACAGACACCATGCAGATGGAGGGACCACGTGCAAGCAAGCCCTGAATGGTAAATGCTCACAGTCTCAGTTTATCTGGCACAACCTATTTTCTTTTCAGGATGCAAAAGTTTGCTGCCTTTTTTGTAGTCAGAGCATATTATCTTCCTCCCCCTGGCAAAGCACAGTACCTTCAAGCCATGGCCAGGCCAACCAGAAACACGTACGTGCCACAACATAGCCACAATCCATTCCCTAAGCACAAAGCCCTGGGCCTGCGGGGCTGAGCAGCAGGTATCGCTCAGAACGCCGTCCTGCAGAGACCTGGCTCTGCTCCACCAGGTCACACCGCACGCAGCCGCTGGGCAGTGCCGCAGGAGCACAGCTACTTGGTCTGTCCTGAGGCCAACAAGGCTTTCAGCACAACATGAGAAGATAATTAAAACAAGTCTCCTGTTCAATATTAATTACAGCTCTGTGACATATTTTGTAATGCTTGTTAATTACTCAATAGTGATACCTTCCAATTGCCAAGGAAGTCAGCGGATGGCATCTCTGCAAGCTGCTCCTGGAGCAGATCCTTCCTTCTCTGCTCGGACCTTCGCACAATCGAGGGCTGTTTCTTGGTCAAATTTGAAGTCTTTCTCTCTAGCCATACCAGACATGACACTTTGGTCTTCAGAACCAGAGCGGAAATTATAAATGCTCCATATTGCAAATAAAATAATTTGCATATAAATGCAAATGTTGGCTCAAAAATCCTATTCCATCTCCTTCCTGAAACATCCCATTCTGGAGCCTGGATCATGACCAGCTGACCCCAGCTCTGGCCATCAGCACAGACCTGGTGTCCCAAAGCACCTCTGAGAGAACTGCACCCAGCCAGCAGCTCTCCATACGCCTGTGCCATCTCACAGGGCTGCACTGACTGCTCCAAGGGACATTTGCTCCAGACCAGGCAGCCCAATGCTACAAATGCGAGACTGCTCACACCACATCAAAGTCAGACCATCCCAGAGAAAATTCTTCAGGCTTCTTCCACAGGCAGCCAGAACTGAGGAGAACAATCAGCCCCTGTTGCTGACTCTTGAGGCAGTCCCTATTTCTGTAAGAATCTAAGAAAAACCAACCTCAATGGCTCAGCTGGGCCAAGGCCGGTGCTTCCCAGCAGGGCAGACTGGCACAGCTCATCACACCGCCCGCTCTCCTGTCCGTGCATCACACCCATGGGTCTCATGCTACAGAGCGGGTGCTCCCCTGCCCCAAACCCTCACACAGCAGCAGGGCCGCAGACATCCTGTCCTGCTGCTCTGAATGTACATGAATGAACATGAAATCAAGGACTTCCGTGGAGGACATGGCTGACAGGCCGTGAGACCCTTGAAAAACTAGGGCTTTTGGCAGGTTTGGACAGAAGCACAGCCAGAGAGCAGATGGAGAGGAGACAGCAGATGTTAAAGTAGTTAGCTTTGTCCATATGTTTTTCCATTTCGCTGTAATAAGAACACTGTACTTTAATCATCGGGGGCTGAAGACTTGTGAGAAACATTCTGTGAGCAATGCACCAAGTTACTTCACGGCTGACATTAAAGAGAGAGGTACAAAGGGTAAAAACAAATGTATTGATTTTGAACTTGAAAGCTGGTCGAGATGAAAGATGCATCAAATACAATCCTCTGCTATGTGAAAAGATCATGAGAAAAAGTGATCACTCGGATTTAAAGGGGAATTCTGACACTTGAAGCACCAGTCCCTCAGCATACAGGGCTAACAAATATCATCACTAAGACGTAGAAGTTACATATTTTTTCCTTTTCCGTATAAACTACTTTTACAATAAGGAAAAATATTCTCTTTTGAAATAGAATGAAAACAGCTTCAAAACTTTGGCTCCTTTCCTTGGAACAGTTTCTGTTTCTTGCTACGTGTGACTGACTTGGAGTGATTTACACCAGGTAATAAAGCCACAGAGCACCCCTCGAGAGACAGAACAGATTTTCACATTTCCTCCAGCTTAGTACAGTACCTAAACGCACAGCCCTTCCGCATTAACAGTAATTTCAAATGTTCATCAGGTTATTAACGTCTGGAATGATACTACAGGGAACTGTGAAAGGAAATATCCACCGTGTTTTAAAACTCGTCAACTTTCTTTTCTGCTATCTCAAGCTTTCAGGAAAAATTGTACTTACACAGAAGCACTGGAAGACACCAGAGATCAGTCACGTTTTGCTCAGTCTGTAACAGAACTTGATTTTTAGGCAGGAGCTGCCCCCAATTCACAGACACTGCTCCCTTCCAAGCGAAGCCCCAGCCCAGCCAGGCTCCAGACCCCGCACGCAGCTCTCAGCCTCCATGCGGGTGCGGGAGCCGCCCTCGCCGAGCAGCTGCCCTCCAACATAAGGGCATCTTCGAGCTTCCTGGCCTCACTTCAGCTCAACCACATCTCTGAACACAATTCACCACAATGCTAGCAAAGAGATGAGGAAGGACCGGCCTGAAAGTGCAAAATGTGGTTTCTGAGGAAGCTCAGCAAAACCCTCAAGGCTTACTTGTCCTTTTCATTTTTATTTTTTTTGCCTACAGCTTCTTCCCAAGGGAAGGTGGATGGTATAATCCTCCCAGCGAAAAGCTCAGACATGAAGGAGCATACATGAAGTCAGCACTTTCTCAATGCAGAGGTAATTCAGATGACGTTTCGTATTAACATCTATGATTTTGTGGTCCTTGAACAGGACCCTCAAGCAGCATTTGAAAAAACCTGCAGTTTTGTACAGTAAAAAAGCAATAGCTGCTCATGCCCCATACGTTTCTGAGGAGGTACGCGTGGAGGAGGCTCCCAGAGGGCAGAGCACAGCCCCATGCCAGCAGTGTGGGGTGGGCTCAGGGGCAGTGGGTTCAGGTCAGTGTTTTCCTGAGGGCTATTCCGATACTGACAGGCAAATGGGATGTTCCGTGTTCTCAGTTATTAGCAAATTGTATTGCTTAACTATTTGATGAAGGTGCTGCAGAGAGATCATCCTATATAAACAAAGAACACAAAATGCTTACAGGAGTAAAGCTCAGACACTTGAATGCCTGCAGACTACCAACACAACAACCATGCTGCACACCCACTGCAGCCAACCTGGTCTTCAGTTGCCCAACTCACCAAAACATTTCTTCACTACCTTCCCCTTTCAGTGACCCATCCCATAGCAAGTAACGTGGCTTTTTGAACTGAACTCCTTTGCTTTCATCTTTATTTCTTTCAGCCCAAATCCAGCCCATATACACTTTATATCTTTCAAAGGAGTAGTAAACACTTGAAATTGCTTCCTGGCGGCTTGTTTTACCTAGATTCCAACTAAATTAATCAGGAGGACTATTCCAACTCACATCTAAACAACCTTGGGCAGCCCAGGATGAACTGCTGAGATACACAGTAAGATTTCTGGCAGCTATGGAGATTAAACATAATTAAAATACGGATGGTAGAAACCAAAGACCCCCTCACATACGAATGAAAACATCCGTGTAAAATATGGTCAGTTTAACACAAACATATTCAGCCTTAATTAAGCAGAAAATCTATTTAGATAAATACAATGGAAAGAATAATAATGAACTTCAGGATTACATTTTGTTACTTGGAGGGAAAATACAACACAAATAAATGGGAAGTAATTGGAGCTTATTTAATAGTCTCAGACTATCAGCTTGAACAACCATAATCGTTAAAGACCCTGCAGTGATCTTCTACTGATAAATGTTGTTAAATCAGAATTACAATATGACAAGCATGAACAGCAAAACCTATTAATATGAACAGCGCTAAAAGAAACAGATTCATTCCAAGCATTTTTTTACCTGCCCGGTACCACAAGGAGCTTTTGAACCAAAGCTTCAGGAAGGAGAGGTCTCCACGTTTCCTCTCATTCTGAATAAGACTCAGATAGGAGCACTTAAATACGCACACTTCCTGCAGGAAGGCTGTGGGTGAGCCATGGCTATCCAGCACTGGGTACACATCGGCACAAAGACCAGCATTTACTGGTCAAAATGAGCCAAGCAGACCCCTTCATGCAAGTCTCAAGCACTGCTCCTGGATCCTGAGGGCTGCAAGGGATGGACGGGCATACACAGTGCTTTCTCGTACTACAGATCTCGTAAACCTGGCACCACGCCTTGCTGGAGGAAGACAAACTATTACCGTTTCATTTCCACACATGGAAGGCAACTTAGCTCTAACCATCTTTTCTCTTCCCTGTCCCTTTCCCCAAACAAAAAGAGATGCTGGGGCAGAAAGACTGTCTCTCTTACTCTTCTTTGTCCAAAGATTGCTTCTAAGTCCCCTTCCCTACAAGTTACTTGGGAGCTGTCTCAGACTTTCTGTGCAACTCATCTGGGGCAGCGATGAACGTGCTCGGGCCAGGCCCACTTCACCACAGTCAGAGCCGGCCTCCTGTCACAACCACATGTGATTTGGCCAAATTTTCTGCGCCTGTACACAGGCATGATCCCTATGGGCCCGTGGCTGTGTGCCAACCAGAGCTAGGAGATGATTTAATTAAATGGAATTAATTTGAGCCTCCATTCAATCAGGCTCTAAAGCTAACAGGAACGCGCCCTGTCACCCTGGCCAGGTCAGCTCACCAGCCCTGTCACAGACCACCAGGAAGGGCTGTGATCCTGGCCTGCGCCTCTACAGAACGCTCTGCAGCTCCCACCTGGTTCTGTCAGAAGGGAGGAACCGCTGTGCAGGGCAGCGACCAGCCCCCAGCACAGGCACGTCCCCGGCTGACAGGGCGGCACGGACAGCACGGGGAGCAACCGCCACTGCCCACAGCCTGCGAACGCAGAGAACTCAAATCACAACACACTCCGTTGTTTTAACTAACATTACTGTGTTAGTGCATCATAAAAGTACTTCCCTCTAACAGCACCCTCTTGCCCTGTACTATGCCAAAGGTTTATATTTACAGCCTGCAGTTTTTCACGTGACCTAGAGCAAACTTTACCTCAGGGACACTAAGGAGGTGTTTCTTCCGAAGGCACGGGGAAGTTCAGCCTGTCAGAATGCTTTTTTATTCCCAGTGGCCACACAGTTCAGCAGCTGCTGGTGCACGACCAGCCCGCAGTGCCTCACGCTGCCATGCAGCTCCGGTGGGCCCGGAGCTCGGCCGGGCCCGGTGCCGGCAGGCGGCCCAGGGCTGGCAGGGTGGGCAGGGCCGCGGGCAGCCTGCACCTGCTGGGCAGCGAGCAGAGCTCGGCCCGCCCTGTGACCCCCATGTCTGCGTCTTCCACGTCAGCCCAACAGAGTCTACAGCACTTCTGCAGCCACATACCCCTGATTTTGAGTGATATTTCTTGTATTCTAAAACATGCTCTCACACACATCAACATGTACTTAGAGACATTTGCCATTCTAAGAAAAATTACCATTCCTAAATACTCAATGAACCAAAGTTCTGGTTTGGATGCCTCCCACGAAACCCAGTCCCATGCTGGCTGTGAACAATCTGCATCCCTGAGGATCTGCTCCAGAAATCCCCTCCTATTCTCCCTGCAACCTGCCTGCCATTGAGGAAACAGTAAATAATTGCTGATAAAATATCTGATGAAAACAGCAGCTTCGGGCTGTGCTACAAAGCCCATTCCAGCAGCAGAGGACTGTGTTAGCAGCTCCACACACCGCATTCCCAGGCCTCATGCATGAGCAGTATGTGGGAAACCATGCAAGCAGCTTCAGCAGCACAAACCCGAGCAAGCTCCAGCTTGCATGCCTACAAGCCTGACCAGTCTCTTCCAAATCAGCCAAAACTTCATTTGGGAAAAAAAAAAAAAAAAGATTTACTACCATACATAATAAGAGCAATGAAAAGTAGGCCTCGTCTGTCAAGAAATTATCATTTGTATCTTCCTCCTACCCTCCCCATTCTAAAGCAGCAAAACACTGTAAACTGAGTCTGATAACATGAAATCTGTGTCTACAAATGGATATTGTGGAATCTTTTATCAAATTTACTGGGCATTTTGGTTAGTCATCTCCTACATCATCAGCACTGGTCCAAAACAAGAGTAGGAATACGATGCTACCACTTGGCAGCTGTGGCACTATTTCCACTTAACTGGAATTAAACGGGCAGGATGCAGATGCTACCACCACTGGCCAGCTAACCAGCCACTCTTCCGTCAACTGGATTTTTTTGCCTTGATTTTGAAGCATTCACCAACTCCCAACAACCCCTGTGGTAACGGTGAAAGGCAAAGACATCTTTCTCTCAGAAGGGTGTTTGCAGGGAGGAGCTGCCAGTGACTGACGCTCTCAGCAGTGAATTCTCTCATGTGGCCAAGGGGAATCTGAATCATGGCTTCCCCTCTGGTTTTGTATTTCAAGCCTGGTGTGCAAGACAAGATTTAGTCTTTGACACACAGGAGATATCTCCTTTATAAGAATATTTAATAATCTACAGCAATCTTGATGTATGTGCTCCTGCAATACACCTATTGAAAAGAAAGTTCGGAAAAGTTCCTGATTGCTGTAACAAAGCTTTACTTTCAGACAGCACAATGATGTACATCATATGGTATGCGCCCTATTTTCCAAAACGTGTATTTCCCATTAGTATTTTTCACTACGCCAACCAATTCAAGCATCAAAGTGACACCTGACAAGTATAATGCTGTGTATTTACCAACACAATAATAACACTCCAGCAGAGTAATCTTTTCAAAAGGTTTGAAATGAAGAAAATCTCTCTCTCAAATCTTATCTAGGATGCAAAAACTGCCAAGATGAGGGCACTGCCAGAAATCCTCCTACTGGAACTATCAGTCTTACAAATTTGAAGCTAACAGTTCCTAATCCACATCCCTCACTCCACGGAGCAAAGCCCGTGACGCACACCCCGCACCGCGTGCCTCCTGCGATGGGTGCAGATAAAGCAGTGCCAGCGTGCAGGCTGCAGGCGCTGGCGGTTTGCTTGCCTCATTCCCTATGCCCAAGGCAAACGACCATAATTATCCTGTCTGTTCTTCAACTGCCTCTCAGTAATGTAATGCAGCAACGAGAAGCAGCAAATTCAGCAAGTTTCCAGGATTTTGGTCCTCGCGCACACTGCCCTTTCCCAGAGAAGCCCCTCGTGTTGGCAAGTTGCTGGGATTTCCCTTTCTGAGCTCTGGGGCCAATCTCTGGTCCCACAGTGACCCACTGCACCCCCTTGCAGCTGTACCAAGGCACTGCTGAAGCAAAAAGAGGCAAGGCAGGAGAGCACCTGGCTCCCCAAACCCCCCCTTGGCCTTTCCCACCCCCCTGCCGTTGCCCCCATGCTGGGCAAGCGCGGCCTCGTGAGCAGGATGGCACAAAGTGTTTGCTCAGGACTGCGCCGGCTGGAATACCAATGCAGCCCAGCAATGAGCTGAACAGCAAACAGGAAGGAGGAAAAAAACCCTGTGCCACTAAAGAAACAAATAGCCGGAGATGAGCTTTCCCAGCAGGTACCACATTGCAATTCTGAGCGCGGGCGTCTCGGAGAGCAGTGCCTGCGACAGAGATGGCTCCTCAGGGAAACAAGCTCCGGGTTCCTACTGCTCAGAAAGGCACGGCCACTTCTTGCCAGCAGAGCTGAAATTGTTGCCCTTTATTATCCCTTATTAGCATCAAATTATGTAGCTGAGCAGACTTGAAGAAACCTGATCCAAGCAGAAGCCTGCTGTAAATACTGACGTGAAAAGATGCATTTCGCATGCGACGAAAGCCGAGAACGAGCTGTCACCTCCACTTAGTTTAACTCGTGTGCTGTCCTTTATAATAGCAAAAGCCTTCATCAAGAATAAACAATGTTAGGCTCTGTCTATGGCCCAGATTCTCAGTTTATGCTCAAAATAATTTTATCTCCCTCCAGAACGGGAGACTTTGAAAGCCTGTTAAAATCTGCATGCGCTATTACTGGCTCCCAGAGTTGCTCAAGAAGATTCAAAAAGGAGCCGGCAGAGGAATCTATTAGGCAACATTTTCTCTTGGCATTGAAATCTCTAAGCTAATGACAGCCTTGAAAAAGGAACCAGATTACTATCACCCTCAACTCTTTGACCTGATGACAAGCTGGACTGCTTCCAGTAAACAAATGCTTTGTGATAACTTTATAGAAGCAATTAAAATAAGTAGAGAGTCACTTGAATTATTTTTTTCCTTCCCTGTTTGTGAATAAATGCGTGCTACTTTGCCAGAATTCCCCCGAGAAACAGAAAACTGCAGCGTAACAGCCAGGAGCAGCACTTGAGAAAGTCCCCGTCCGCCTGATCCGCCATCAGCTGCCCACGGAGGGGAACAGCACAGCATTGCACAACGGCTGTGACTACAGATTCCTGGGCTCCGTCCCATCAACAACAAGTTCCTGTACATAGGTGCATGACTTCAGTGCTGGTTTTCTAGAGCAAGGTGAAGTGTCGACAGCCTCCACCCAGAAATCAGTACAAAGGAGAAAAAAAATAGTTGACAAGATTTTGCAGGAAATTATTTAACACTAGTCTGCTTTGCTGTAAATTTGGCACTCGTTAAATGCAAAAAAGAAAAGCCTTTAAGAAGCAGCACTTAATTACTCATGGATTGTTTTAATTGCTATTACAAAGCAGTAGCTTTTAATTACAGATCATATTAATACAAAATGATCTGATCATGATCATTAGGAGTTACTGTGGTGCTCTTGTTCACCAACACAGCATCTTTGTATTTAAAGTACAATTATGTCATTAAAAAGCCACGGGAACTTCATCATTAATGTGTGGGTAGCGTAATCTTAATTTCCTGCTGCAGATATTGAACTGAGACCAATCATGCAAGATTTTCCAGTATGTAAAACAACTGTCACTTTTCATTACAAAGACTATGAAGCAAAAGGAACACTGAAATAACAAGGCTGAAACAACAGTTTTCCAGATTTAGAAAATCCCTTGGCACATGTTGTCTGGGAGCACTTTTTTTCAATGGCTAAATTTTCCCAGGAGTTCTGAAAACAAGGTGTAATGTCCCTTTGTTCAGTGTTCAATTCTGGGTCAGCAAATAAGTCAACAATAGACTATTCAACTCATCCTTCATGCCAGTGATGGTGCCATCTCAAGTGTCTGAGGGATTTTTTTTTATTTATTCAAAGAAACCTGACTGAAGATCAATTGCCAGAGGCTGAAGATTTTAGCTCTTGATAATACAAAAAAAGGTCAAGAAGATTTAATGGCAAAATGTATAAAGCCAAAAGTAATGCCTGATTCAGAAATGGGAGTTGCCGGGGAAAAAATCTCCAACAATAACTCATTTCAAGCAAGTGCAGACTCTGACATCAGCACAAAGGGACGTGAAGGTAGACAGTCAACTTCAGAAATGCTAAATAAAGGGCTCGGCCCTCCAAGATCCTGAACATTTTGCAAAATCAGGCAAGGAAAAAGGAAAATATAAAGCCAGCTTTATAAAATATAATAAATCCAAATACATACGTAACAGAAGTTAGATACATTCATCAGAATGTGCACGGTGCATGAACAATGAGAAAGGATGGGGAGTTTCATAAACACTCCAGAAAACCTGAATACCTGAAAGAAACGAACCTGGACTAAGTCTATTTAACACTTTTTTAGCCCTCAGCTTCCTTCAGACTGTAATTTCTGACCCGATCTTGACCCTCATGTTTGGCACCCTTCCTGTCAGATGCCGTGCACGCAGATACAGTGCCCTTTATGTGTTTCCTTTTAATCTCGTCACATCTCTCAGCTTCTGCTTTGGTGTTCAATAGTTCACCTTTTGTCTGATTGCTGCCCTTGCTCAGGTTCCAACCTTTACAGATCTGAGGACCTGTCAGACAAGGAACAAAAGACTTTTCTAAATAGATAAGGGAACATAAAAATAGCCACGGGTCAGATCCTGCTCGCAGTTACGACAGCGGACGGATCCTGTGAAGTGCTGTCAAGATGAGTCAGGCTTCTTCAGCTGCTGGCTCTCCAGTGAAAGCTGATGAAATCCCCAAAACTTTTCAGCCTTAAAGCAGCAGCACAGCTTCAGGTGAGGACCGGGACACCAAGAGAAAGGACAGCTGCGTCCACCTGCCTGAAGCTGCCTCTAGCACTGCTGCATCATCACAGAGGGCTCGGTGCCAGCAGGACGCAGGAACCCAGCACAACTCAACACCTCGGTGGTACTCAAACCCCTCTGCACAGCAAGGCTGGCAGAACAGAACCATCCAGAGACAGACTGGGGTCTCAAAACCACCAGTACTTTCTAGTTCTTTGTCAACTATGGAAGCCCTCCAAACATCTGCATTCATCCTTACTAAACCTTGAGTTTCCAAAAGCTTGAGCGTCCAAACTTTGTCTTCTATGCCACGGTGCAGCAAAGCCACACAACTGCAGCATGAGGGAGTTCCCAGACCTGGGAGGCATTTATTACCCTCACAGCAGAACAGATCCCTACTGCAGCAGTTTGTGGGATTCAAAGAAATTTTTTCCTATTACAAGGAGAATGCTTTAAGGTTCTGTTCCTAGCACAGTAACACCATCTTAACGCTCATGTAGGTAATCTTTAATAAAGCTGTATTAATTAATCTCCTTCCTATGCACAGGATGGTGGTCTTGTAAAGATGAGAAAGAGGCATTCAACGTGGCATTAAAAAACTCATGCAGACTGCATGTATTATTTAAAAGCTCTATTTTCATGTGTAAAATCAAGAGTTAACCAAGCACCTCAAAGCCAGGATAACGCTACTCCAACCCAGGAGCTTTCTCTCTGACCAAAATCTGGCCTATGTTACCACAGAAAACAAATAAAAATGGATTCCTTACTCCTTTCTCAGACAATTCAATCAATTTTTTTTTTTT
>WBMW01000333.1:2630187-2688259 GCA_013396635.1 Penelope pileata | reverse complement strand
TTTTTCCCAAACATTTAATTATTTTTTTTTTTTTTTTTTTTTTTTTTTACTTCCTGTCCATTGTCCATCCTGCTGGTTATGAACTCCTTCAGCCAGTGCCTGGGACCAGGAAAAGCACATCCATTGTTTTTTCACAACTTTGTTCCTTCAATTCACTGTATGTGAAGTCAGCCTCCATCTCTCCTGCACCATGCCCCCTCTATCGGGCCCATATTGACACTGGAGACCTTCCTGCTCCTCCAGTACCACTGCAGTCCTTGTGCAGATGCACGCAATGGAAACGTTTATAAAGCTGTGAATTTACAATGTGCAACAAGCACTGAAGGCTGGACTAAATGCAGCAGATGCCACTATTATGCATAGTTACACATTTACATTTTATATATAATTTACATGCTACATGTTTCCTGACTTTTCTTTTAAAACAAAGTTTCGGAACAGCCCCTTTGCCTTCACTGCAACCTCGTAAATCTGCAAGCTCTCCTGTGAAGGACAAGAGAACAACAGAATAAGGAAAGGAGTGGGTGGAGAGAAAAACAACCTCTTTGTTAGGCATCCTCCTTGTTGGCCCAGTTACAGGAAGTTGGATGTTCAAATATTAGCTAAAATGTAAAAGATATACATCTGTACTCTGTTTTGTAATGGCAACAGAAGAAGCTGCTGACGTGGCACCTTCCTGGTGTTTGGTGACTAAGGATGACACGGCTTGTGAATGGAAGCTTTTTATACGCCAGTGGAATTTCAGGTGCTAAATGCAGAGAGGCAATTCCTGCCTGTTATTCACAAAAGGTTAGGGAATAAAAGGAAAACCATCACAGTGCTTCATCTCATCCATTCACACAACGCATGGTGACTCACGGCTGCTGACAAAGCCTGGACTCCCAAGCAAGCGTTGTTGTTATCAATTTTTTTTAATTTTGAAGTGAGGATAGCTGCAATTACCACTCAGCTGCCACTCATTCTACTAAAACTTTTATGTGCCTAAAATAGCAAATAAACCCACTGGAGCCAGACAGGAGCAGCTCGGTGCAGCAGCCTGGGGGCACATTCCCACTGGTTTTGCAGGAGCCCAGCTCCAGGTGTTCCTGCAGGCAGCACCCTGAGCTGCACACCCACACAAGCCAACCCCAAAGGGACATGGGTCCGATGGATGTGGTAGTGCAGCACAAGGAGAGCAGAACAATCACGGGGTAGCACACACATAGTAGGGCTCACCTGCTGCACTGTGACAATTCAAGACCAGTGGTAAGAGACAGGCAAGAAAGATGTGCAGATCTGTATGGGAAGCAGGAGGCATCTTCCATAGAAAAACTACAGCTCATCTAAAGCAAAACTGGAGACAGCAAATTCAATCTGCAGGTTCAGCAAATTCAAGAGGAGAAAACAAGGATGATTTATCTCTGAGTTCTTGCTGCAGTCTGTGGCCAGCTTTAGCTAAAATGTAGTAACTGTCTACTGCTTATACAGCATCTTTCATCCCAAACACTCCCCAACACACATCTCCACTGAAATATCAGACATTTCAACTGTAACACAAGCAATAAATAATTTCCACCAAAAAAAACAAAATTTTTTTCTGAACTGGTTTGGAAACCTGTGGGCACAACTTCCCAATAATGATGTCCCATACAAATATCAAAACAGGACTTAGCTCTAACCAACATTTTCTACGAAAGAAAATCTAAATAAAGTCTCAGCTGGGCTCATAATCCATTTACATAAGGGAGTCTCCACACACAGCTCATGGAAGTCTACATAAAGAGAAATGAGAACGTGCACCAACAATAAATCCAGCTAAGGGTCATCGAATTGTTTGGACAGAGTTGTGGCAGCTGATAGTTTGTGTTCCACTGGCTTTGTAGGTCAACTAATAGGCACTGTGATGCCAGACATTTGAGTACATGGTCATTAAGCCAGAATTTTTTTGCAAAGCCAGAAGAGCTTAGATACTACCCATATGGTCCACAGCTAATTTTAGCCACCAGTGAAGCAAATGTATGTTGCTATAATAAGAGATACAACTGCTGTACTGAGATGACACCATTAATTTAGGAAGTACGGAGCAGAAGCTCACAGTCCCTGCTATCCTGATTGTTCATCTGCAGCAAGGAATGATTTGTCAAGTCAACAACATTGGTTACTCAATGACTTACAAAGCAGGAGCAAGCAGCTTTTCAATAGCTCATGCTTGTCACTGAAAGAGCATGCTCTGCACTGCTGTTCAGTGTGATGTGAAGAAATGGAAAACGCACATGAAGTAGTGATAGAAGGTAGAAACATGAAAGGAAGGAAAAGAAAAACGGACAAAACGTTTTTCTATATATCAAGGCTGTAAGAAGACTATTTCAGATGAATTTTAAGTGACTATGGCTAACTAACACCAAATATATGTTAACTGCCATTCTACACCAGAGACTACGTACCCTCAACATTGCTATGTCCTAAAGAGCAGCTGAGACCAGAAAGCTGCACCTGCAGAATGCGTTATGCAGGCACCAGACACACAACACAACCGCCCACAGTGGAGCTTCACAGCCGCTGGCAGCGCGTCTCCCAGTGCCAGGCAGCACACAACGCGACGCTGCCACCAGCCCCTGCCATGGCTGCCTGCTGTCTGCACACCTCAGCCAGGCCTGGTGACTGCTGCCAGCATCGTTCTCAACTGCTGTTTCCTTCCCAGCCAGTCTCCCACTGGCTCAAGCAATCCACGGGCCACATCTCCTTGCTGCCCCCGGGCTTCCTCCAGCCCAGCAGCCGCCCACCCAGCCTGCTGGCCTCCTCCTGACCGCTGACCCATCTTCCAGCCCCCACCAACACTACTGCCACGATTCGCACTGCCCCCTCCCAGGAGGGCAACAGGAAACACACAATGCTCCTATTTCTCACAGGTAAAGCCGCAGGAAGTCAGTTCACTCTCCCCGCACGTTAAGGCTGGTTAAACAGAACATTGCATCCAAGTGAGGTATTTCCTAGCAATTATTTACACACCTAATGGGGACTATCTTCACCTGATAACCTCCCAGCAGCTGTTAAAACAGCCCTGTGGACACAACACACTAACTTCTCTATTCTTATCTCCAGCCATAACCCATGTTTGTTTCCTTTACAAGCTCTTTGGATCGGGAACCATCACCTCGTGTACCGTGCTTGCGTGCGCCCTGAGCCCCAGAGCTCCTAGGAAGTGACAGAACATTACTGACAAGCAGACACCAACTCTGCGAACCTTCTTTTTTTCAAGAAATATCTCTTCATAGTTGATTTTAAGTTTTCAACAGAAGTTTCCACAGGCTTTCAGGCTCTCACAGTGAAGGGGCCTAGCTGTACAAGCCAAACTTCTTGCATGAACTAGCTTGGAAAATTTAGCAATTTGTTAGGTTCTTGGGAAACTTAACGCATGACAACATGCAATTTATTTTGAAATGATGGGCATGTGAACCATTTTCAGTGTGTATTCTGATACGCAGGGAGAATAAACCAAAGCAAGCGGCAACTTGGACAAGCTGTAAAATAGTACGTACGCACGGCTCTGAATTCCTGCTGTCATCTGGAGGGGCACAAGGACTCCCTTAGAGCTAGTAAGTGATTGCTCTTTGCTTTGCAGGTTTTTAACAAATCAGCTATTACAAGAACGCCTTCTAACTCCACACAAGGACTTTCCAAGTGAAGAAGTTTCCTAATATAGAAAAAGAATTAATCATACCAGTTGCAAAAACGTCCCTAAATATAACTGCATTTTTAAACAGTTAAGTCTGAGTTATGTACCTTCAAAACCCTGCCTGCCTTATTTACCCACAGAAATAGATGACTAAGGATGATGGCTCAGGCCATGAAGTCACCTGCAAATGGGGGCAGACAGATGCATGACAGCACTACAAAATAACTGCTAAGTAGGAGGGATGTGGGAAAACGCAGGGGAGAAAGGACTGCTCGAGTGCTAGTTGTTCTGCTTAGCATGTTTGACTAACTCAGACTGTACTCAGGTGTTGCTGCTATGGAGCACGGCAGCAGCCAAACCACCCACGCTGAGCAGTGCTGGGGATGTGACCAGAGGCTCAGCACTGCCCGGGCTCTGCCCACATCCCTGTGCCTGGGTGAGCCTGGAGCTCAGAAGCAAGCTGCAAGGAACAAACTCACGTGACTTCCCACTAGCTAATTCCATGGCTTTTTCAAACTGTAAGATAAATGAGAAATAGATTCAATACTTGAGAAAAACCCTCTGTGGTCAGTAATTCTAACTAATTAAAAAAACCCACTATCTTTTCTTCCAGCCTAATTGTGTGTGAAATAGAGATGAACATATAATGATTGAGAAAACAAACATACAAACAAAGGAAACTCACCAAACCTCGGATTTTCTACATTGGCATTTAACTCTTACTAGGAGGCCAGAAAAGACACCAGGGAGTGACAAATCCAAGGGATCCTACGCTGAGCAACGCCAGCTCTACACCACTAGCCAAAGATCCAGTCCTCACACCACAGCCACGCAGGCTGTCAGCAGGAGCTCAGTGCTGCAGCCTCCGGCTGTGCCTCACCCCTTTCCCATCAGTTTCAGAGCACTCCTTGTAGCCATGCTTTGAGCAGGGGCCAACTTGGGGCTGTCTCTCCATCACCTGAGATGGGAGCAGAGCTGTGACCAACACGATGTGACAGCAAAGAGGCAAGAGGGCAGCCAGGACTTTGAGATTTTACTATCAGGTACGTCACTCAACGGCCAAAGCAGACAACACTAGCAGCAAGGCAGAGATCAGAACAATGTCCTCCACTGGTGCATGCACCCTTTCAGGCTAGCTAAAGCATGATGCTCGCTGCTAATTTTCAGAGCACAGGAAAGGAGTTCCTCCTTTCAGCACCCAGATGTCACCAAGCATCCTGTATGTGCTGAAAGAACAACGCTGCTCTCCTACAGCTCCTGCCTGCAGCCCCGTGGCCATCGCAGCCCCTGCAGCCCCCAGGGCAGCCCCAGCTGCACAGCAGGGGCTGTGCACAGCACGGAGGGGCATGCAGCTGGTGCTGCCCCACACAGGGCTCTGTGGAGCCAGGGAGCCCAGCCACGCTGGGAAGGCAGGCAGCTGTCCGACATTCCTGCAACGTAAGGCCAGATCCTGTCTCTTTGGGAAGGCTCCTGCATGCTCCCAGGTTGCTGTGACAGCGGGGTGGGGTGGGCTGTGCAGCAGCAGGCTGGCTCTGGGGCTGCTGAGATCACCTCGCCCACACCCTCTGGGCAGCCCACGCACAGCAAGCAGAGCGCTGCCTGCTCCAAAGGAGAACGGAGGATTAGCTTCTCACCAGCTCCACAGAGCATCCCATGGCAAGGTGTGCATGCGAGAGTCAAAGGAAATGAGCTCTGACTCCGCTGTGGTTCCATCTCCAAGCAGAAGCTCTTTCTGCCGGCTGATACAGTCAGCACAGCCCAACCGAACAGTCTGATGGCAGCAGCTCTCTGGAGTCCCTAAGGATCACTGGAGACAAATTATAATGAGCACATCAGCAGCGTAATTGCACTGCAAGCTAAGAAGCAAAGAACAGAAAAACTTCATGTTCTTTGTTGCTGACTGAAAAAAAACCTTAAAATAACATAGTTGCAAAAAAGTTGAGGTGGCCAATTAGGGCAGATGGCTTGCTTCAGAGGCAGGATTAGGCGAGCGGAGCCTCCCCACCCAGCTGCCACAGCAGCCTTGGGGCTCCATCCTCCTCCTCCTCCTCCGTGCGGCTGGACCGGCTGCAGCTGGGCAGCAGGAGGATCTCCACAGGATATATGCAACCAGCACTTGTATGGCAATTCATTACTTAGAAGTCATGTTCAGAATGTTCAGAAACATTTTCCTTAACAACAGCCACAAAACAGGATGATGCAAGGGCAATGGAGCTGCAGGTAGTGTCACAGTAAAAGTAAAGCAGGTTTTACTGTCCTGCTGTTTAGATGCACTGCTAGTGAGCCTGAGATCACATTTATTTGACTTTGTATGTATACACACATATATAAAGTACTATGTATAAAAATATATATGAAGTTATATATGAAGTGTACACGTATATAAATATATACATAAACACTATTATTATCAGCCCACCTCTCCAAGGCATTTCCCAACGCATCTCTGCGGGTCAGACAAACACCTGAGCACCCTCCAGCAGATGGGAAGTGCCAGCCGTTGCTTTCCTCTGCCTCACATCCATGCGATTCTCCCACTCCCCGTGAGCACAGGCCGTGGGCAGCCAGCAACACCCCTGCCTGCTGGCCTCTACCTGCACCCTGTAACTTTACCTCCTTCCTCTTCTTTTTCCTCCTCTCTGCTGCAAAGTGGTTATGAAACTCACGCTGTGTCAGAATGGAGCAAGGTATCTATACTGCTTTTGAAGGAGTGTAAGAGCAAAAAAGGCAGAGCACAACACCTCCAGAAAGCAGCGACTTGTTTGTGTGCTTCACTGAGAAGCTCAAAGCCCTGCCACCTCGGGAAGAAAACACGGGGACCTTGAAGCCAGGGGCTTCAAACCAGCAGCTTTAACCCAACAGCACGACGTGACCCAACTGGCTGAAGGCACATCACTTTCTTCTGCAACTCCCACAATAGCTGTGTCCCTTTGCTGCCCGCCTGGTGCAAGGCCTAGCAGCCCTCTGGCTCGTTACCCGGCTCCTGAAGCTCCACGTGAATGAACACCAGCAGACGTCCTGTTGGCAGCTGGACGCTTGGCTGAGGAACTGTCCTCTGTACAACAGCAACTGGTGGAGCCTTTCATCTTCAGGCTGAAAGCCAGCAGCAGGTGCATCAAAAGCCATGCACAGGTTTCTCCTAGGCAGGTTTTGCACCACCATGCAAAGATCAGAGAAGAAGCCCACAGCCTCTCCCAGCTGCCAGCTCTGCTGGGGACGCAGGAGCACGGCGTTTCGGAGAGATGCTGTCAGGAGTCGTGAGCTGTATCAATTCCCTTACAAAAACATAACATCAGCCGAAATATTCACATCTCCGCAGTCTGTGACCACAGCCATCACTACAACAATTACATTTCTCTACAAGTGCTCATTTTGCACTCACAAACGCTCACTTTACACCGCATGACTGACCTTAAACGCCCAGAAAACGCAGGCTTAATCCCTACTTTTCCCACATGCAATGATACTTAAAGCCAAATTTACAAAGGTATTGAGGGACCCAAGGATAATAACCGGTTCCGCAGCGGGTACCTCAGCATCATCAGAGCAGGCACAGGAGCTGTACTTATCTCATCACGCCCTTCTCCTGCATTTTTGAATGCCTAACCACCACGACCCGCTCTGAAACAAATCCACCACGCGCACCTGGGCTGCAGCGCTCCTGCAGCAGCAGCACTCCCGGCACCAACACACCGCTGCAGAGCATCTCTGAGCCCCCGAATGAACTTAGACAAACTTGGAACAAAACTCCATCCCTCTGGTGGATATTCTGCAGTTGCTCCCATTTGACAAGGCTTCCACTGAGACGGCATGAAGGACCTTCCCCTAAAAACAGGAGCCCAGTGACAGCAAAGCTTACTTCAGGGCTTCGCAGAGGACGGAGCCTCCTCAGCACGCCCAGGGGCACCGCAGCAGAGCCCGTTAGCTGGTGTTTTCCCCCACACTGGGCAATTAGGATGTCCCAGAAGCATGGCTATAAACCAACTCCACAAAGCTATCTGCACTTCATGGTAGCTGCTCTTTATCATTTTCCAATCAACGCTAGTTGGCTTCTAATTGATTTTATATTACGTCCCTTACCAGAAGTAAGAATATTGTGTTTACTAGGGCAGCACAAAGAGGGCAGGCCTATTCTTACTGCTGTATTTAATGCTGCTGCTAATCATGGAGATTAGACTGAAACAATTACAACAGCTAATTAAAGAACAATGCGGTTTTTGGCATCTTTTCTCAGACAGCACTATTGGGAATTCCTAACTCAGGCAAAGCAGGGATAATTAAAAATCGAGCTCTGGTTTCCCCTGCACTGGCAGCTGGATCCCGCTGATTAAACTGCAAATAAAACACATGAAACCAACACTTTGTAGTGTATCCAATTTCACTTAAAAGGGCCTTTAAAACTGAATCATAAACAGAGAAGCAGCGCACAGCGAATTTCTGAGCTCAGGCTCCGTGCTCCCGCCTGCAGGTGTCTGTTCACTTCTGCACAGAGCGCGGGACAACAGCCGCAGCGCCCACGGCCCTTCCAAAGGCACCTTACCTTCGTGAGGATGGCACCAGAAGCAAGGAAGCCCAGATGTAGATACAGACAGAACTCCAGATGGCTCTATGGAACAGGCAGAGCAGCACCGGGGGCAGAGGGGCTGCCACACGCTGCAGCTGCTGTGCTGTCCCCCTGGGTCACATCACCCCATGGCATCGCCCACGGCGGCAGTGCAGGTACCCAGACAGACCTACACAGCTGTGGAATGAGTGTAATAAAGGCAGGTGTTTACTCTTGGCTTGCATTTGCCTGTACACTTCTGCCCTCACAGAAAAGCAGCAAGAAAACAAACAAACCAAAAGCAGGAGGCACAAAGGGCGATGCATAAACACCCAACGAAGGCGATGCATAAGCGCCCAGCAACTTGTCCTGTGCTGCTGGGGGTGCTCAGAGACCTGCCCCAGGCTGCTCCTGCCTGTGCTCTCGGGACAGGGACTTCACATCTGCTAAGTAACAAGGAGACACAGTCAAGATTTTGAAAGTAATGTCAAAACTTGGCTTTGCAGAGGAGCACCAGTATCAGCCCCCATTCACTGACTCCACCTGCAACTGGACACACCTCAGGCCAAGCTGATGTTGGAGCATGACTATACCACAACTGTGACCTTTTTTTAGCATTATATATTAATGTATTTAATAAACAACATTATATATTAATATATTTCATAAACAACAAACAGCAAGCAGAGACTATGCACTCAACACCAGCAATATTTCTGGCAAAGAAAAGTGCTTAGGAGCAGGGTGCTGGTGCCAGTGGCCACGAGGCCAAGGCAGCACACAAGGCCACGCCACCAGGAGCCTGATGCTCTCTCAGAACAGGGCACACCCGGAGGCTGAGATGAACACAGGGCCCCGGGGCTGGGCAGCATCCCCAGATACAGACACTGAAAAAGTACCACAAGGGTACTTCCAGGTGGGTTTCTCTCCTTACACAACACAGGCTTGCAGATGAGTCAGAGATAGAGTTATAATGGAGAAATCTTTCTGCAAATCCTCTTTCAGGGCACTGGGGAAGGAAACTGGCCTCATTTCAGCCCGCAGGCTGCAAGGAGAAGTGGCTGACAAAGAACTGTGAAAGCAGAAGAGAACCAAACCCCACATAAACGGAGGGACCTGGCCAACAGCTCACAGCGTCCCTTGGAGACCCCTGACGTGCTGTGTGACTCTCCTCCACCTGATAAAATGGGACTAACAGCCATGGCAGTAATTCCCTCTTGTTAACTTCACTGCTTAAATGTACTCACGCTACCCATGTACGCGTTACACATGCACAGAGGTGAGACACCCCTCACACTGCCTGCTGTTTCCCGTTCCCTTGCTCAGTCTCTAGCAGCACGTAACAGGAGTTCATACCAGAGCAGCAGCTTTCTCATTTTGCTCTGAAGTTACAAGTTGGTTCTTGATCCCTAAGATGAAATCTCGTGATTAAATGAAGTTCTGGCAAAGAGAAGCCAAAGCACAGTTACCCTTCTGCATCTACTAACATTATGTCTTTATGCACCTGTGTAGAAGTAAGCTACACCATTTTTTCTAAAAACACGTTACTTTAGATATACAAAATGATGCAAGTATAATGGTTCTTTCGAGGCTACATTCCAAAACTAGTTTTAAACTTGGAAAAACTATTAAAGGGAGACAGCTGGAAAAAATACTTCATTTTTCATTTAGTAATAAGTGCTTGAAAGGATTGCAACATTTTATAAGGTCACATGTAACACCATCTATGGCACTACAGTGATGTATTATTCAGCTCCAGCAAAGAATATAAATCCTTGTAATGCACACAGTTAAAATGTGGTTTAATTCTCATTACCCTTTGGCTTTGACTCAGAGCTCCTGCTGTGTGTTACAGCGTTCAGATGATGCATATTTCCTGAGACTCTTTAATTAAAGCTGCAGTGCACGGCTTTCCCTCTGGCTGCCGGTCACCCCACCTGCCCGTCCTGCCCTGCACCCCAGCCTGGGGAACCCAGGGAGCCGGGACCCACAGAGCAGCACGTGCTGCTGGTGCTCTCCAGGCTGGGCAGGCATTCAGTCCCTGCTGTTGCACAGTCAAGGTCCACGTCAAAACACAACAACTAGGAGACTGAGAAAATTCAGCTCCTCCCAGTAACGTCTCGGGGCGTGCTGATGGTGCAGACCAGCAGCCTGCAGCACACACACGGTGCTGCTCTGTTAGCCCCGCTCCCAGGGCCCGGCTCGCAGGCAGCTCCCTGGAGGCGCAGGACCTGCGGCTGGCGCTGCTCCCACACTGGTCCCACACTGCTCCCTGCTCCAGGCTTCAGCAGGGAGGGAGCTGGAGCCTCCGTGCTTCTCTGGTACGCGGGTGTGTAACAGCACTGGGTCTGATAGACATGATCTGCTCACCTTCTGCAAAACAAGCAAAGTATTTGGTTTTGTCTGAAAATGAACTGAAAAAAAACAGTTCAAGTGTTTCTAAAACTTGGGACTGGTAAGAGGAGCAGCCGTTTCTGCTCCAGGGGGCTCAAGCAGAGCCGAGAGGGGCAGCCCCCAGGTGCCCCAGAGCAGCACCCAGGCACCCCCTGCCCAGCAGCACGGAGGGGCTGAAGCAGGCCCCATTGCAGCTGTCTGCACCGGCTGCCTCGAGCACATGCATCTGTGAAATTCACTGCTTTTCAGCACTACTGCTGATAAATAATTAATTTACATGTCTATTAGGACAGCAAAAGGCAATTCACTGAACTTATAAGCAAGTGTTTTTGTATCAAGGGCCAGAGCCGGGGAAATGTTTAAGGGACACCTCCAGCCCACGGCACACAGGTCGCTGCCTGACCGAGCGCTGCTCCCCAGCTCTGCTGGTACCCGCCTGTGTGCAAACACCGTCATCAAAGATTCAAACCATCCAGTGAAAACAGCAGTTCCATAACATGGAATTTCAGCTTAAGTCCTATAATTTTGAATCTGAATAGAAAAACACTGCATTCTCTAAGAAAATAGCACGGGCAGAGTTCAGCCCTCGCTGCGCCGTTTCAGACGCTGCAGTAGGAGGCTGTGCAGCCACGCAGCCCATCACAAGGGAATAACAGAGATACGGCCATGGGGACAGCGTGCTTGGGCAGCCAGCGCTGTGTTACCTGCAGGGAACAAGGCACGCTCCCACAGAGGAAGGCAAACATTAAGCAGAAGAAACGTCCATTTACAAAGCCCTCAGATAACGGGAAACTTCAAACTAGATGTTAAATCCATATGAAGAATATGAAATCAAGGAGGAGACAAAGCTTATGCTGTCAGAGCCACAACGTGATGCTGGGAGACGATGCCGGAGGGCAGGCGGGGCTGCGGGTGCTTTGCCAGCCCCAGTGGCGATGCCTGGCGCAGCAGGGAGGGGGCTGGGCGGTCTGGGAGCATCTTCAAGGAAATGGGGCTTTTGAGAATACACAGCCTAATCCCAGAGTCAAACAGATTCGCTCAAGATTTGGGACTCTAACTTGGGAAGGCATTCAAGCTGAAACAGAGCAAGAATTCACCTTGGACCAACAATACTTTATGGGCTTCCTCTGCTGGCACGCTGTGTTAACCATCCCAGCTCTCTCTGGAGCAAGGCAGCACAAAGGCTGTCAGACCCCCAGGGCACAGCCTGCACTGAGCTCCCAGGGAGCGGTCAGGAGCAGCATGGCCCCCTGGAACACTCCTGATAACGTCACTGTGTGAAAGTGGAACCACGCAGGCCGTCAGTACCTTCCTTTCCAGCACAGCAGAACAGCTTCCACACTGCTGTGTGCCACGGTGTACCCCACAGAGGAGAAAACTGCTCCGTTCTTTCTCAAGCTGCAAACTGACTTCATGGCAACTATTGGCAGTGAGACAAGGCAAAGCAGCAGGAAGTTTGTATGAAGATTTCTGCACTTCTGCCACTCAGAGCACCTCGCTGCTGCAGCCTGGCTGCAGGTCTCGCTCCAAACAAGAGCTCCCTTTGAGTTAAAAAGGTCTTCAGACATTTAAGGCCCCCCTTTATCAGCCAGCTGTGGTTCACCCCAGCTGGGTGGGAGCAGGACTCGCAGCGATGCTGCTGCCTGCGGGCACGCAAAGCCTCACTGCACAGCCTGGGGGCTGGGCAGCTCCTCCCCCATGGCACAACCCATAATCCAGGAAAGTCAACGGGATCACTTTAAATAAACCCCCAACGCTGAAATAAACTACTTTCCCATGAACAGCCAGGTGACACACGCCAAAGCTTCCTGCAGAACCGCAGCAGCAGCGGTGCCAGCAGCCGTGTGCCGCCAGCACTGCCCGTGCCGGGCTGCAAACCCGAGCAGGACACCCATGGGCCACCCCTGGTGCCTGACAGCCAGGGAGCCCTGCACAGGGGGGGCTGGGTGTACTGCAACCTCCTCATCATCAGGATTTAAAAATAAGATCAAACCCCAAAGGGTTGGTGCCTGTGTCAGATTTTAAACATTGGGCTATAGAGAATACCGTTACGTGCTCAAATCAGAGGAAAAAAGAGCAAGAAGCGTGTCAGCCATCAGTTTGATACCTAAAATAAAAAGGCAGTGACCCCCACTCACCCCAGGGCCGGAACACCGCATCTCGGTGCTTCCGCAGCCAGAGCACCGGCACAGACAGAGAGCTCAGCGCGGGCTGGACCCCGGGCTGACTGATAAAGCTCCAACGATTTGCTACATCAGTTACCTTGCACTTTTCTACTTTTAAAAAAAAGAGGAAAAAAGTAAACTATCATTCAAGACCAACATTTTGCCTGCTGTAGGCCACTTAGTGCAGCCAGGCAGCACGGCAGAGGTGCCAGCAGAGCCCACCGCTCCCGCCTGCCCCGCTCCCCACGCTGCCGGAGGCCACAGCCACGTGGGCATCCACACAATAACTCGTAACTAATTAACTTAGCGTCATTTTATAGGCACTACATGCCTGCTCTTCTAGTATTATGATTTCATTATCAGAGTTTATTAACATTGCTTTGCTTGCTGGCTAAAATCTCAGCCAAGAGCAGGCAGCCACACAAACAGCTATGAGCAGTAGCTGGCATGTACTGCAGAGGAAGAAGTACAATTAAATGACAAAAACAGAGAGACAAAGAAATAACAATTCCTCCTGCTTCCTGTGAAGCCACAGAACAACATGTAACGTGACTTGTTTATGAGCAGCCCCGCACAAGGAGCAGGGAACCACCGGCACTCTGCCCTGTCCCCGAGGGGCAGCACGGGCACGGCCCAGCTCTGCCTGCGGGCCCCAGCGGGGTGGGCTTTGGCCATCTCTCACCCTGAGGATTTCACAGCGTGACAGATTTCACTAATCCTGTTCTGAGGCTGTCAGCTCCCTGCACGCACACGGTGTAAGGAGCTTAGGCTGTAACACCAGGCCCGGCTCTGGCTGGGGATGGGAAGCCTCAGCCTCAGCTCTCTGCTGATGGCTGCACGCAGCCTCCCACCGCCCCCGCTCCTCGGGAAGCACCACCTAATGCACGGCTGGCTGTGCCTGGGCTCAGGCAAAACACACCCAGCAGAGCAGTGCCAGCTGCCTGGGGGACAGCAGCTCCTGGCCAGGGCCACCCATGCCACCCACCGGGACGTGGCAGGGCCAGCAGCCGGGGCACGCAGGACACGGACAATGTGCTGCCCCGTCCCAGCCAGGGCGAGCTGCTGGGGCATGGAAGGGGCTGGGCTGCCACCCACAGCTCTGTTTTCTCTTTGCAATTTGTGCAGCAAATTAACCCTGCTTTCATAAATCAAGAGCACCAAGTTCAGAAGTAAGCTTGTACTGTGGTCTCTGGTACTTCAGGAACTGGTTAATTACCAAGAGAGAAGTTCCCCTTCTGTTATATAAAATGGAAGTTGGAAGTTGCCAAAAATGGCCCCTTGGAAGCTGCCCTGGCTACAAAGTGTTTGTGAGCAGGTCTTGAAAATACTGCATGTGAAATGCGGTCCTGAACGCTGATATTCACCCAGTCATTCTCTCTTCAGAAATGGTTTGTGCATCCTGGTCCTGCAGGCCGGGGAGCCCCAGGAGCCCTCCCTGAGCGAGGATGGATTCCAGGGACACAGCCATCAAACTGCTGCAGAGGACGCCATGGAGCTGTGACACACAGGTGTGATTTAACCACGGAGACGTTCCCAGCTGCTGCGCTCATCTTTGCCCACATCCATGCATCTGATCATTAGGCAGGAGCAGCTCAGCAACCCGATAGCATCAGATGTTTCTATAGGGACTGCGTTAAGAAGAGCGCAGTGGTTAAGTCCATGCAAATCCACTTTCATTTTCCTCAGCAGGCAGTAAAACATGCTGTTCCTTCTTTACTTTGACAGAAGGATCAGAAATCCTCAACTGAAGTGAGCAGAAATCGCAGAACCTGCAAGAATCTGTAAGAAATGGCGGAATTTTCCTCAGTGGCCATTTATCCTGTAGGCTGAAATCAGCACCTCACTCACTCCAGTACCATATAAAGTTGCTGCTCACCCCAAAGAACCACGAGTTAGAAGTAACGCACCGATTCACATTTTGCAAAGCAAGCAGCCTGGAAGTTTCCATTATCTTCACAGCAGATTTCATAGAAGACCCCATGCTTACCGTGCTGCCCACCCAGCCAGCTCAGCACAGCACTGCGAGGGGCTGGCTTTCTGCAGGCTCCGAGACGCTCACGCTCTCGTTTTTTCATGAATATCAATTAACACCAGAAAAACCTCCAAGTTTCTAACTTGTGAGGTAACTGTGAGACTCAGAAAGGAATCCCAAAGACACCCAAAACGAGAGCTGGAAAAGCTTCAGAGTATTACTTTTAGCCACATCCTTTTACAAACACTTCCCTGATTACTTAACAACCCTTTTCCATATGATATTCTAACAACCGAAGCGCAGAGCGATGTCTGTCCTCACTTCCAGCAGTGGGTACAGCACCCACTCACACCCTCAGAGCCCCCCAGCAGCCCCCCGGTGCCCGAGCACAACGGCAGCCGCCGGGTGCTGCCAGCAGCATGCCAGCAGTGTGCCAGGAGCACGCGGCTGCTGCTCTCAGCAGCCACTGAACGGCAGGTGCAGCACCCCCAGACACGGCCAGCCGGCCCTTCTGAGTCATTTATTGAATTAAGACAGAACATTGCAAAGAAAGGAATTATGGGATAATAAATACCTTCTAATGACAGGATTTCTTTCCTTACACAAGGATAGATTTTCTATAAAAGAGCTCGCTCTCAAAAAAAAAATTGGAACGGTAGGCAGGAGCGCACCAAGCAGCACTGCTGAAGCAGACACTTTGCCCAGGGGCACTCAGCACCACTGCACAGAGGCCAGCCCTGCAAGCAGGATGTGCCCTGGCTGCAGAAAGGATTGAGGAGGGAACCTGGCTTCACCGTAGCACAGCACACAGACTGCTGCACAGCCTCAGCCAGCAACATCCACTTCCCCAATGCGGGATAGCAGGAACAGATCTTCAAAGCAGCTTTCACCCTGGTTCTCTGCCAGCACGTCATCCCCTCCTGCACCGCCCAGCCCTCCCCAGCTACGGCAACTCCCCAGCTGCAGCCCTCCTGGCTTTGCTTCCCCAGGCACGGCATGATTGCTTGCTATATGCAGTTCTCATATTCGGATTCCAGGTTATTTCAGCAATTTCTGAAAACCACAGTGCCTGGGAAAGGCACACGTTGCTTTCAGCAGGGCTGCAGTCAGCAGCTACCCTCGCTACGAGCTGCCCAGGTGGGACCGCCCGCTGGAAACCACACAGCAAAGATCAGTCCATGTTCTGACTTCCAACAACAAAGGTAGAATTGGAATTTTATGTTCTGGGAAGAACAGTAACTATTGTTTACTGTTGCCATAGCTTAGTGGCGATGCAGCTGACGTCCCAGCCGCCTGCAGCAGGGAGGTGTGCACGCATCTCTGCCCGGGGCAGGCTGAGCCCCGCAGCCCTCAGGAGGCAGCGCTTGGTCTGGGTAGCATGGGCCAGCCCAGGCTCTCTTCTCTGATCTCATCTGTAACATAAAAAGAAGCCACGTTCCACGCTCCCAGGTAGCCTGTGTGAGGCGTGCAGCTGGAGCTGTCTCCCCCATGAAGAGGCAATCGGACACCGCATTTAGTTTCAGGCTTACAATTACTCCCCTCACCTCAAAAGCTTAGTTCACAATTTGATCTTTAGAGTGAAAAATGAGCTAGCAAGACAACAACCTTAAAGCCCTGCACTAAGAAGGTCTGTGATGGCACTCCAGAGGTCTTTCACTGGCAAAAAGAAAACACGCAGGAGTGTTTGCGACACGCCGTGCTCTGCCAGCCCCGAGCTCTGCAGGGCTCCCAGCACCTGAGCCCAGCACCCCACAGCCACGGAGCAGCAGCTCTGGAAGGAGACTGGCAGCGATCTCTCCATCCCAGAGATGACAAGCTGCATTGCTGCAAGGGAGAGAAAAACTGCGCCAGAATTCCTCTCTGGGCTCACTGTGGCTGAGGGCATTGCATTTGGCTTCTGGTATTTCTGTGAGATGAGAGCTGGGATGTGTGACATGGGAACAGCCCTGTGCTCCTGGGTGAAGGTAACTTCTGAAACCCTGAGTGAAGGAGTCACAGCTCTTCCAGAGGTAACGTACAGCTGCCCCAGCTGCTGAGAACGGCTGCCATCCTCTTTTTGTTCTCTCCCTTCTCTCCCACTCATGCTCAGATCTCTTTACATTTTAGTGAGATGAACGTGCCTGACCCCCCAGAAGCGTTCTGCCAACAGGACCTCACCAACCGCCCCCGGGACGCACAGAGGGGTCAGTTTGGGTCACGAGCTCATAGTGAGATTTCGTGATTGCGAGGTTTGCTCTCGATAGACCTCTCCAACACAGTGAAAACTGAGTTTCTGGGTTTCACCCTAGATGAGTATCATTTTGCAATACAGTGCAAATAAATTTGCCACATCCTACTCTCTTGAATGCAGCTCTTAAAAAGCTGATCATCTTTGCACAAAATCACAGCATTACACAGCTCATGCTCGCTATGGGCAACTTAACATGAAAAAACGTGGAACTGAAGAATAGTTGTTGGGAGCTATGCGACCTCGCTTAGCAGAGCCTGACAGGGAGAGCAGGGAAGGCCTGCCAGCATCGCCTCCTGGCACGCTGCCCCAGCACCGCAGGTGGGAGTGAGCCCCAAGGACCCCGACGTGCTGCTGTTTGAATGCTGCGTCCAAGCTGAGCACAAACAAAACACTTTGCTATGTCTCTAAAAGAGAGAAGTGAGGGAACTGTGCAAACAGTAACTCAAGTTCACAGAAATTGTCTCATCCTTGTAAAAATACTAGAAAAAAAGAAGTTTGCTCCGCTCCCAATTTCCTTTTGTTCGCTCACACAGAGCTGTCAACTTACAGGCACAACCCAACGTGCATCTTCACGGGAGAATTTAGAGTCCTGCTGAAGCAGAGGGGTTTCCAGGAGCACCCTTTCCTTCAGACCACTTACAGTCGTGCTTGCAAAATTTTCAACAGCTGTTGAAACAGTTGGAAAATGAGGGAAAAGATCAAAAACCTCACAAGACCACCTCCAGAACAGCGTCCCCTTTCAACATACAGCATGGGCTTCAAAAGTCAACACCGAAAAGCCCAGCTGAGCCCGAGCCGAGACAGGAAACCTGCGGGCAGGGGAGGCCAGCTCTCCAACGAGCTGATTCATCCCACCCGTGCAGGAAACCACCGAGCAGAGAAACCGCTCACCGGCCCCCCCAGCCCGCCCTGACAGAACGCTCCCATCTGCCCCCAACGAAAAAGGAAGAGAATGGAACACGCCGAGAGACTTCTGCAAATCTGGGGATTCTTCGCTAACCACACTGGTAACACCCTGCTCAAGTCAGCAAGACGTTCAGGCTGCCGAGGTTATTTTTCACACAATGCTTCTCACAGCAAAGAAAACAAACCCCTGCAGCTACGGTCTAATTGCTGACTTGAGGGTATGGATCCACAGCAACGTACACTGCTAAGGTGAACGCTTCTGACCACATCACCTGAACTTGAAGGGAAACACACTGCCAGAAACCCGACCGGAGCTCCCACCCCCCGCAGGACAGCGACAGCCGGGTCACTGCCCCTCACAGCCTGCAGGGCCCTGGGACATCGCCTGCAGGGCGCTGTCACCGCCCCTCCCCATCCCTCTCCACACCACGAGCACGCAGCTTTCTACAAAACACGGATTCACAAGGGGTTGTGGCTTTCAGTGACACTGAGAGAAAGCTCAACGCTCACAAGAATATAGTTAACTTCTACCTGAAGTTATTTGCTAACCAACGTGCTTATGCCCTCCCTCTCTGCCTCCCCAGAACTACCGAAGCCCACCAGAAGGTCTCTGGGGTCACCTGGCCCTGTGGAGGTGACCATGGGGTGACGGCAGGCAGGCCCCAGCCAGGCCTGCTGGAGCTCTGCCTTTCACCCCCTCCTCCAAGCATGAGATTCTCTTCACACGCTCATATGTGCACCCCCCACACTACTTCTACTGACACAGACCTGTTCTTCAAGTCAGTAATGAAGCAGATTTGATTGTTACTGTGTATTTCTATTTCTGCATCACCCCCGGATCTGTACTTCACTACGTGCTCTGTGCTTTGATGCCGCTGCAGAATGACACTGTACAACAACCTGCGTGCGATCCTTCCTTGCCACTTCTGACTCAAAGGTTTGGCTCCAACGTGAGGTCCATAAAAAATGGAGCATGCTTGTTGAAACAAGTACAAAACAGAAGTTTTCCCCAGCAAAAGGCCATCAGAAGACAAAGGTAGCACTATTTATGCAGTCATGAAGGGACACTGGAGATGTATATTCCAAACACACACTCCTCTTCAGCATGCAAAGACCATTGCCTTTGTTGCCTCCCAATGATCAGTGAGAATGGAAATCAATGATGCTGCCTTGTTAGAAAACACAAATCAAAGCATCAGCGACTTGTAAAATCCCTTCTGTCACTTTGACCTTCTCATGCCAGGCATCTCCACAGATTTAACACCATTCGTTGTAACGTTTAAAGAGGAAACACGCAGCACAACAATATTTTGGAGCGTACCCAAGCAGCTGGGATCGTAACACTCGCAAGGAAGCTGAGGATGCAAGGACAAACGAGGATGCCCTGAACGGATGCCTGCTCTGCCTTGAGCAGCCCCTCCCCTAACCCACACAGATCACTTCTGCTGCTGCCCAGCTGCAAACCAAGCCCTTGCCAGGCTCACCATCAGCCCTCCCTGGTTTCTGTAAAGGCTCTGGCTCTCTTCTTGCCCAGGCACTCCTCTTGGGAGCTACAGCTACTGCTGTCCCAGTCCCAGCTTCCCCAGGGCAGCCACCAGGTAATGGCAGATCGGCCCCATCTTTCAGAGAGTCCATTACAAGACGTGGGGGAACAGTACTAACCTGAATTTCCCATAGGGACTAGGAGGCTGGATCTACAAAAGAGCAAACAGCCATGACTCTGGAATAGTGGAGAAGGCAGCATTTTGAACCACTACAGGTCCAAAGCAGCAATGCTAGGAACAAATGCTTGAGCAAGGCTGACGTTCCTTTCCTAGAGATGCTCCTTCTCAGACATCCCACCATCAGGCAGAAATTGCAGGGCTCTCCAACACTCTGAGGAGCGAAGGAAGCTGCAGTAATTGGCACGGATCAGAAGCTCGTTAGCTACAGGACAACCCCAGGCTGCACACAGGCCCCTGCATCTTGGATTCCCTTGTTTCATTTCTTTACTAATTACAGTTGGCTGGTGCTTTGCTATTTTAAGGCATTAAACTTTTTCAGAAAGTTGATCACTATTTGGTGGTGGTAAAACCTTTTGACCTCAGTTAAACTCTTCCCCCCAACAGCTGCGGTTCCATCGCTGTTTTGTTTCCCACTGGGATGCCACCCTGATGAAAGCCTCTCTCCAGCTCTGCACGTTATGAGAGCACACCATGCATTTTCTGTACTTTAGCATCTTCTTTGGTGTCAAAATCTAAATCCTTAACTTGGCTCGGCCAGAAGATTCAAGCCTTGTTAAAGAACTTCTAAACACAACAGCACAAAAATTGTCTATTTAGCCAGTTAATTACGGGGTTAGAAAGAGATAACATCCCTACAGGAGGCTCCATCATTAGCGTTCTGGGATTAGTGCTCTAACAAAATCTTTACCAGGAACATCTTTTAAAGTAAAAGGAGCATTTAAAACCTCAGTCCTGCCGGTCCAAGGTATTACTGCAAAGTCTCACTTTCTACAGCACTCAGCTTAATTGGAATGCCTAACGAAGTGGAACCAGGTCAGTGATGCTTTCTCTTTAATCCATCACATCTGTCAAAATTACAAAGCTTTAGTTTAGTAAATTCTCATCTGTCAGATTATCAAGCTCCTCAGACTAATTTTGAGTTTTAATATCCCCAGAAACTCAGGACGCCATGATTCTCACGTGGCCCAAATCACAGACAAGAATGAAAAAAAATATTTGGCTTTCCTCCAAGAAACCATAAATTCTCTTTATTTTTATTTGTGCCTATAAAGCAGCTCTTGGTTTAATCTTCACTGTAAATACACCAGTGAAGAAACAAGCTATCAGCCCAGAAAAGAAACTCAAGGAAGAAGCAGGCTCTGGAAGCCCCCCCACCTCTCCTCTGCGCAGCACAGGACGGGGCGGGCAGCACGAGCTGGAGCAGCCTGGGATCCAGCTGCCGTACCTCTCTCCTACATCTCATCTGTCACCGACACGTTCCGGCACCAGGGTACCATTCCTGTGCACGTGTAGTGGATGTTATCTGACAGCTGGCCAAAAGGTATCAAGACTGGAAGGAGACTGAGAAACCTCACCAAAATCCAAATATATCACCAGCTAAGCTAGGAAAAAAAAAAATCATCTGAAGGTGAGAGAAGAGGCGAGAGGAATCATGTCTTTGGATGGCTTTCCATTTCTACAGACAAACAACGTTGGCACTCCCAGCTCTCCTCTCCGAGGTAGAAGGAATCAACTCATTCACTCTGCAGCTGGTCTCTGAGCAATGCTAGCTGGGTCACAACATTGCTCCACATTGTCCCATTCCCATTGATACCGCAGCAGGAAGATCACAATACCGGCAGGTGCACGGGGCAGATAGAATACAAAACGTGCTTAAATGGTAAGAGGAAAACACAGCTCCAACAAAGGGTGGCCCAGCTGCACAGACTCCCCTTTGGGAGATCATCTGGATTTTCTCAGTCGCTGCCAATGTGACTGCAGACAAAAGCTCTTTCAGCATGCACTGCTCATTTCCAGCCGGCGTTATTTCTATACAAGGAAGCAGCTACTGTATATATAAAACGTCCTGGAAAGATCAGAGATCCATCTAAGAGATAAGGCTCCAGACTATTTACAAGCCAGGCAAACGCAATGTTTGCTGAACAGATTTCTTCTGGAAATTATTAATTTCAAAAGCCTTCTTGAAAAAGAAGATTGTAAACAAAAAACAGGTTTTGAATGACATTATTTCACCACATGGGACACAGTATATCAGCATGAGCCAATGAAACTGTGATGCTTTCCCTGTTTTCCCTATTTATGTTCCTCCTCATGTTGGCTGTTGTTTGCATTAACTTGTACCACCACTGTTATACACAACGAGGGCACCTATCTCCCCCCCTTATTAAAAATCAGCAACACTGATACACACAACACGCTGCTCTGAATTATCTCAGAAAAAACAGGACGAGAAGCTTGGCTTTTACGGGCAAAAACAGGAACAAACTTGGTAAATTTTTAATTATTTTCTTCTTCTTGCTCTTACATTTTGCATGAGTGTTATTGCTGCAGGTCGGGTGTGCTTGTTTGGTTTTTCCCTTCCCCCCCCAGCAGCTGGCACTGGGGCATCGCTGCCCAACGCACCTGGGACACGGGGCAGGGAAGCTGCCAGCGAGGTGCTGAACATCACAGCCTCACACAGCCCCATGCAAAAAGTAATTATAAAATAATTCCACCTTAACGTCAGCTTTTATGCACTCAAAGTTCCAAAAGCAACTTAACTGCCCCAGTACTGCTACCAGAGGAGCCCTCCCTGCTCACCCCCCCAGCAAGGAGCAGCCCAACGCACTGCAGGATTCTCACTCCGAAGCCAATAAAGATCATCTCCTAAAGGGCTTGGTACCATGTTCAGCTTTCTACTCTAAAGCTGATTTTAACTCTTTGCTGTACACAGTGCATGGATTCTGCCTGGTCTGCCTGCTCTCCCCGTCGCTGAGCCACAGCTGGTTCCAGCAGCCTGCTCAGTAAAACAAGGGGCAGGGACAGAACAGTGCTCTGATTCAAGGAGACAAATACTGAGCACAAATCATTCTTATTAATTCTTGCACTCCCTCACACATGAAACACACTGTGAGCCATTCCTTTCAAGGCAGGCACTTCCTTTAATCTACGTGACAATTTTTTCTTTTCTTGCACTGTCATGAGAGAATAATGCAGCTTTAGCGCTCACCAGGACTTGTGACTGAAAATGGATTGCTTTTTTAAAAAGAAGCAAGCTCTGAGGAGCTGAAAAGATCAGACAATTTATTAAGTGGTACAACAAAAATATTTTCATAACAATTAAATGGGTCAGTAGGGCTCGACAGAAACCTGCTCCTCAAAGCAGAGGAACCGAGCAGGTGGAGTGAGATGCAGAACAGATCCCGCAGCCAGAAGGAAGCTGCCTTTGTGACACCACGGCAGCAGCAGCCCCAGGTCGGGGCAGGGAGCCCAGCGCCCTCCGGCCCCCTGAAGCCAGGGCTGTCCCTGCCCACAGCACAGCTCCATCCTGCAGGTACCTGGTGTGCCCCGTGACACCAGGCCCCAAACCAGGTGTAACAACAACACTGGCACGGCTGCTTTCATCACAAGGAGCAACTGTAGGGCTCCCTGTTCAGTACCTGTAACTCCCACAGCCCTGACAGCAGGTGCAGGCACCTGAAGGTGTCAGATGCAGAAAAGCAAGCAGCTGCAAAGCAGACAGCCGCGAGAACAGCAGTGACAGCAGAAGGGCGTGCTCGACCCTCCTCCAAGGTTTAGACTTCAGCAAAACAAGCTTTACCTTTACAGGAAACCCTGCCTAACAGCTTTAAGTTTATCTATATTCTAATGTGTGCTGTGAGACAGGCAATTAACCTTGCTGTACTCACAACGCATGCATTCAGAGCTGAGAGCCTCATTGTGGGCAACCTGCTGCTAACAAGTGCAAGGGGCTTCAGACAGCGTGTCAGCCCCCAGGACATGACTCCCAGTAAGCGCTGGGAAATGGGGGGTTAAAAGGCAAGCTTCATCTGCAAAATTACTTATAACAATGCGGGATCTTATCAGTAAGATGAAAGAGCAAATATATGGCTGTACTGGGAAGAGGTGAAAGTTTGCAGACTTCAGTCTTTCCTGTTCACAACAAGGATCAAAAACAAGAATAAAGATGGCACAGTCCGTGCTTTGCCAGCACCCCTTCACACACCACCCTCCCACCTCCAGCTTCTGAGCAGTGTGTAAAGACTGGGCCAGTGGTGCAAGTCACAGTTCAACCCCTGGAGTTCTGCACTGGGCCAAGCCTGCATGTCAGACAGCGCATCTGTTTACAACTGAATTAAAACAACAATTGAAAAAAACTAACCAGAAAGGGAAAACGCACACATTCTGCTCACAGTACGGAGTGGGGCAGCACCAGTGACAGTGCCAGCAGCACCGAGATGGCCCCGGGCTGGCAGCGCTGCCTCCCCGGCAGGAAGTTACCTCACTGCTTGGAGCAGGCAAACACAAGAGCTGAGAGCTGCAACGGTTGCTAAGATGATACCACTCGCTGCAAACAAGAGGCTGCCTTCTAGCTGCAGATGGGGGGGTTAAAATGGCAGCACTTTGGAGTACAGCATCCCGCAACCCCACTGTAAAGCAGGAGCTGGAAAAGAACAGTTACTCCAAAACAATGAGCTCCTTTAATACGTAGTAAATTTTGCTTGTTGCTATACTTTTGTGGTTTTGGTCCCAAGAAGTCAGAAACCAGCATCAATGCCTCCGTACACCAAGGGCCTGCCAGCTCGGTGGGGGGCCCTCGGCCCCCCAGCAGCACCAGGCGCACGCTGCAGCAGACGCTTTGGGTCTCGCTGTCCTGCGAGCTCACAGCACAGAAGTGTTACTGCAGGAAGCCCGGTGCTTGCTGATAAAAATGGCCATGTGGGGACGGCAATCACTCTCTAAGAGGATCGGGCTCAAATAGCAAAGGCCAGACTTTCCAGAAACGACAGTGAGCCACACATTCACAAACCCTGAAAATTCAGGCGGAGGCTGCTCTGTTACCCAGCACACGGCCTCTGAGTGTCCCAGCTCAGCCCAAAGGCAGAGGGCTGCTGCTGGCAGGGAGCAGGCAGGACAGCAGCACCTCTGTGGGGAGAGAGCTGTGCCCCAGGCAGAGCACAGCAACACCTCACCTGCCACAGGGCACGGGAAACCCGTGGAGTGCCTGTCATTTCACAGACGTAAGCATTTAATTGCTGGCACTATGACCTATTACCACACAGAAACAGCAGCAGAAAGTTCATCAGATAAAAATAAGAGAGAGCAGAACCTGAGTCACACAGGTGATGACTTACGGTAAGAACCAGCATGCACTTCCAGCAACTGAAACTGCTCAGCGAGGTCAGATATCCTATCTGGGCCTGATTTCCATGCGGGCTGTGCTATCAGTTCATAGGTTATGACTGCAGTAAGCTAAACAGAAAGAAAAAAGCATCAAGGCAATAAGCTGCTTCACTCACACTGCAAGTGCCCGACCTGCCTCCCGCAGCACTTTTCCCCAAGTCACAGCCTCTGCTCTGTCCAACCCAGCCGCTCTCACTGCTAACAGCTGTTAATGAACAGCCCGTGTCAGGGAGCAAAGTTCCTCTTTCTTATCACTCACTCAAGTCCATGGAACATGCCGCAAAACAGCAGCACCATTCTGACCAGGCTCTGCCTGCCCTGTGCATGCCCCCCTCCCTGCCCCATGTTGGCAGGCAGCTGCAGCCCCATGGGAGCTGGCGCAGCCCAACAGGGGACATGGGCACACAGCCCACCTGGATCTCAGGTTGCTGCTTTCCAAGTGCTACAATCATTCCTCTCCAGTGATGGGGATGAAAATTAAGCTGTTGCTGGGCTGCAGTGCAAACAGTATGACACAGCTGTATAAATGGCACGACACGTTTCTGTCTGGAGACCCATTGGGGCACAACCATATTTCCTACTGGAGAGTGACACTGCGTGCATCAACACGGCTCTGGGCTTTGTACGTTCTGTAGGACATCTCTTTCCTGTATAAGATATTACCTCTGCTCCACAGACACTGCAGCCTTTCCAAAACCAAAACTAAAGGATGAGAAGAGGCAGAGGAGTTGGGTAGAATCACTGGAAGCCCGCAGCTTGTACCCTGTGCTCCAGTCTGGCTCTAAGCCTTTGGATATTCACAGAAACCAATGAAACAGGACTGAAGGGATCTCCTGATCACTGTTTCCCCCATCACTGTCCCTCTCTCCGCCGAGGGGATGGGCAGCAGCCAGGCAGGCACAGCCGGGGTGAGGATGGGGCACTAGCACAGTGCTGCCAGCGGATGGGGTGTGACACGTCACGTGCCACCAAAACCAGCATGCCTGCAGGAAGCATGCAGCAGCCTCAGCTGCACCAGCACTGCTCCCCAGCTCACAGCACACACAGGACCTGCTGGGGCCGAGAGGCCTGCACGCAGCCCAGCCCCGAGGTCACCCTGCTCAAAGTGGGGATGGCCGGGCACTGCCCAAGGGACAGGGCTTGAGCTATGGGGCGTCACTGACCGACAGAGGGGGCAACTGCTGGGAGCACCCCCCCAGACAGTACCAACGGTCTCAGAGCTTTTGCAAAACGTACCTACCTGCTCTGCAAAGGATCTTGTCAAACAAATACATCAATTCCATGAAAATCCCAGCCTGTAACTGCAGACTATCTAAGCCCTAATTTCTACCGGACACCTTCACACACACCCAGCAGGCTCCAGCACAGGGGTGTAAAAGCCAGTATTTGGCCTCTTTTTTCCCCACCTCCAGAAAGTAGCTGAGAAAAAAAATGACTACACATTGAGAACAGTTATTCAATGCAAGGCTGATACTGAAATACCAAGCCTGGGAACCAGCACGTGCCCCACCTTGCTCACTAGCCCCGCTGAACGCAGTGTTTCTCAGGAACACATCACATGCGATCAGCACAGTCATCACCCCACGCTCACCGCAGCAGGGAGCCAACAGACGCTGGCAGAGCACGGCCCTTCTGCTCTGCCACACGCCCAAACTCTCCCGTGGCCGAGGGCCGCAGTCACTGCTCACATCCTCTGGGGAGGCAGCGGGGAGAGGAGCACGCGAATGGCCACCAGCTCCCGAGGAAGCACGCGGGATGTGGTCAGCACAGGGCAGCAGGGCCCTGTGTGCCAGCTGCCCCCCTGCAGCAGAGGGGCTCGGAGAGGTGCCCATGGGCTCTGTGCCCAGCTGCTGCCTGTGGCTGGGGCCGACCCCACAGAGGGTCCAGGGCCAAATAATAAAAGTATTAGGAAGAAACAAACATGGGAGCATGAATACAGTGAAACCACCTGTAACCTGCCTTGACAACAAAAGGATATTGAGCAAGTCTGGAGTGCAGGCAGGAAGAACCAAATCACAGATACCTGCTGGAAGGAGGAAGGTGTCCACACAGAGAACACGGAGAAGGGAGCTCCAGACCCTCAGCCTGCAGCAGCAGCCAGAGCTCACCAGCACCAAACTCACCAGAGCTGCCAGAAAAGCCATTGCCCCAAACAGTCCCACCCGCTGCCACCACTGCAGCACAGGGGACCCATGGCTGCCCCACACCCCAGTGCATCCCCTCTGCCCAGACACACACCTGGCCGCGCTGCTCCCCAGGCACGCTGTCCCACAGCTCCAGGCAGAAGGATGGTGGGTGTGTTAATTTATTAACTCGGGGCAGGGTTATCTTTCAGCCCTGACATGTAATACAGGACAGCTGCTGCAACGCTACCTTCCTGAACCTGTGCTTAAGAACGATACACATTACCCCTGTGAGCAAGGGCCAGCCGTCCCCGCTGCCCCAGAACATACCAGGGCCCACAGGAGCGGTGCAGCCACCCCTGCCACGCTCAGCCTGCAGGCTGATCCCATGGAATGCAGATGGGAGAGAAGATGGGGAATACTGATCGGGTGGGCAGCACAACGGGGTAGGTGATGCTCAAAGACGTGCTCCCTCACTCCCCAGTTCTCCTCTGAAAGCTTCCTGCTCCTCACCACCAGCACAGCCTCATGGAGCTGCCCAGGCTGTGACCCATTTCAAAAAGCAGGCTCAGCCTGAGCTTCCAGGCCAGTAGTTTTCATCTGTTAAGTTAAAGCCTCCATTAAGGAGCACATTAAGAAAAATATGAAATGGAAACTCACAGGGCTGCAGCCTGGCAGAGCTGGGCTGAGCAGGCAGCGCTTCCACCCTATCGACATGCACAGGATCTTTCAAAACTGAAATGGTGACAGCACATGGCAGGGCACACAGCCTGAGGTCCTTGAAGAGGGAAAGGGGGGAAAAAGGCAAGAAAAAGTCATATTTGTTAAGGAAACCCAGCTAAAATACCTTGAGGGTAACGGAATGAGAAGCAGCAGCTTGTACAGCTTTAGAGAGAATAAAGCCTGTCAGACAAATTTAATTGCTTTATTTGTTCTTTGATAGAGTTACAGACAGCATGGATAAAGGGAATGTGGCAGAGGTCATATTTTTGGAGCTCAGGACAGCATCTGATACTGTGTTTCACAAAATCCTAATTGAGAATTTAATTCAGAAAGACTTGGAAAGGACCAGTGCACAGCCCTGCAATCGAGAGCTGGCTGCAGGACTGTAAACAAATGATAATGATAAATGGCATTGTATTGAGCTGAAGGGAGGGCTCACTGAACAAATTCATTAATGACCTGGAACAGAGAGCACTCTAATGAAATCTGAGGATTGCATTACAGCCGGATGGCGCGATGGCAGCACGGCTGCCAGCAGGTGCAGGGCTGTGGCTGGGGGGTCCAGGCTGCTGCCAGCACTCAGCTGCCAGCCTGCTCCCACCAACACGCTGCCAACCCCACCCCACAGCCCAGCCTGCTGCCCTCCTGCCTCTGCCCAGCCCCACCAGGCAGCACATCGTGCCCCGTGGGTGCTGGGTGGGCAGCGCTCTGCCTGCGGGATGCGGGGAGCAGCCTCCTGCTTGGGCACTGCCGGGAAACAAAACCCCACCAGCAGGCACCACAGCGCCTCAAACCCCAGCCAGCTTCCTTTTCCATATTTCCCTGGTTTAGCTGAAAAAAAAAAAAAAAAAAAAAAAAAGATTTTATGGACTAACATCCTGATGAATCAATTTAGGACCAGACGCTCCCCCAGCTTAAACTTACTCTGTTAAAGCTTGAATATAGAAGAGGAAAAACATGCTATCGTACACCCTCCTGGGAACTTTTTCAACAGTTTGGTAAAGCTGATCTTTAAAGCACACAACAGAAATGTTTTAATGACACAGATGTGTTCACAGCACAGCTGCTGCCTTTCAGACTTTGGAAGCACCGAGAAGAGCCGACCACGCTCTGGGGTTACCCCACGCACCACAGGACAAGGTATGGCACATGGGGGAGGGCACCATTTCTGGCTCCCCTCCACCGTGTTTTAATGCCAGAACTTAAACATTTTCCCCCAAACAGCAGAACCCATCCATCATCTTAGTTACCAGCTTGGATGCAGATCCAAGATCACCACTTGGTAAGCTGGAAAAACTCTCATTAGCAGCTATGTGTGTGGGGAGCCCTAAGAACACCTCATTAAGTCATTAAAGAGGATTCGCACAGAGATTAGCTCGGTGATCCCTCATTTAGCCACCAAGCCATTCATGTGATGCCATTAAGCCCCTCATAAACAGCCAAGTCCTCAGGACCGCTCTGCAGGAGTTGGTTCTGGGCTGGGTATCGCAGTGCTGGCAGGCACTTCTGCTGGATTTACTTCCTATCAGTGTCAAAATTCCTTCAGCCCCAGATGATCATTATTTTGGATATACATTATCTTGCCTACATGATGAACCCACCAGCTGAAGGCAACACAATTATACCCAAATGGGACACAAGGCCCATCAACGCCCAACAGCACTGATTTTAGAGCCTTCCTGAAGAAGTCTTAAACACGAACTCAGCCCAAGCTGCTTAAATGAAGCAGATTTTTAAGGCCCTGAACAGCTCACATTACCATAGTGTCCGTTTGTGCACAGCCACGTCTGGAGGTCACGTTTTCAAAAACAACTCCAAAACTCTTCATTGCTTGGTTCCATCCCACTCAGCCTGCTAACCATGGGGTCCACAGAACCGGCAGCTGCGTGGTCACCAACTGCACAGAGAAGGAGCCCACCCCATCCCCTCTGGAAAGCATGAAACAGCCACTGCTACGGGATAACCAGCAGCTCCTGGATGGGGAGGGCAGGAGAACTGCTGGCCCCAGCAGGGCCACCTGGCTCCGGGCATCCCCCGCTCCCGAGCCCTGCGCTAATGCTGCTCCTGCTCCAGGTTTCGGGAAGTCAGACAAAAGATGCTGTTAACAGCACTTGGGGCTGGAGGGGGAAATCCTTGAATGTAAGGTTTCAAGTGACTGCACATTGATGAAGTGGAGTAAATAGAAAGAGCTGCCCACAGTACAGGAGTTTGTGAAAGGGAACCCCACGGTCTGATGGCATTGCCAGCACCCCAGGAACCTGGGGAATGAGACAGGAGAAACTGTGGGGAAACTGAAGTTAAAAACTGCACGGTTCATTTTCCTGGTAATTCCTTTTATTCATTGCTATAATCAACTTGACATGCAAAGCTGTTCCAAATTTACTGACAGCTTTTCAGCTGACATCTAGTTCTCAAGGTATTTTTTTTTTTTTAAACTTAAATAGCTAATTATTCATTGCCTTAAACCAGGATGTATAACAATGTCAGGAAATCATCTGTTCGAGTTATATCAAAAAGCCTTTTGGGATTAGTCCTCCTCTTCTGCATGCTGCAGAAAACACTCACTTGTAAACAATTAAATCATCAGCTGAAATCTGTCTGTACTTCTAACATTTCTGAACACAGCCTGAAAGCCCCTGTAAACAAGTACACTGTCACTGCACCCAGGATCTGCTTCGGGAAGGTTTTCCTCCATAATATCTTATTTGGGAGAGGCTGAAGGCTGAGTTTATGGCCTAATACAGGCTCTGAAAATCCCGTAATAACCTATCTAACTAAACTATTTCTGTAACTAAAATAGCTGCTTAAGGAAATCACAGCTACACCGTGCTCAGGATAGGCTGAGAGCAGAAGCCTTGCCATGAGGATAGCGACGTGCTCTGACGCTGAGGCATGTTACCTCCCAGTAACAGAGCTGTGCCTGCTGCAAAGGGGACATTTCATTCAGCCCTAAAGGCTCATCCTGTAGCTTCCACAATCAAAACTCAGCCCTCTGCTAAGACACAAAGTTCTTGCATAACCTACGTGCCATAAGAGACATCCAGACAGCACCGGGGCTGCAGCATTCTAGAGGCTTCAGCCTCCTGTTTGAAACTGAACCCATTGCTCTCCTACTGACCCCACTGCCTTTTTAAGGCTTGCATTCTTGTGGAACAATGCAGACACAATGAGAGCTGAGCATCCCACATGAACAAGCTCCTTTGTAAGCCTGGCCGAGTGCTCTGGGTAAGCTGGGGAGCCTGGAGAGTGCTCACTTGCACGTACAATTATAACCCTGCAGCATGCGACTCAGTTTCCATAATTACCTCTCAAAGCAAACAGTGGCAGTACTCCACTACCCACATTTCAGAAATGTGCTTGTGCAGACACACACCTCCAGAAATGCATTGGTCACCTGAGGCTCTTGTTGTAGTTGCACCTACAGGCAGGAGTTGGACTCCATGTGACTTCTCAATACTGCACAGATTATTCACTCAGAAATCAATGACCAATTTGCCATTACCACTTCACCGCTAATGACACAATATTATGGCTTTAATAGTTTGATAAACCTTCTGGCTAAGGCATCTGGTCACTGCAGGCATTTCCTCATGATACAATTGCTGACCCAGTAGGGAGAGGGGAGGAGAAAAGAAAACAGATTGCACCTTCTTCCTTCCCACCCAGCTGCTTGCGCTGAACACAGAACCCCTCAGCCCCACTGCCAGCCCCGCACAGAGCCCTGGGCAATGATGCAGCACGGCAGAGGTGCAGAAGTGCCCAGGGTGGCCCTGGCTCCCCGCCCCAGCACACACAAAAGCACAGACAGGATGGACAAAGCCAGTTCACCCCAAACCGGCGCAGTGCAGTTCTGTAGCCTTGCCCAGGCTTCCACCTGCCCTATCCTGAGCGTCGTTTTTAGCAAGAGAAGAGGCAAAGAAGCACACCTGCTCTGCTGCACCTACAGGAGGGGACCCGCCTGTGCTGCCAGCCCTCTGGGTTAAGTACAAAGAAAAAACCTTCACAAGGTTTACGGTTACCTCCTGGAAGCAGGAAGTCACCACGTGAGGCTACCCAAGAGGATGGGTACTGATGCTCACCTGTACTCGAGCAGCCTCCACACACCAAGCAGAGCCAACTCCCCCTGACTTCAAGCAGCATCGAGCGCATTGCCCTGCTCAGGGCCGAATGGCAGCTTCAGAGGGATTATTTCTTCAGTGCTGCTTGGTTCTGAGAAGCTGGGCACCAGCAGAAGAGCTGTGCCAGTTAGGATTGTGATGACCCTGAGGGGCTGCTCTGCACCGACACGCTAAGAGCAGCAGTCACCCTTAGCTGGCACATGCTACATTTGCACTGTTGAAAAAAAAAATCACACAACTGTCATAGGAGGCTCACAGAGAAAAATGTGCTTTGCTGTAGTGTTTTTATTATGATGGGATCTATGAATTGCCTTTAAAATCCAACTGAAGCTAACTGGCAGGAATCTGAACATAAGCCTGACACGTTCTCAGCAGCCTGGACCAGGACAGCTACCAAGTAGCTGCAGAGGAGTATGTCCTTCAGGTTCTGATATGATGCATTCAAGTAAACCAACATGGAAACTGTAACCAGTGGGATGTTGCAGACAGGCTCCCACCCACGCATAAGGAAAACGGCCCACTTGCTGGAACAAACTCTGCTCTGTCAGAGATCAGTGCAGACCGATTATCCCAGTAAATATAAATAAAAATCCCTACACAGGCAGCTTCTCTGTTCTTGAAGACACTGCCACTGATCTAAAGCACAAATAAACGTTGTTGCTCTGTCAGAGGCAGATAATTTTCTGAGCATTACATTGCTAATGGCAATAATCACCAACAAGCAAGTGTTTCAGGAAAAAAAAAGTATCAAAGGAGAGTGTTTCTCATTCTAAGCTCTCTGCAACTGACAGGCGACTTCCAACCTGCAGATAGGAAACGCAGCTCTATCGAAGGGGAAACATACCTCAACCCATTCTGCTGGAAGCTTCCGTGAGCAACAGTGCCTTTAAGTGAAGGCAACGTATATGCAGCTCCTCTCAAACCATCTGAAAAGATTTCTGTGTGTGAAAAACAATGCATTTTTTCCAAACCAGCTATCTCACACCTACAGCGATTGTATTTTCACAGAGATAGCAATTAAGTTTCTTCTACTGAATGACTTGAAATATAAAATTTTCACAGCAAAATTTGTCAAGCAATTCAATGGTGTTCAGCATTCTCTGGCGATAGCTGGGTGTTTTTTTCTGTTTTTTTTTGGAAGAGACCACTAATGCACGTTTATTTTTAAGAAAATTTAACGTATTCTTACCATTGTATTCCAAAAGAACGTGTGAATGCACAGTTTACTTCTACCAAAATTTTTCAGGAGCTCCATCGGATGCTGGATCACCCAAGAATTCGCATGGCTGGGTTGGGAATGTGTTTGATGTGGACAGAAGAGCAGGTCAGCAGGTCTGAATTTCAGCACAGAATTCATTGGCTTTTTTAAACACACGTCTTTGAAGATAACAAAAGGCAGGCTCTGAGTTCATTCATTCCTTCCTTAATGACAAGGAGAACATCTGCCCTGGGCAAGACACCATCAGCCCCATTTCCAAACTCAGGGCTTCCTCCAGAAGCAAGCACTGCTGTGCTGGGCTCGGCAGCACGGAATTAGCACGCAGCTCTGCAGAGCTGTTCCAGGAGCCTGAAGGGTAAGAAAGCCCAGGAACTTCCTTCATTCGTGGTGAGCAGGACTTTAAATAGTCGCTCGTGGGCCTCGTCCTCACGCTGAGCTAAAAACGACAGCTCCTTCCCAGAAAGGAAGCAGGGAAAGGAACCTCCGAGTTTCTGATTGCTAGCTGGGGGAAGGCGACACACAAAACCCCAAAAGGAGGAGTTACAACATCAAAATGAGATGACAGTGAGTACTGCAATTATGAGCTGAAACTTGCAGGCAGATCTCAGGACAGAAGCAGAGCTCTGGCTCGTATTAACAGCAAAGTGCAGAAAGGAGACCCTCTGCTGACCCTTCTCTCCCAAAGCACGTGTGCACGTGGGCGTCCTCAGCAAAATCAGCTGCAGAACTACGGGTACGTATTGCACACACGACTGAATCACAGGCTTGCACGCTGGGTGGGGTTTACTGAGAAAGCTCTGAGTTCTAAGAAAACATAAGGGAAAGAGTCTTCTCACCAACCCCAGCTAACCCTCCCAAGCAACCCAAAACGTCACCGAGCTGCTCCTGCTGCACACCCAACACACGGGCACTGCAGCAGCGTATGAGAGGGGAAGCCCTGCTGTAGGGTTCGTTGGCCCCTGGCAGAAGATCCTCTGTGAGAGGCACACTGCGAAGGAGGGCATGCAGGAACCATTCCAGCTTGGAAATGGGGGCAAAAGAAGGTGTGACTTCATGTCATCAGATTCACAGAAAGAAAAATGAAACAGAAAGGCACTCCCATGCAATCCTGGGAAACTGCTGCTAGGACATGAAGCAGAGCCAGGATGTACGGATGCTGCATCCGCTGATGCAGAACAGGATCTGCAGAGGGGTCAGAGAGAGACATGAAACACACTGAAAACCATCTGAGTTGAGTGCTGGGCACTACAGTCCAGGAATTCTACACGGTAGTTTGTAACACTGATTTGTTGTTCGGTCAAAGCTAGTACAAGCAGATGTGATTCTGCTCACACAATGCAGTTGCTCCATTTTTTACCTGGTTGTAACGTGTGTGGCTCTCCCAGCTGCTGCTAGCAAACAGGAAGTACCTCTGCTCTCCAATTTCTATGCTTTTTGTGAAGCAGATGCTGCAGTTGTAAGATCTGCTAAATTAATGATCTCCATGAATCCTTGGGACACTTCCAGCAAGGAATGCCTGCCAGCAGCTGATGACAGGCTCCATCCGAGGCACTGACAGTGATTGGGGGACTTGGGAAGCTTCACCCACCCGTTACAGCACTGATCTGCACATAACTGGGCAGGACAAGAGAACACTCCTGATGAGGAAAAGAGTACCATTAAGCACACTGTGAAAGCTGCACCTGATGAGCGTTTCACTGAGATGTGCTTCAGCAGAAGTGAGAGAGACAGGCACGAGAGAAAGGCAGCACTGCTCTTCCTGAGCAGTCAAACCCCGACGCACTGCAGCACTGCTCCCGTAACCCCCGGAGCCCGTCGGTGTGGAAGTTCCAGCCCTTGGCTCCACCCATCCACACCCACAGCTGTGGGAATCCCCACTCCAGAGCATCCCCTGCAGTCACCCAGCACTGCAGCCGCTCCCCCCCCCACCTGGGACGCACCGTGACGCTCTCCCCAGCGATGCTCCCAAAGAGCTTCCAATGGGCTGTGGTTTTTCCTCCTATCCAGCGTTACAGCTGCAGCAAAACCTTTTTCTGAATTCACTAGGACAGCACCCTTGGTGTCTTCCAAAAATTCTGTTCAAGACAGATAAGAAAAACTTAAGCTTGATTTCCAATGAAAAAAAATAGAAGTGTGATTTTTAAACAGAAGGCTCTACATGCAACAAGCCAACCCGTTAATGGCCTGGTCAGAAGCCAAGAAGGGTATGCTGTGAAACGATGAACACTTTACAATTGTCTTTAACTACTCAGCAAATACGCTTTCAGCTTCTAACTTCTCCAAAATCCACTTGCTTATTGCTTCCAGTGTAGGAGAAATGGGCACGCTCCTTTTCATACTCACGTTCTGGTACAGAAGCAGTGCTGTAACAGCACTCTCACCAAGCAGGGGATTCCTGCATCTCTCCACAGAGCTCTATTACGAACCGATGCCTTCCAGTTTAGAACAGAACACACCAGCTGATGGTGTCTGAGAACAAAACAAGGATCAGCAATGACCCAGCTCTGAAGGCAACGCTCTGGTTGCTGCACAGGTCCTCAGGCAAGGCAGACCCTGCACAACCAGCCCTTGTTCGCAGCACGCAGAGAGCTCTCCAGGCACAGACATTTGCTGCGCCGGCATCCTGTAACATTTGGCACCGGAGCACCAACGTTGTTATTTCCCCAAGGAGCAATGATTTTCTTTGTGTAACAGCAAGGCAGTGTCTCTCCGAGCCTACCTGGAGGCTGAGCTCTGCACAGAGGTGAAAGGGCCCCATTGAGGCCGCAGCCGGGCCCTGGGGCTGCAGAGAGGGCTCCTTGTGAGGCCGCTGCGCCCGGCAGCGCCTGGCCAACACCTCAGCGCTGGGGAGCGTTAAAGGGCTGTGCTGGCCAACTTAAATGAATAACCATTACGAGGCTTTAAATAAAGCAGTTATGAAAGCTGTGTGGCCTCACTCTTCTTTTTCTTGGAGAAGAAACAAGTTCAGTGAGACCCAGGCAGCAGTGCCGCGGAGCAGAGCAGGCCAGGGCTGACTGCAGCCCATGGGACGCAGACCCACAGCTGCCAGCTGCTCCCCATGGAGCTGTGCTGAGAGAGCTGGGGCCTGGCACGCTGTCCTGGCACGTCCATGCATCCCTTGCTCTGCATTTCTTCTAAAATGCTACCAAAACTCCCCTCCTTTGGCTGCACTTCAGAAAGCAGCCCAGCTGGTTGCTCTGCAAGTGTTCGCAGGCCACGGACAGCTCTGGTGTAACCACGAGATGCTGCATGGCACTTCCCTACGGACACTGACACCAACAGCCACATCTGTTCTAGTTCACAGTATGAAATAAACGCATATTCAACATACACCAGACCTAAACTTTTGATAATGTTGGGGAGTGCTATGATTTCATCCAGACAACTGACTGATTGCACTGAGTATGTGATAAACATGAGGTTTTTTTTTTTTTTTTTATTTATCCTGCTAGTCATCCACAAACCTGACCCTCCCAGTTGCCAGCAGCCACTCTGATTCTGTCCCCAGCTACCCCTCTCCTATATACCAAGCAAAGCACAAAGCTGACAGCTGCAGGTATTTCGGTGTGAGTTTCAAGAGCTCCTGCAATAAACACACTGTTCGCAGAAAGCAAGTTCAGCAGCTGCACTGTGTAATCCCGACGTACACCACCCACAGACCTTGGCTCAGGCTGCGCTCTGAGCAGAGCCCCAGCACCTGGGCAGCACCGTGCTGACAGGACACTGCTCTGCGACCGATGGGGGAAAACCAAGCGGGCAGCACACTGCTGCGCTGCTGCCCCTGTGCCCAGCTGCATGTTCTCCTGTGCAGCCACAAAGTCAAAATGTACCTCTGACCCCTGCTTGCAGAGGAGCCCAGGAACAGGCTGGGGACAAAGCTTGCAGCAGCTCCAGGTAGCACTGTGCATCCCCACCGCTCAGCTCCCATGGGACCGAGGGCAAAGGCAGTGTCTGCAGACCAGGGGTTACCTCATCCTGCCTGGTCTGGTGCAGATGCAAAAGAGAAAATGATTGTATCTGGCAAACTACATACATTACATACATTAAAAATGCATGGGTGTGAATACCAGAAAGAGATGAAGTTTGAGGCATGCCACCATGGAGTTTTCTGAAAGCAAGAACCGGCAAAGGGCTTCAGGTAAAAAGCAGCAGAGCCCTTCTGCAGTGAACATGCAACACAACTGCTTTTGAGTCTGACCCACATGGAAATAACAGGGCTGCACCGACTGCCCACAGGCCAGCAATGAACACCACATGCTCCCAACACTCCACAGCTGGAGGCAGCTGGGCCACTTCTCACTGCAATCCCACCCACAGAGTCAGCTCACAGTCATACAGATCCTCCTGAGAACCGTTTACACAACACTGCTCACATCTGTGGCCATGAACAGCTTTGGCCCCACTGCCCACAGGGCTGCAATGCCTGCCTGGCTGCGCACCCCGAAGTGACAAACAGGTGAGCAACCTCATCAGTCACCAGAGCCAACCCAGGTAGAGCACTCAGCAGGAAAGGGCCTGCTTGGGATTTCTGCAGGGTGCACGTCAGTATTTCTGCCTGGTGCACCCTGTGATGTCCGGGAGGTAACGCTGCACTGTCTGCAGAGCTCGACCTCTGCCCACTATGCAAAGCATGGCGAGCTGTGAGCTGAGTGCAACGAGCTCCTTACCGCAACCACCGCAGCACTTCAGCCATTCAGTCACACCTGCACTTTCAGATCTGGTCTGCTCATCTAAAGCAACAAGAAGAGCAGGTTTAAAGCATTCAGATTTAAGTGTCGGATTGGGAAACGCGAGGGACCCAGGTGCTCCCCCAGCAGCTCGGCTGTGCCCTGCGGGTTGGTTCAGGGGGACGATGCACACCCACCAACACACAGCAGGAGCTGTGAGCTTGGGATGCAACGAGGCAAAGACAAGGGTTACTGCTCTCACAGCCTCTGAAGTGTCTGTTGCTGCTACTGCTGATGTTATTTTGGCAGAGCTGCACGCTCTCTTGACAGAACAAATGATCAAAACACCCTCTGTTATTTTACCAGATTTCCAGCATTAACACATAACAGCTTGCTCCAACCTAGTCCAATCTGAATCAACTGGAGAGAGAAACGAGGGCACCTGGGGCACACAGTGGACGCCAGGAGCTGGGCACCTCCCTCACCTGAGAGCTCCCCCTCCCCACTCAGAAGGGCTGCGGCCCCAGCGCTCCCCTCCAGCTGCTATCTGCAACAGAGCAGCTGGAACGATCAATCTTTCTTTTGTGATCATCTCAGAAGCCTGCTATCACCTCGCAAGTCAGGTGAGATGGCTCTACCCTGAAGGAACGACGCCGGAAATGAATACAAGCACTGGCCTGTTCCATCACATCTGCAGAGGAACAGAAGTCACGATGAAGGCATTAACTCGGTACCCACTCGCAGCAGGGCGGCAGTGCCCCTCCCCAGCCGAGGAGGGTTGCCCTCCCAGGGGTGCAGTCTCACCGCTGCGTGCCAGGCGCCTGCGAGCCCCCACCCTCCACAGCCACCACTGGCTCCAGAGATAACTGTATGGAACCACAGCCCTGGCTGCAGCCTCAGCAGCAGTTCCTGCGGCACGGCCAGGAGCACGTCACCCCCTGACACCACAGCTGGACCCGTGCAGAGCCGAGCACGCAGCACAGGGTGCTGTACATACACAGACACATCCAAATCCCCAAGCAGAGAGACAGGTGCTGATCCCAGATCCCACAGATGGCAGCACTCTGGAGTTAACTTGCAATACAACAGTGTTTAGTTCAAATGCCCTTTCTGTAGAATGGAGCCGCAAAATTTCTTGCTGACTCTGCAAGAAACCAGGAGATCAAGCACAGCGTGAGGAGCAACAGGTGAGCCCCGCGTTAGTGCTGAAGGGGACACAACTGACATGTTAAAAGGAGCCTCCTTCATCCCAAACCATTGTGGACCCTGTCCTTCAGTGCCACAGACTCATATTTACAGCTGATAAACATTCAGCTGGGACCTAAATAAAAAGTGCCAGCCAGCCACCCCCGGTGGGTGCCAGAGACCTCCCATCTTTCTGAAGCTTCTGACAACCTTGGGCAGCCAAACCCATAATAATTGGGTTTCATGCACCTACCTCAGAACCCCTCTGCTCAGCTTCAGAGCAGCCTTTGCTTTAAACCCCAACACTTCCATGCTCAACTTCCTATTTCAACAGGAACCCACCTGGCTTTCTAGAGAAGAGAGAAGAAAAGAACACGTACAATTTGCATCTCAAATATGATGTTGGCTCACCCTTGTCAACAGAAGCAACAGAGATGCCCCCAACTGCGCCTGTGTAACCATCCACCCTCAAACAAAGCGGTCACCAACCATCAAGCAAACACCTTCTTTCAGAAGGGTGGGAATCCCTGCAGCCAGCTGTTCTGCCCGCAGAGGACATGCCAGACAGCCACACAGCCGCTGGATGCACGCCGCAGGCCCCCCCACCTCACGCCAATCACTGCAGCGCTGCACAAACCACGCAGACGACCTGAGCCGTTATTTATGCAAAGCTGCAGCGCTGCCGAGTGCACGCTGAGGCCGATGTGCTGAGCTGGCTTCAGCCACTGCAGGAATTCAAAACAGACATCAGCCATCGGCAAAGCCCAGCACCACACAGCAATCGCTCCCGTGCTTCCCGGAGGGGATTTATGCAGCACGCAGCGGCCGTATACAAGGCTGCTCCCACTGCAGCACATCTGTACAGCAACAAGGAGCTCCGTGCTGCCCCGGCGCAGCGACACGCGTTAAATCCAGCCCCAGGTGGGCCGCGAGCAGGAAGCCATCAATAACCCTATTGATTGCAGAAAGAAAACCTGACCGCGTGCGCAGCGGCGACACTTGCTGATGAAATTCTTTCCATTTGGTAAAGACACAGACATTGTCTTACACCTTTCCACCCAACCAAACAATAAAACGGAACTCCAGAAGGTCCCGCTGGAAGTGAACTATGGATCTGCTCAGTCACTGCAGAGCCGAACAGACACCGCGCCCAGCGGAGAGCTGGGGTCTGAACAAGGACCAGGAGCCAGAGATCTTCAATTTAACTCTGTGTGGAGTGTCAGCCGTGCTGTGTTAAGAGATCTCGTGCCCCAAGCAGCTGCAGAGCTCACTGTGAGAGATGCTGGCTCGGACAGGCTGGGGATGGTTGGTTTCCATGCCTCTGAACACATGGGCTGTTACCTTATGCAAGAACATTGGTTTCAAAAACTCGCTCTATTTGCCAATGACTGTTGGGAAACTTCCCCTAGGTAACGCTGTGCCTCAAGTGAGGGGCACACGGCTTCTAGAAGCCATCGGTGGAACCTCCCCTCCCCTGCCCTGCCCTGCCCTCCGGCTGGCTCTGGAACCACGCACACACTGGGTGATTCCATGCAGGCACGTGAACCTCTGCACCTGGGCGCTGAAGGGAAGATCTATCCACGATGTAAAATCGATCCCATTAACAGGGTGACTTCCCAGGCTCCTGCAGGCTCACTCCGAAGAGCACTAATTCTTCCTGTAACTTTGGAAGAGGCAGGCAGAGCATCGCCTGGGGGCTTTGTCTGAAGGCACCGACGTACAGGAGATCCCATCTGGGTATTTTACGCTACAGTATTTAACAGAAAAATAATGTTTCTATTCAATTTTTCTTGGAATTACTGCTCAAAACCATAGCATTTCTCAGAGGTTGGTACTGTAACGATTGGTTCAGAGCTCCTAAACTTATCTTCCAACCTTGGAAGACTTCTGGCACAGCGATCAAAACGGTAATAGAAAGGAGTTTAACCAGGCAATGAAAGGTCAGGAATCCATGGAAGAACAGCTTAGCATCAAAATATCACAGAGAAGTTACTTTGTTTCCTCACAGAGTAACAGACCCACAGCCAGCACCGCTCCTGGCCCCGCACCACGCAGCAGCACCCGGCCAGCTTCAGGAAGGTCAGCAAGGCCACTTCATTTACAGAAACTCAACTGCTCACCTGCTGAACGTCTGCTGACACTTACATAAGCACTGGGGAGAGAGATACAGAAGGGGATGGGTAGGATCCCATGGACCCCCTCAGCAGCAGGGAAGACTGCAAATAAGTAACAAAACATCACACTTGTATGCTGTTAAAAAGCTCAGCAGATTATCAACATTTATTTTAGATAAAGACAGGCTACTTTCCAGATCTCTTACTGCGCCTTTTGATCCAGCTCCACAGAATGTGTGCCAAGGATGTACTTGGGCATGTTGCAAACATGAAACAAGAATGTAGTTGGTAGCTTTTGTTACAATCACATGAACAGCTACAATGACAGGGAAAAAAAAGTAGCAGACATCACTTCTCATCAAGAGCTGGAGAATTTAAGTCCGTTTATTTAAAAAAAACCAACCAACCAACCAACCAACCAAGCCAGCAACAAGACACAAAACAACTGAAGGCTTTGCACAGCTTCAAACCAGAATCAAATGTGACAAGAGCTTCTGGGTGTGCTGCAAGGGACGAACAGCAACAATTCTGCTAAGAATCAAAAAGCCACTCTGTAACAGCAGCACAACACAGCCCACACTCTCCAAACAACCAAGACCTGTATAAACACAAATTTCACCCAGTTATCGGAGTTATTCTTCATTGATTTCTGCTCTGGATTGATTGATCTTTGTCCTCGCCCAACCAATACCACCCAGCACCCACTGGGAGGCCCTGCACCAACCGTTACAAAGGCCCAGGACCCAGCTGGGCTGCACCCAGCTGCTGGGTGGGCACAGCTGAACCCCCAGCCTGCAAGACGTGTCCTCCCTGGGCCTCTGGACAGGCCATGAGGAACGTGCATACATGTGCACACGTAGGTACATTCGAGTAAGGCCGACTGGTTTCTCTGTAGATGTGGCACAGGGAAAACCATCTATTCTAGATGTATTTACTTACGGCGTATTTGGGACAAGTGCCTTTCAAAGCAGGGAGGAAAAAAACAAAAAGTGTTTCATATTGACAGGAGAACCCTATCCATGAGCTCGACATGTCTTTTTATCTGTCGCTGTATAAATGTCGCATCGTGCCATACTGCTTTAAATACAGGCAGAACTTGTAATGCCTCTTTGGCAATGTGAATCAAAACTGAACTTGATTTTGAGTCCTAAATGTTAAAGGAAACATCAGCCTAAGCTTAGAGAACAAATGCCAAAGGGGTGGAATGCTGCAGATGACACGAATGCAGCCCATCACCACTGACCACCACCAGCCCCCATGGGTCTCACAGCCGTGCCAGCAGTTTCTGACACAGGATAAACACTGGAGAAAACACTGGGCCATCACGTGAAAGCTTCTCCGATATAAGAGGGCACTTTGCCACCAGTGTCAGAGAGCAGAGAATTCACACTGACACTACATATACAGGACAGTGAAACTTCCAACATCAATTCAATTTTCAGTGGCACCGAGAAGGCAGGAACCAGAAGCACCAGCAGCACCGTGCCGCTGAGCCCAGCTACCAAAACCGCTCGCACCAGGGTCAGCTCCTGCACGGTGACACCGCTGAGCCCTGCAGGGACGGACCCAGGACAGGATCCCACCCAACGCCCCGCGCTCACAGCCACGTGTCTGCGGGGCCGAGGGCCCACCACTGCTGCTCCCCGAGTGCTGTGCCCACAGAACTCCTGCGCAGCCTGCAGCCTTCGCTTCAGAGGCATCAAGAGCGTAAAACTCAGCCCCTTCTGAATACAGCTGCTTCCACAGCTCATGATTCTACAGTTAACAACGTACACTGGCTGTACAGTCAATGGCTGTTTCAAACACAGTCAGGAGCTTTCCCATTAGACAGTGCTGTTACAGCACCCGTGCAGAACACAAGCCACAGAGCTCTGTGAGAAGATGCCCACCAACACAAAGCAGAAGTTGTTTTGGTTGTTTTCCCCACCACTCTACTAAAGTATAACAAACGTGCTATACCCCGTTTCCATGGGCTCTTTTACCATCCATATAAATAACCATCAGCCTTTGCCTGTTGCTGGGATTGAAAAGCAACACAGAAAGATGCTCCTCATAAAGCAGCTGGTATCATAAAGCACAGACACATAGCAAAGAAGTAATTTCCAGGGAAATGGGAAAACAGAAGTGTGTATTTTATCCCGCTACTTCAGAGAGTTCACTTGGACTTTTTATAGCCTCAGAAGCATGTTCATCCCTTCCAATCTGGCCTTCTGATTGAATATAAGAATATAACCTCAGCTGCTATTTCCTAAAGCGTGTTATTTAGGACCTCGAGACTTTAGGTACAGCCACTTCGATACCTTTTCCTCCAGCCATCGTTACTATCAAACATAAATTCTCCAACTGATCGAAAAAGATCTGCACGCCCATTATTCACACTCCCATTCCTGCTTACAGCGGCTTCAAGCAGACTTCCCAAGGTACTTTCCATTTCTACTTTAGGGTAAAAATCCACCTCAGAGCAAGAAGCCATGGCAAATTCCTCTGCACTATTTGCTCTGCTTTTACCCTTGGTTCAATGAGGGCCACTGAGTAAGTTCTGCACAGGATTTGTGCTGACTTCCTGCACAGCCATGGCACGAAAACACCATCAACACTGAACAGGATGCAAACGAGGAGCCAGCCACTGCCAGAAGGGAAGGCAGCGTTACAGGGCCAGCGAGACCCCTGCCCTCACCATGAAGTGCCTGCCAGGGTGCGCGGTGGTTCCTCATCGCTGAGCCCTCCAGCTGCCATCCAGAGAGGGAACTTCAGTAAGGTGACAGACACAGACAGGAAAATGTTTTACTCAGAAACATTTTTACTTAGATTTGATGTAGAAGGAACAAGCAAAGTTTTACATCACAGATAACCTGTTGCAAAAACCAGCTGGAAAGGGCACCTGGAGAGCAGGACTAAAAACAGCGACTTCTTTAAAGAATAAGATAAATACTTCACTCCTTTTAATTGTCCTTTATTTACATAAAGGATAAATGATCAAAGATGTTAATATTTCCAGATGAGTCACACACACAGGATTGGAGGGCCCGGCACAGCGAGCACGCCCCCAGCCCACCTGCCCTGCTGGGTCACGGGAAGCCATGGAGCATCTCCACGTGTGGGGTCACAGCACCCCCACAGGGACTCGGGATCAAACAAACCATGTCTTCAACTCACACCTCCACCTGTTTCACCATCTCCTTACCATGTTGGCGGGTCCTTACTCACACCATTCCATGCCCAGAAGGACTGTGAGTTCCTACCAAGGTGAGGTACTTGCCAAGGCTGCACAGACAGAAGCTGTGTGCCAGGAGCACGCTGCCAGAGGTGACACGCTCCGTGCCACTTACACAGACACTCACAGGATGCACAAAGTGCCCAACACGTGCTCCTCCAACCAGCTGCTCTTCCTACCCACCGAAGCTGGTCTCTCTCTGCAAAGAGGGAACCAAACCACGTTGCTCAAACACTCAGAACAAGGAATGTTCTCTGCACAGAAAAGGGAGGGAGGAACAGAAGCACAGATGCACGTCAGTGAGAATAAAGGATCAAAGGGAGAGCAGGAAAACCTCATCTTTGGAAAGCAGAAAGCAGTGAGGGATCACAGCTACGGGTGTGGGAACACGTCTCCATGGCAGAGGGGGGGATCTGCGCAGGGACGGGCTGCCCCGCAGCCCTGCAGCGTGCCCCGCAGCACCGACCGGCTGCTCACACAGCTGGGCCCTGGGGACAGCCACACCACAGTGCTGAGCACTTCCATGTGCCGCTGCCTTGGGCAGCAGGAACAGCTGTGACAGTGAGCTCAGCCCAACACAGGGATCAGGGTGGAAGTTCTCAGCAAAAAGAGAGCAGGGGATGAGAGCAACAAGAGCTGCCGGAGTCAGGAGCTCAGGGAGCAGTGACACAAGTCAGCAGCTCTGAGACAGCAGCATCCCGTGATGCACCAGCCTGGTGACTGAGGTCATCTCCTAACAGCACCTTGTACCTCTACAACCCCTGAAATATATACAGGCTGAAGCAGTTGCTACAACATAAGTCCCTGCATACACACACCAAAAATGAGTCTTCTCTTAAAATGACTTTTGGAGGCAGGCAGAGCACAGCACAGCGGTGTGCTGCTTTGTCACTAAACATGAACTGAAACCACCTCACAGCTGTTACTCCTTCATTTGGGAGCATGAAGAAAGGTTCTAACAGAACTGTCTAAACCAGCACAGCCCAAACGGAACCACCTGCACAGGGCCTCTGTCCCCCCCGACCAGGACTCTGCTTTCCCTGGCACCTGCTCACACCCCAGCACCACCTCAGCATCGCAGCATCCTGCCAAGCTTCCACCTGGTAAGGAAGCAGCTTTTGGCAATTCATTAAATGGTTAATGAACTGTGAACACAAAGTACACCCCAGCAGCCTGCTCAACCTAGCAGAAGTTTTCTCGAGCCACACGCCCCGGCCAGCAGCACAGTGTGCAGGCAGACAGCCCGACCTGCAGCTCAGCCTTCAGGGTGCTCCCACAGACTGTATCGCCAGCACGGAAACATCTGTGCTCATTTGGTTTGTTCAGCAGCTTTAGAGCATTAGGGAGAACAGAAAAGCTTCTTCTCAAGGGCTTACTGCCCACAATTCAGCAGCTGTAATGGCCAAAGATTTTGTTTCTTTCCCCCTCTCATACATAAACAAGAAGACTCCTTGAGGAGACTGGCAATCTGACAAGGAACATTAGGCTTGCAATACATCAGATGCGTTCAGAAGATACTGATATTCATGTTGATATGTGCACACCAAAGGACTTCACAAGTATCACTGTTCAGTCCTTAAAAACAAAGCATAAGAGCAGAGCCATACAAGCTCTCACTAAGGGCAAGCAAATGTTGGGCTGTACGAAATGGTAATTCCCACCACCTACCTCCAGGCAGAGCACAGCTTTTAGGCCACAGATGTGCACAGCTCACAGAACGATCCCGATCACAGCCACAGCAGAACCATGACGTGGGCTCCCTCCTACCAGCTGCTCTGCAACAGGCACAGCTGCCGCAGGCGAGAGGGCACCACCACATCCTGGGATGCTGGGGCTCGCTGCCACCAACAGCACTCTGCCAGGACCTGTCTGCCACCAAAAGCACTGCCAGGTCCTGCCACCAGGCCATTCCGCTGCCAGCAGCAGAGTAGGATACCTCTCATCCTTGGTCCCTGCTGCTGGGGCAGGCAGGGTGCTCGCACGGCCTGCTGGGCTGGGATAACTGTCTGGCCAGCAGGCACTGCTGTTTGGGGCTCAGACTGAGAGCTGAAGCAAAGAGAAGAACCCGTCTGCTCCTGGGAGCCTGCGCAGGGTGACGGCAGGCACAGCCCGCACAGGAGCTGCACTTTTGCACTGGTGTTGTAATAACAGCTCATCACTCTGATGTATGTCTGCGCAGTCTCCCTAGTCTCAGGTATTCTGGCCTTACCTCTTACCATGGTTTTCTTCTTCAGTGAGCAAGCCACCAAGTTGTTATCAATGCCCTTCACCCCTCAAAGCCCTCTGCCTGATGGATGTGGCACTGCCACTGTCCCAGAACAGCAGAGAGGGCTGCTGGGTGACCGTCACCTCCCACGGCCTCAGCCCACACCTGTCACCCGCTGGGCAACGACACAACCACACTGAGACCCATCCCTGGAGACCTGCACCTGGGGGCTGCTCTGCTTCCCACCAGAACAGCCATACTTTCACCAGAAGTGGCTGTGGTTTGCCCTAACATTGACTGCCACGTACCAGTAGTCTGGACATTTCCTTCAGCAGGGATCAGCACACGTGAATTGAACTCTAGCACCAGTGTGCCTGAAGACACAGCAGGCATATTAAACCCATTCAGAAGCCCTACCCCCTCCTCTCAAAGCTGACTCAAGTGAGGCCACCAGCAAGCTCTTAGAGAAGCGCACAGCCTCCTAAAGGCAGGCTGAAACTGTCAGAGGCAAAGCAGCATGCAACATAGGCGGATTTAACGTACCTCCCATCCAAACAGTTCTGCCTTGCACCCAGCATAATGCACACCCCCAAGTGCACTCCTCCTGCGTGAGCATCAAGTGAAATCATTACCATAGTATGATTTGAAAGAGACCCAATGAGGCCAGCAGGACACTAAAGGTCTCGAAGAAAAACCCCAAATTTCAAGTTCCAGCACTCCTAAACCCACCAGAAATAGAAAGTGCCTGGTAAGGAACCCCTGGAGCCACGGGGAGCAGCAGGGACCCCCCCACCCCTCCCCAGCCAGGCCAGGCTCTTGCGGCCAGAGCAGAGCAGGTAGCACATGGGAAGCTGAGAGGATTTTATGCACGATTTTACGCTACTACCTAACACAATGAGTCACACCAGGCTGTTATCGGTTTTAGGCTTTACAGAATCAGTATTTTATAAACCCACATAAAAAAGAGTTTCTACCAAATATACGATATATATCCATCATATACACACACACTTTAGGACAACAGAAACCCCTGTATTTTAAAATCCACTTGAGTTCAACAACTTAAATGAATCTATAGAACCTCCACAAAAGCCCCTAACATGACCATACCCACTGACACCCATCCGCACGCCAGCTCCTGGCAAAGACGCCCAGCAGCTCCGCGCACTCCCAGCTCGGTCCCCGTGTCCCATATTGCTCGAGCTCCTACAGACCTGCCTGCTACTGGAGCACTGGGAAAGCTGAAATCCAGTCGGCAAAGGTGTCTCAAAGGCAGCCCTGCACAACCTCCCACACAGCATGCTTACACAGGATAACAAGCGAGGCCTGAACCAACACCAAACAGCAAAGTGAAGTTTTCAGAAGTAGCTGTCTATTGGAACGGCCCAACCTTGATCAAGGGATGACTTGCCAAGCCCTAAGATCATTTAACTTGGACACTGCAAAGCAAAATACTGCAAAGCAATGGTCAGTGTGAGAAACGCAGCTGAGCACCCGGACAGGCAACGCCTGCTCATATTAGCGGGCACTGGGACCACATACTGACCAGGATGGAACACAGGATGTGGGCACACGTCTCTGCTCACATCAGAGAAGCGTTTCAAGCCTCAAATGCATCCTACCCTAGTAAATAGTTTAAAAACAAAAACAAAACAAAAACTTCTTTAATAATGAGATTTTTCAAACTGCTGCAGCCCCTCTGCTACCCTAACCATAGCAACAGGTTAAACATTGGGGGATACAGATGCTGCAGAAGTTTTGTTTTAAGCAAACAGGAAGCAAAGCAGACAACTACACATCCGAATGAGAACAGCTCACTGACAGCAGCAAGCAAAGAAAACACAGAGGAAAGAGGAAAAACTCTTCCATACAGGAGCTCCTGAGTACCACGCAGCGAGCAGAGACCTGCAGCACTTGGTTTCCCGATGCCTTCAACCCACCCCTAAGCACCGGTGCCCCCACCACGGCCCAAGCTGAGCTGCAGAGCCCAGCGCAGAGCAATGCCCGGCACCGTCAGCCCCTGAGCCACTGCCACCCGCAGCTCCAGCCACCAGAACTGCTCAGGCAGCAGAGGAAGTAAGTACACAAGACTGTTAAAAATAGCTACACTGAAGTTTGCTAACCAGCAAAACACCACCTTGCTCCTTGGCGACAGATGGCTTCAAACCACCAAACAAGTTTGATGAGGTGGCAGAGAACAGATCAAAGTCTGCATAGGTCTCCTAATTCAACTGGAAACACAACCCAGAAGTTAATTAAATCCAGGACAGCATGAATTTCAAGGGCTTACTTTCACTTATCCAAGTGCCACACACTCCACAGACTGAAAGCACCTCCAGCACTGTAACCACCGAACGCTCATTACAAAATCAGCCATGCCTGGAAAGCACCGCACCTCTGTGCCAGCGGCTGAGATGCGCACGTGGCGGGGTCCAGCGGGGTCCTGGAGGAGCCCAGTGACCCGCAAGGCCCCCGCTTCCCTGTCTGGTTCCAGGCAGTGATGAGGAGGTGCTTCACGTGAGAGCTGCTCTGAGTTCACAGCCACAGCTAAAAAGTGAGAACCCCTGGGGGGCTAAATCTGCAAAATGCAATATCCCAGTGGCAGCAATCAGCCAGCCTGAGACAGCTGTTCAGTCTGACAGCAGAGATGGTACTGAAAGGGACAAAAAAAGAACTGCTAGGGGTAAAGTCCTGGCTTGGATTTTTAAATATCTGCATCAAACTTGTAACTCCAGCAGAGCACTTTTTGCTTATATATTTGGCTGTATGAAGACATGTCCCATATCTTTCACATAAAATGTATCTGGCTCAAACTCTGCTGCTGCTACAGAACAGAATACATGCAAAAGCCTACGGACCCCACAGCAAGTCCAGAAGCAATGTCCTAGGCTCCACAAACCTGCCCAAAAAGCACATTTAATCCTTCTCTGTGTCAATTACTGCTCAGAATGAGGGCTCATTACAAGATGTGCTTCCAGAAAATTCCTGCGCTCTGGAAGCCTGATCAATGCACTACATCTAACCAACTTTGAAGCTGGTTGTGCTCCCAGAGCTGTACAGCTGGCACCCTGCTTGCTGCACGGCCCCACAACCCCAGCTCCCCCCGCTCCCTGCAGCAGCCGGAGCTGCACCCAGGCCCAGCTCAGGCACCCCGCGCTCCCGGCTCCTGCAGCTTCAGGCGAGCACCAGGCAATAAGCAGTGCTGTCTGCTTCTCTTCAGTATGCAGGGACGTGAAAAACAACTTGAGAAGAAACCAGACAGAAAAATACCATATCTTATAACTGTGGGGCTCGAGGGCAGGGGATCTCTGCTTACAGCCTGGAAAACAAGCAGATCTGAAACCATCTCTTTCTAATAAATAGTTGTTAATCACTTGCAGTGCCTCAGCGCTGGAGGTCACACAGTGGCAGCCCGCTCAGTGTAAATGTTTAGTACTGAATAGGATTCCAGAGGCTCAGGGCAGTGCCACCAAACAGACCCCTCCGGGTGGCTGCAGGGTTACCAGGGCCCAACCTGCCTCTGCAGCCAGAGCCACAAGCTCCCCGCGTTGCGGGCTCAAGCCACGCGGTGCTAGCAGCAGAAAGCCAGGCAGCAGGCCTTATCACAGCACTTATCAGGGTGATGCTGTAGAACACCACGGCCTGTTCTGATCCCATCTCTGTTACGGGCAGCTCGGGGACGAGGACCACTGCTGCAGCACAGCCACACCCCCACATCCCCGGCTGTGTGCCCCGGGCCCAACGGGAGGGTCCCTGCTGCTCACAGGGAACGCTCCACCGCTGCCCTCACCCTCCACTCAGCAGCTCCGTCTGAGAGCCAACTGCAGTTATAATTATCATCGTAATTATTATTTTAATAGGAACCAATGACTTATCAAAACATTGCACTAAGGCTGGCACGTCTCTCCTGTGAGGCTGCCAAGCAGGAGCAAGCCAGCTCCTCGCCGCCGTGCCGCTCTGCACCCGCCCCGAGCGTGCGGCCCTGCCGAGCTTCTATCTATGCCGCCGAGTGACTACACGCCATTCAGCGGCATGCCAAAACGTAAGCAATGCGAGGCACGGCGCGGCACGCAGTGTCAGTACTCCCCCGTACACACACCGACAGCTCTGCTCCCCACACGCCGCAGGTCGGGTGCCTCAGGGGCCCTCACGCAGTGCCAGAACCCAGTCACGTACCCCAGGGCCTGTGCCGGGCCTCCATGGAAACTGCCATGTGCACAAACAAGCCTACAGTCAACATAATTAGGGGACTACGTACAGGTTACCTCCACCTACCCAAATCTGTAGCTCACAAGGAGCTGCTGCTCTCCATGAGCAGCACCAGTACCAGCCCACCCGCGCCTGCGGGCCCGCTCTGCTCTCCCCACACACCCAGTGAACATGCAGCTCCCTGCTAACACCCCATCGCCACAGAGAGGTTCAGTTTAAACGATCCTAATTAGCAGACGGTCATTTAGCTGGTTACGGCTCCAGGTACTCCGTCAGAGTGAGAAGATCCTCGGCCACCAGGACAGCCAGCAGCCCCAGCCCCGCACCCCCAGGTGCCCCCGAGGGACGCGGCACGGGGCCGGCCCTGCACCGCCGACACACGGCTGCTCGGGAGCCACAAGCTCACCACAGAAATGTCATTCTTCAGGTCTGTCTGTTCAGTTCTCCAGTAAGGGCCAATGAGCTGGATATAATTTCAGGGAATTCACTTCGCCGTAGTCAATACAGTCATGACCTTCACTGCTTTTTCATTTTTAAAAAAAGATGTTTTAACTGAACCATACGTCCTCCTCGATCAAAGAGTGCAATTACAAAGAACAAAGCTAACTACAAACAGGCCAGGTTTTAAGAACAAAACCAAAGACCATTCAGAAATTCAGAGAGCATGAAATCCAAAACTCAGCATTAAGGAAAGTCAGTGAATGCCATCAACTGAAGAAAAATGCTCAGACCGCATCAACGTCACTGAACCAAGAAGTACATCTGAAGGACAGCAAAGGCTGCACTATCAAGTAAAAACGAGTGCCCATGACTCATCCAGCCAAATCCAAGTTAAATTGGACTGTGCAGTCTCATTCAGCTTTGTAGAATTGTCTTAAATAAACATTCCACTTACTAATACTCTCTAATAATATAACTGAGCAGCAACGGAGGCAGCAGTGAGAATGAAGCACGTGGGAAGCATTCAAGTTCTGACTTCAGCCAACCACATTCCAGCAAAGCTTTTCCAGCTAACTTTTTTTAACTGATAGTAATTTATGAAGTTGAACTTCATTACCACCAAAAAAGTGCTAATGATAGACATGCTGTAGATAGCTCATCCCTTGGAGGAACCCTCTAATCACCTCTAAAATAAGGGGCCATGGGATTGAAGCGTCCCGTGCTGACCCTTTTGGTACCCTGCACTGAAGAATGAGCTCAGCACCGTCACACCATGAAGTAAGGCAGCATCACTTGTTGCTCAGTTCCTCCATCCACCAGGTCACAAAGCCTGGTTCTTACCTTCTGGACAGCACCCAGCCTTAGGAAAGCCTTCAGCCCTCTGCCCTGTGCACGGCTGAGGGACAGCTCCGCTGCACTCAGAGCTCCACATGGCAGCGACCACTTTTGCTTCAAAGTGAAGTCAGGAAATGTCCTTCACCTGCCTGGACACCGCTGTCAGGCAATCTACAACGCTTGTCTCTTGCTGATTTCTTTCTTGATTCATCCACGCCGATCAACCCTTTGACTCATCCTATCCTTATGGCGCACAATGCCAATCGCAGAGAAATTCTGGGCAGGGAGCGGAACCCACTGAGCAGGGGCAGGGCAGTTCCACGCTGGGCAGGTACGGGGGGGCAGCCCTGCAGCAGGGCACGCGAGGCTCCATCGGGCGCTACCAGCTGCACTTGCCATTCAGCCTGGAAGCTCCTCCAGGCAGGGACCTCTCCTCACATGTGTCTGTAAAGCTTCTAGTGCCCAGATGGTGCCATACAAATGAATAATAATTATATTTCCATGTAGACCATTATTGTGCCTAATGTAAATTACTTTCACTGATCCAAGAGGAAATCATTTTCTCATTTTGAAATGAAAAGAGAGAGTAAAAATAATGATTACTTGTTTGACGCTATTATTATAACGATAATTACATTTGTGGGTCCAGAATCCTCAGCTGGTGTGCTGACTGCAGCGGAGCCACGCCAGTAAGTGGCGGCAGACGGGCTGGTCTCACTCCTAGCTGACCACCTCCAACTGTGTCACCAGGACTAATTACTTCAAGCCCACAACACTTGTGTGAAAACTGGGAGATAACATGAACACCTTGGGCAGACTGGGGAGCAGAGCAGCAGATTTGGTGCAGGCAGTGACAGGCCCCTGCAAGGCACCACAGGTCTCTGGGCAGAGCTGCCACAATCTCCCCAGCTCATTTGCAGAGATTCAGGTCTTGAGTGAGCTCAATTGCCTTCTGGAGGCACTCAGCTCTCTCCATTCATTAGCAGCCCGGTGCTTGCAAGCTTCAGTCCAAGCCTGAGTGCTCAAAATGGGACAGCTGTGATCACTGGCATCAAACATGGGAGAAAGTCAGAGCTTGCCATTACTCAGCCTCTCTGCAGGAAAAAAGCACACAGCTATCAAACCACAGAGGAGTAAGTCTGTACACCCAAGAACTGGAAACCCCAAAACCAGAGGCTGCTTCTGGATACGTGGCTCTGAAGATGCAGATGCGCAGAGGACAGGGGAACGCAACCAGGACTCCGACTTCACCCCCTGCTCCTACACAGAGCCCTCCTGTCCCACACGTGCTGGCAGCACAGCCCCACAGGCACGCAGTTACTGAAAGCGATGGAGGAGGACCAAAGCTTCTGAGTCTAAAAAATCAGACTCGAACACCTGAAAACACTACTGCTCACCTGGACTGCGCTGTTACACACCCAAAGCCAGCCCTGACACGGCCCGGCCAGCGAGTGCTACACCCGAAACATGCTGCACACACGTTACTGCCAACAAGGAGGCTGCCGGGGGGAAGAGGCAAGCTCAGCACACACGCTGCAGCTTCCTCAGGGGTCTCTGCACACAGGCTCCCTGTTCTGCTCCTGCATCTGCCCCAAGCAGGGGAAAAGATACAGAGCATCTGATGTCAATAACGAGACAGTGGAAAAGCTCCTGTCGATTCCAGTTTAAGTGCCAGACCTTATCTTAACACCACAAAGAAAAAATGGGAAGTGCTTGATTAAAATTAATCCTTGAAGTTATGTAATTTGACTATCTCTGCAAATTAAGCTGATTTCTTGCTTTCATTGTACTCCTGTTCCTTCATCAAGCACTAATAAGATGCTGTATCACATATGATGGCCTTCCTGTACAGAGGGAAAAAATATTTTGAAAAATGCTTGTCAAGACAGCTGAGGGATGTGGCAGGTAACCATTCTGCAATGCCTGATAGTAAGTGATTGGGACTGGTATGCCTCCTGCCCAACAGCTGGCCTTCTCTTGCTAAAAAGTAAAAAAAAATAAAAAAATGAATAAGCTAATTCAAAGGGCGCATCTGCAAAAACCCATCATACAATAAAGAATTAAAGAAAAAAATAACAATAAAAAGCACACTGGTGGCCTGACAAAGACTTGAGATGGCACAACCAATTAACACAGATCCACTTCACATACCTTCCCACATCCCCACAGAAAGATACTTAATGAGAAACTGCTGCAGGAGTCCATCAACCTAAGCTGCTTGTTCTTAAATAACGCATATATTAGTTCTCTGTTACTGAGAAGATTTGTTTATTAACACATGCCCTGCTAAGTGCTAAGACTTTGCAAAAATCATTATACAGCTTCTAGCTCCAGATGCATCATGCCCCCCTCTCCCATCACAAAACAATTAGTTGTCACCATTCTCCTTCTCCATTGTTATTAAAGTTGTACTGCTCCACGATTAAGCTCCCATTAACAAGCAAAGCTGTACTCAACAGCCAAGTCAGTATTACAGAACAATTCTCTAATAAATGTATCATTTTCAGCCACCTAATAGCTGGATGCCATAAATTTTGCTCTCAACCTAAGGACCCTCAGCTCAGCTGTTTGCTGACACCCACAGGTGTACTGAAAGCAGGGAGGGCCCTGGCTGCAGGGCTTGGCTCATGCTGCTCCCAAGCTAACACACAGGGTAGCTCACAGCGAGCTCCCCTGCACCTTCCTTGTGTTCAGAGTCAGAATTAGGGGGGCCACCAGTGCACATCAAGGCAGGGAAGATGTTTAGATAGGTGCCACCTGGCTGTGTTGTAACACATGGAACCTATTCACTGATTGGAGCAAGAAGGGTAAGTTGGGGGTGAAATAATTCTTTTTTCCCCTTGAAATCTCCGGTTCTCTGTAGCTCCACACCCAGGTGCAGCACAGGACCCACCTGCTGTGCAGAAACTCACTTGGGTGCTTTGTAAGCACACAATGCACAGATTCACCTCTGCAGAACAGTGCTGGGAACTGACCTGCGGAGCCCCTACAGTGCAGGGACAAATGCCCTTCAACAGAGAGCTCCTGTGCAAGTTCCACTCCACCCGTACACTGGGGGTGCATTTGGGGAGGGGGCAGAACGTTTGACGGTGGCTTTAGAGAAAGTGGAGGAAAGCTTCCTGGGTCATCTTTGCTGTAGGACCCGCCCTGACCTCCAGCGTCGCAGCGGTGCTGCTGCTGCTGCTCTCCATGCAGCCACCAACCGCAGCTCCTGGGTCTGCCAGCGCTGGGTGCCTCCCTGTCCCAGGCACAGGCACTGCAGTTAAGCCAACAGCACAGCAACACTCAGCTTCTGGTGTTCTTAACCTGGAGGCGTCCACACAGCACATAAGCAAGCCAGGGGAAGCAAGGAGAAATAAAATCTGCATGGGTTTGTCCCCCTGACCCCGGAGCAGCACAGACCCAGCATAGTGCTCCAAGTTCCCAGGAGACAAAGAAATGCCGTGTATCGTCCTACAAAAAGGGAAACAAGGGGGAGAGGCAACACTGATCCTCAGGATCCTCCACAGCTTCACTTGTGTTCAGGGTTAACACAGACAACCCTCAGCAGCCCCAAACGCTTTCTCTCTGCGTTTCCCAGTTCCAAACACTCCCAGCTATCGACGGTTGCATTTGGTGCCTTGAGACAGCTTCATGCTGACAGAAGCATACTGTTCTTTAAAGTGAACACCCAGCATCTCAGACTAGAGGAACACTGATCCCACACCAGCAGGACCAGCTGCACCTCGCCGGGCTGTGCTGGCACGGTGCGTGGCGGGGAGGCAGCAGGAGCCGGGTGCAGCCTCCTGCAGCAGGGTGGGTGCAGCTGGGAGAGCGCAGCGCCCGCGGGCAGCCTGAGCCCAGGCTCCAGCAGATGCTCTGCTGTCACCTCCTCTGTCACCAGCAGCCCTGCAGCAGGGATTTGCATTCCTCCTCCCTTCCTCCAGGCTCCCAATGCAAAGCATCCACCCACAGCACAGCCCGAGCCCCAGCAGCGCTCCTGGCACCATCACAGAGCTGCTGGGTTCTGCCGTGCTTTAACGCTGAGCTCTGCACAACAAGCACAGCTCGTGCAAAGGGAGCAACCACACGGGACTGCAGGCACCTGCTGGAGTCACTGCTGCTGCTACCATTCATACTTCTTTAAAGATAACTGTAACCTGGCTTAATTAAATGTGGAACAACTGCAGGAAACTGCTCACAAGTAATGAAAGCTCCAGATGCAGCGGCCAGGGGACCCAGCACAGGATGTGTTCCCAGCTGCAGAACAGCTCTGTTCTGAATGGCTTCCTCCGGCCAGCTTGGCAGCCCGTGCTCCATCAGTACAGGTACAGCATTTTAAAAAAAAAAACAAAAAAACACTACCGTACACCATTATTCAATTCTTTGAGGGGAATTGCTTATTACGTGCATCTGACAGCAGCTAACAAAACCTAAATGCCTCTTAGAACACTTGCTTCACAGAACAACATTTCCTTTCTCACAGACAGGAGTTCCCAACTCCTCGCACCTATGTCTGACTCAGTAAGACACACAGCCCAGTTTCAGCCTTGTATGTGGGTCAGAAAAACCAAAGTAAGTACAGATACAGCCACCACACAGCATCCTACAGACACAGGCCTGAGAAAAGCTCCGTCCTGCAAGGTGTGGGAAACCCAGTCCGTGTGCGTGGCATGGAGGCTCCGTGGCATGGAGGCTCCCAGCAGCTCGCAGGGCTGTGCTGGGCTGAGGGCTTTCCCCGGGCTGAGAGCAGCGACCAACCCGCGTCACAGACACTGGGGTCAGCCCAGACACTCTGAGCACACCACTCCATCAACACAGAAAATAAATACGACAATCAGTACTTTCTGGTTGCAGTGAAAGAATGAGAAGTCTTTAAGAAATACATGGAAGTCTCCTGGCCGTGCCCAGCCCAAGGACAGCGGGACGTAAGGGCAGCGCCGTGCTCACCCTGCCCTCCTCCCAGCGCTGCAAAACCACGGGGTAACACCATGGGGTGATGCACAGTATGGGAAACTGGGGGAAAGGGGAACAGCGTTTCTGGGGCATTACAGAAATCAGATTTTAAGGTGGAAACAAAGAATCAGGAAGAAAAAGACTTTTTTCACACGGATTCTGTATCCTGCAACTCCACTAAACAGTTTCCTCACGAACTGAGCCTGAAACCAAATCCAGGCCTGCAGGCGGGCAGCACACACGGGGCCGGGTGCAGGAAAAGAGCTCTATGTGCTGGGAGCACCCAGAGCTGAGCAGCGCCCGGGCAGCAGCCTGCACTGAGCCCCGCCGACAGTTGCTGCCCCAGCACGCGCCGATGGAAGGCTGCGGGTTCTGCACGGCCTTCAGCGTGACCCAGCAGCTGTGTGGGCAGCAGCCTCAGCCCCATGCACAGGGCGAGCAGAGCCACAAGCACCACTACACAGCCCCGAAATACTGCCCCATCCATCCCCTCCCGCCCAGCGCTCCCCTGCAGCACAGCTCCTCCCGCCGGACAACACCGCACAATCCCACCCGTCACGAGTGGAAACTGGCAGACTCAGCACGCCCGTTAATACACATTTTCTACCAGGAATCCCAGTGCTCCATCTTTAGGTCTCCGCTCGAATCTGTGCATGCAGCAGTGATCCAAAGCTGCTGGATGCACCCACCCGGGGCCCCCACCCGCACAGCCCCAGCAGGGACCGGCCGGCAGCACAGCCAGCCCCGTGGGGTGCCCAGCCCAGCCCAGCGGCACAGGAGGGCTGCAAGCAGTGCTCGTCCCCATGGTCCCACGGAGCATTGGGGGATTCCTGGAAAGGCTGAGGCGAGGAGCGGCACTGGAGCCCACCCAGAGGAGAAAGCTCCGGAGAATGAAGGAGGACAAAAAGAGGAAGGACAGGCAGAGAGAGAGGCAGGTAGGGCTAGGGAAGAACCGCAGGGCTCCAGCAGCCGCCCTGAACACGGTGGATGCCACGCACAGCGGTGCAGATGGACCCCAGCTCCCACATCCCCGCACCATGTGGGGACCGCACAGCGCGACCGCCCCGGAGCTGCCCGGGCTGAGAGCCGCGCCCCGGCCCCGGCTCCAGCCCCAGCCCCAGCCCCAGCCCCAGCCCCGTCCGTCCCGGCGCGGGCAGCAGCCCCGGGCACGCACAGCCGCGCGGAGCTCCCGCCCGAGCCCGGCGGTACCGCGCGGAGCGGAGGCGGCTCCGCCACAGCTCCGGAACGCGGCCCCGGGCCCGAGGGGCTCCGATAGCCCTCCCGGGGTCAACGGGCAGAAGGAGGACACGGGAGAAGGGGAGAGAGGCAGCG
>WBMW01000333.1:2598178-2629825 GCA_013396635.1 Penelope pileata | reverse complement strand
CGGCGCGGGGCGGGCCCGGCCCTGCTCTGCCCGCACCCCGCGGCTGAGGCCCGGCCCCGCCGGCACGGGGCTGCGCGGGGCGGGAGCGGGCGGACAGCGCCGATGGGCGCTGGAACGAGCCGCGTCGGAACGCGAGCGCCGTGCCTCGCCGCATTAAAAATGACTGGAGCAAAAAGCAGTGCGATCTGCGTTCCTCCGTGAAATTAAAGCTGCCAACACACGGTCCAACAAAACAGCGAATCCCAACGCCACCCGCAGCAGCTGTTGCCCCCACACAGAGCCGCGGGCCCCGCGATGGCCGCGGTCACAGAACGGCTCCGGCCGGGAGGGACCTCGGGGTCACCCAGCACAGCCCCAGCCCCTGCCATGGCCGCGCTGCCACGAGCTCAGCCCGTGCCCACGCAGGCACAGGCATCACACCGGGCCCTGCACGGCGCTGCCCACAGCAAGGGGTCACTGCTCTTCCCAAGGCAAATCACAGGGTCTGAGAACACGGGGCCGTGTGTAGGTGCAGGTGACTGTAATTAACGGCCCACTGTCTCAAAAACCACACTTAATGGATTGCTTGGGTTCCCTTCTTCTCCCGTACCTCTTGGCTTTCTAATTGGAAGGTCCACCTGAGGCCAGCAGCCCAGCAGTTTCCCCATCTGCCCGCACAGGGCCTCTCTCTAGGCACAGTTCCCCTCCACAAGCCAAACCCAAAGGTGCAAAGCAGGATCTGCTGCCAGGGACAACGGCTGTACCTAAGGGGCAGAACAGCAGAACTGCACGGAGCAGCAGGAGTGTGCTGGAAGCACCCCAGCTTCTGGTCTGGGGGCCAATGCTGTGCTGCCCCAGCACTGCTGTGCCTGCCTGTAGCAGCTCGGTCCTGCCCTGCAGCATCCACTCCAGCACAGCCACTGGGCACGTGCAGAGCAGCAGGACCCGAGCCAGGCCCAAACACAACACCCGGCGTCCCACGCACTCACAATCAGCACCACCAACTTCAAGGCACCTCTGTGCGGAGAGGACAGAGCACTCTGTTGTGACTTCCAGGTCAAACAACACAAACACCCGCGGTTGTGTGAAGGGTGGATGTGGTCTGGCTCACCTTCACTTTGCGGAGAGCACAAAGGCTTCTTGAGCATTTCTGATGGACAATCTACACAGCTTGGGAAACTGATGCATAATTTTTACTCAAAGCCACCAAATAACTGTGCATCATAAATGCACTTAAGGAAACCTGCAGACAAACGCCAGACGGAAGTGCCTTCCATTTGAGATGAAGTGTGTCCCTCCTCCAAAGCAGCCAGAGGAGCCCAGGCTGCGGCCCTGGCTCCACAGCTCCCCTGGGGCCGTGGAGGACGTGGGGCCCAGGAGCCAGAGCACACAGACAAACAGCCAGCACCACCACAAAGAGCTGTAGGCCTCGGGGCATGATTCTGATCCTCTTCACCTCTTTCCAAAATGGCACACATCCAAAATGATGCCACAGAAATACTGAAAAAGCAGAATCCAACTATTTGGTGAACACAGGCTCAGCGTCTCTGAGAAAAGCACCATGAACTCTGTCACCTGCAGCACAAACTGTGCCTGCTTCCCTGAGACGCTGCGAGCTGGGAGGGGCACCAGCTCTCCACTGAGCAGCAACAGGATGCTTCTGTTTCCCCTGAGCCTCAAGATGCTCCCCAGAAGCGTGCCGTTACTGGTGGGATTTTTAACAGAAGCTCTTTTGCTCGGAGGGTTATAAACCTCCTTCCTGGTTACAGCCACTAGCAACACCACTCATTTCCATTTCTTTCTCCACGCCCCTGCGTAGCTCTCCAGCGCGGCGGCAGAGCCCATTCCCTCCTGTTAATCTCGGGCAGACAGGCTCGCTGGTGAAGGTCAGGATATGTGATGATAAAACCACAGAAAGCCATGCAAAATTTTAGCACAGGGTGATGGTGCTCTCTATAAAATGAACACAGCAGTAATTATGACCAAATTTTGATCCATCCATCCTTAAATTTTTTATGACCTACTGGAAAATTTCCTCAAGATTTTCAGCGATTTTCATACAGGAGAATATCTGGGGATTTTCCTAATTTCTGTATATAATCACTGTGACTGATTAAGGCAGTGAGGAGGAGCTGTGCATGCCCAGCTGTGTGCGTGTGCTACTGAAGGCAGGGCTGGAAGGGCCTGGCTCCAAACCACGCTCATTTATAACCCATACAGTTCAGAGTCTTCGGTGTGTGGATGGGAACTCCAGCAAGTGGCACCTCTGCGCTGCGCAGGGAGGGCAGCAGGCTTCCCCCTGGACACCACCCTCCTCTGCTCTGGATTTCCAGAGATGATCTAAAATCTGGGAAGGAGAATGCAGGAGGTGCAGCATTCATTTTTAAAACCGTGCTATAACCAACGACCGCTAGCTGCTCGTAATACCCCTCCCATATCGCCAAAGAAAACAGCCGAAGACAAATAAGCAGCAGCATGATTTAACTGATTTTTCCTGTGCTATAATGGTTCAAACTAGGAAGTAAAAAAGGCAAAACAGAGATTCTTGAGAATTTGAAGACAGAAAAAAAATAAAAAAAATACACAAATGGGAAAACTGAACTGCACAAATCCTAAGAATAAACTCAAATCAGAAATGGAGTTTTCTTATTTTCACATTCGTGAATAATGGCAGCTCAGGCGAGCTATGTTGCACCAGACAAGATTTAATCCAGCTACATGGAGCACAGCTGAGGGAATTACCACTGACAATTCCTGATGTTGCTCAGGTTCCATAAGACTATTAGTATCTCACACAAAGTACAAGAGGAAAAATGGATTTGATTTTTCATAGAAAAGTATTATCATGGTTGCTCTTAGCAGCCAAAAAGGTGATGTTTTAAGAAAGGATAACTAATGTGACTTGGCAAATCTGCCATTTTAACCTAACAGGTAACTGGCTTTTTACCTTCACGTAGGTACATACAGTCAGCCTGGGTGTGGGTCAGGGGAGGTGGGCATCAGTCTGGGCTCCCTAGATCAATGGAAACACCCAGATTCTGATCCATTTTCTCACTTCAGATTTACCTATCCCTTTTTGCTGCTTCCAGCACAGACACAGTGTAAAACTGAGTCAAGTGCAAGGAAACAAATGAAGTTTAGAGCAGCGTTAATAAGCAATATCTTTCCTCTCTGAAAAGCTCACGGTCCATCTGGTGAAGGAACACTGCCGGCTCATCTGAACTCCAACTCACAGGCTGACTCACAGGCAGTTCAGAAGCACATTCTGTATTCAGCGAAAGACTAAGTTATTTCAGCATGAAGATTTGCATTTTTCTTAAAAACAGCCATGTCCCTGTTGCATCAAAATTTAGACTGCAGATATGTGATCATGGTGAAGGGAGAAAAGGCATAGCTGGAATGAAGTGGATTTTCTACGGGTGGGTATCTTTAATATCCTCAGCCTTCCTTTCATAGGCAAACAAAAGCCAAATATTTACTTCTGCATGCTCCTTTATATCTAGCTCCTCTCCAAGTGTGTTACACAGGCCGTGTTCTCTCTCGGCACTGGCAGAACTGAAGTCCATGGAGATGTCACCACTGTGTGCCAGAACACCTGTCTGGTGATCCTGCACAACCTGAGATTCCTACAAGCTATTCTTAATCTGCTGGTGTTTGTTTCCCTACTTAATAGTATGGGAACACAAATTGTGTTCTCACTACAGATATGCAGTAATCAAATTTCTGACAGCAACATTTCATTCCAGCAACAATATTTAAAATTAGCAATATAAATCGTCCTTATTTTCATTTCTGGATCATTGTAGTCAAAGAGAAGAAAAGCAGGTACTTTGCTGTGCTCAGTTAACATAAAATATGTAATCTGTATGTGGAATATACATTACTTCTTCCTTCTGAAAGACCTACTTAGTGCAGCACCCTGGCATATGCTCCACTTCAGGAACTGAGGGAAAACGGAAGAGTTCCTCCCTTCACCATCATCCTAAATTGTCCCTTTTTCCATGTAATCCTTTAGCATATATAACATTTTACCACCAGCGAGGGGAGATGCCATGTATCTGTACTTTACACACAGCCCTCAGTGCTGTGACAGCTTTGTCTTTCAGCCAGTGGTCCCAGATAATCAGGAAAGGATTACCCATCTGTTCTTGCCATGTGGCATTCTGCCTTCAATACGGAGATAGTGCAGTGCACAGCTTCCTGCAGTGCTTTTTGCTGACGTTCTCTCTTTAACTAAAAATTGTATCATTATCCTTCTGAGTTACTAAATTGGAAAGTCTGAAGACTCACGAAGGTGACCTACTCTGGATTATCCAAGCTAGAACCAGTGACTGCTGCAGCCAGCACTTCCTCGGGATGCAGAAGGACCGGGTTTCTTCGGCTTAGGCCTTCAATCTGGGTTCTGCTTTTTTGTTTCATTTTTGTTTCCCCAACTTAATGGAAAAGACAGGCAGTACCCAAAAGAAGAAAATCAAAAGGAGCCTTGCATGGAGAATGGCACTGGAGATCGTGTTTGCACGACTGATCAGAGCTTTCTGGACTCCATTTACACAGTGCCATGCCAATGCAAAGTATGTGCAGGGAAGATTTCTTCCACTACTCACCTGCAGCATTTTCCATGTGTTTAATCTCTTATTTGAGACAACACTATCATTTGCTGCAGAAAAATAATTACAAAGGAAACAGGCTTTTTAAAGCAGAATCCAGCACTTTCTCGTTGTGCCTACCACTGAAATATCTTACATAGTCTTCACTACCTGATTTCTCATTTTAACAGCTTCTGAATCTGTAGAACAGGGAGCATATTGTGAACGCTTATTTTGAACATGACTCAGGGAAGATTTTGGTAAAAGTGAGACATCCTTTACCATCTTTGAGAATTACTTTTATTTTTAATGATTCTAGCACCTATTTTTCTCTATGCCCCAGATCTTCCATCACAAAGAAACAGCCTCCATAAATAGGAGCAGAAATGTGAGATTCAGTCAGGATCTAGAAAACATGTTACTGTAGGGAACACGTCCAATTCTTGGCAAGACAAGAAGACAGGTTCTTCAAGCCTATGGAGACTGAGGAGCTAGAGGAAGATCCTCATGAGCTAGGCTACGTAGCAGCAGTTTTGCAGTAGCAGACAGTAAAAGTGGAGATCTCACTAAGGAAGACCATAGGTGAGGGACCATGTCCTGCTGCTCCTGCTTCCTGCTGGTCTGCCTGAGAGCACGGAGATTACATGTACAACTGAAAAACTATTAAACTAATAAAATAGTTCAGCTCTTTTATGATCCAAATAAGCATCTGGTAATTTTTCTAGATTCAAAGAATTAGGCTTCAGCCCAGAAAAGCACTCAGTGACGTGTGATCCCACTCAGACTGGTGGCACATGCAGGGCTTCAAACGCAGTGTGTGCTTGTGTGCGTTGCTGAGTTGATGCCTGAAAGAACAAAGCTCTGCAAATCAATTTAAATATGCAGAAACTGACCTTGGTTTCAAACAGAATGCAGCCACTGATCATCAGTGATTTCTTGGGCTCTTTTTGATGTATTTGTAAAATAATTGTATGGAGTTTTGAAATTCTCCTACCTACAGATTCAGAAACATTTCTCAGGTTGCTGCTCAGCAGTGTGAGGGTTTTCCTTCCTGAAAATTCAAACGCAGCACAACATTGTCTCAGGATGAACTTTGTCTGCAGCTGAACTAGGAGACTGCCCAGCCCAACAAAAGCTTATCCAGCGTATCTGAGGAGAGATGCCTTCCTCCTCTCCTGCAGACCTACCTAAGAAATCCTTAGAAGAGCAAAAGAGAGAGGGGAAGTCAGCATCTCCGCTTTGCTTTGCTTAGCAGCAGCCTGCTTGCCCTTTGCTGAGGAGATGACCTTTGGTAATTCATGTATCCACCAGTAAACATCCTCACATTTCCAGGGAGGTGTTTCTGTATCCCCGATCTGTGGTGATGCCTACACTGAGCTCCTGCAGCCCATCACCAGAGCACGCAGAGAGCACTGCACGTGTGCTGATGTCTGTGCAGGGACACAGCCCGGCTGCGGTGAAGCACGCTACGGCCGCTTCTTAACACAGCTCAGATGCACGCATTTACAAGCCCGTTTGTTTGCAAATACAGCCCTACATTCAATTTGTGCAACTGTTGCTAAAACATTGTTACAAACACACTCATGAGGCAGATCACAGCCAACTCCTAGCACAGGTTGATTGCATTTCCTACCCTTACTTCCCTCACCTTGCTATACACACAGCTGCCATCACAATTCTGTTTGCAATCACAGAAGGAATGCCGAAGATGCAGCTCAGTCTGACCTCATCTCCCTCTGACAGGACCCTCCAGCCACTCCTTCCCAGCCACTGGGTAAGGGCTGGGAACAAACCAAACATTTTCACCATTTTTAGTACATAACTTTTGTGTGACTGAACAAAGAGATTTGTTTGAATGCTGTCAATCCAACATCTTTTTTTAGGCACCAAAATATAAGCAAAAAAGTGTACAATCCATTTGTTAGTATCAGTCATTATTTCTACAGTGTATTTAAGTGGATAAGGTACTTTGCTTGCCAGTCAGCAGACAGGCTAGTTTCTTCTCCATCTGTTTCAGACAAGCAGATCTCACACTCCCATTACCTCTCCACCCCGATCCACCAGATCTCCAGAACTGCTGCTCAGACTGTGTCTAACTGTACACAACACCAACATGTCTCCGTGGCCACACTCTTGTCTGAAACTGAACCCACTATTTTGATAGCTCATTTTGCTAGATAAACCCCACCAGATTATCATCTCTGGCTTGGATTTACCTGAGCACAGATGGAAAATGCAAATGGGATGTAACACTTTAAGCCCCACGTTATGAAAGAAGCTGCGGCGTTACGTATTTTGTGCATTAAGTCTCTCCTTTGTGCTGCACATAATTGGCAGAGCTTTTCACCGACCAACTATCTGACCAAATTCTCTTATAACCCCATGCTCTGCAGAAATCTGTCTCAGGTTAATCTATATTAGGAATAATATTCAAGTTGACTCTGTGCTCATATGAAAAATGTGTTTAAGAGGCTCTAGCAGATACAATCCTTTTCTCTTTACTTTGTTCCCTGCTGTTGTGGTCTCTCATGGGATTTTTTGCAGAGTGGTTAAGTGATCTATACTGAGAAAAGCAAAGATAATAGGAGCTCTATTCATGGGTTAAACACTTAGCTGCTTTAATACAAGATGTGTAGGAGCAGCTCCTAATGACATTCAAATCTTGTTATTGCTGTGCTTCAATGTAGGATGTAGTCGGTTTTGTGGCTGCAAGAAGCAATTGTCAGAGATGACTGTAAATCCTGAACAGCAAATAAATCCCTCAGCATGCAGAAATGATGCCTGACTGTGCTCATACAACAGCATGCGTCTTCGGACGTCGTCCTGCTTGCTCCTGGCTTACACCAAAGCACCACGCCTACCATCAGGTCTAGCTGTACAGCATCAGCTCTTAACCACAGCTTCTAACCCCGAGCCTTTGCAAACGACTCCTATCTATCTGTAGTGTCCTGGCTTGTGAGCATTCCTCTGAAAACACTGTTGTGGCAAGCTCTGAGCCCTTGATATTTCTGGGTTTCACATCCAACTCACTTTTCTTACATCTTCCACGGCTTGCTAGCATTCTCTCCCTACTCTACACCAGCAGATTTGCTAATATTGTGGAGAAAAGCCATGTTTTCCTCCACAGGAAAGAAGCATAGATTCTAGCTGAGGACACATTAAATAATTTCGCTGCTCTCTGTGCCTCTAAAACCTTAAGAACCGTCTTTGCCACAAGGAAAAGTCGCAGTATACATAGATCTGGAGGCACAACACAACGGGCATAGTTTTATTCATAAATCCATCAAAGACTTTAAGCCCAAATATTAGAACCCTAGGCGAAATGTAAAGAAGGAGCTGCTTGAAAGCCAGGCTCACACTCATAACACAAAAGCTAGCCAGATTAATGGATCAAGAAGCCTACTGATATTAGTTCAATTTGTTTCACACACAGCATGAGATTACAAAAAAAAAAAGATGAGATGGAGAATCACTAGTTGATTAAATCGTATTGTAAGGCTTATTGTTAATTATGACCAAAGTATTTAAAGGTACACAAGTGAGCCCAAGTGCCGCTGAGTTTCAAGGGATGCTGAATGCCCTTAAAGAACTTAAGTCTCTGCTGCTTAAGCAACACTACCTTGGTATATGGAATGAAAACACAGACATTTATTAGCCAGATGAATAATTTTGCTGCTTTAAGTGGCAAAAGAACCTGCTGAATGACCAGAGGCAACTCCTCAGTTGCAAATGGTACAGTACCAAGTGTCCTCGGGGTCAGAATAACCTTCAGAAGGGTTATGGCACCCAGTCAACCACCATCCCCACACTGCCTAAGCAGCCTGAAGCACTGCCCGGTTTGGTGGTGACAAGGAAAACCAGTCTGCCATGTGAGGTCTGCAATGCAGATAAAGCATTCCAAAGTGAGAAGCACAGGATCCAGCAGATCCCCGCAGATAAACAGTTGTGCAATACTGCACTTCCATTACACTTGACATTCTTCTTTCACATGTTCTTCATCATCACTAGCTTGGATTATGATTTAACCTTTTTGGCTTGCATGTCCTCACAAACATAATATTTCACTAAAAATTAATTCTGATGACGCTACACATTGTGCGGATCCTAAGTTTGGAATGTCACAGTCGCCACCACCAGTTTAGGACCAGTTCCTTAACCCATTTTTGCTGTGAGTAGTGTAATCAGAGCAACAGTTTTACGTGCTTCTTCTCATCTTTCCGTCAGATGCAGCCAGGGGCACTCAGTGCTGGCCTGGGGACAGGGCTGGAGACATACCCCATGTCCCCATGCAGCTGTCTTTGGGGGCAGGACTGTCAGTGCAGCCACGTGTCACCACTCCCTGAGGGAGATCGCTTCATTGACTACATTTACAGGAACACTCCTACTGTCCTTCAGGCAAATGTGTCTGCAATATCCATCTAAAACCTGTTGAAAGTTACTCAGCTGACTCTGTCAGAAGCCTGTTAGGCAGCACTTTCACAAACCACTCTCCATCAGAGCAGCAGTAAAGAGCATTTGAGGAACAGTGACCTCGTCCTCTGACACAGCTGGATCAGGAAGGAAGTGGAAAGGAGTGAAAAGAGCAATTCCTCCCAGGGTTTCTAAGTAATTGTGCAAAAGGGCCAAGAACAGTCAGTCTTACCATAGAGACGTGGAAACCAGTGCCCTGACTGGGCAGGAACCCTTCTAGCTCAGCTGCTGTTTGTCACACACTGATCCAAAAGAGGAACTGAGTGGCAATCTGTGAAACATCATCGACCAAGAACACAACTTAGACCTGACAACAAAACCACAATATTATGGCAGCTATCATAAACCTTTGGAGGAAAAAGCTCTGTACTCTTTCTCGAGTCTGAGGAAATACGCCCACTCCCATCACGCTGCCCTCTCAGAGCAGCCTCCAAGGCTGGCTTTCTCCACCACCACAACGAGACGTGTTTACAGCACTGTAACGGCACGGCAGAGTTACAGCCCGCTGTCAGATGACTTCAGCAGTAGTGCTTTCAACAGCAGTGAAAATTTAAACTGACATGCAATATCATGAAAGTGCCATAAATAATTAGAAAAGAGAATTGCATAACGTATTCGTCCTTAGTACACATTCATATGTTTTGAAAACACTTCAAGTTGACAAAATAGCCGCGGACATCTCACAATTATTTTTTTTCAAAACAGACTAATAGTTCAGCTGATGGAATTTTAAAGTATTTCTGAAGATATAAAAAAGGTGAGAAATCTGAAAAGAAAGGTGGGATGACTAGGTCAGCACAGGGCAGCAGAGACACTCGGCTGTCGGAGTGCTGCGCTCAGGGGAGCTGCTCCAGCTGCTGCAGGCAGCCACAGGCCCAGGGCGAACCCAAGACCTTCTGCAGGCAAAGGCCTCGCCTGTGACTGACCTGTCTCCGTGACCAAGAAGCATACCCAGAGCTTCGTCAGAAAAACAGGAAAAAAAAGAAAACTTGCATTTGCTGAACAACAATAGCTCTCAGCAAGGAAAGTAATAATGAAGGTAAATCTAAAGTCAGCTCCCTTGCTCACTGCGTACAGGTGCCCTGCTCTCTGAACAAATCACTGCACGTGCCAGTGTACCAAAGAGCTGTCTTGGAAGTCCACTGAAACTCACTTTCACTCTCTTCCCCACCACCACCAGATCAGGGCAGAAGATTGGGTTTTAAACCTTCCTGCTGCTCCTGGCAAAGCAGCCACAATAACTCAGCCCCTGCATCTGGGCAGTGATGTGCTAACAGCGTATAAAGCACAGCAAATTACTTCCCGACTGAAGCAATGAGGCACCCAGGAGGGTAGAACAATAAAAACTTTATCCTTGGCCTGTTCCTGAGCTGATGCAGATTTATGCTGCCTCTTGCTACAAGCCACTGGGCAAACTCCTCACCCAGGCCCTTACTGCTGGAGAGGGTGGCATGGCACAGCCTGACTGCATGCCCTAGAATACAACAAGGTGATAAATCAGAACATACCTTGTACACCTTGGTCAAAATATTAGTAAACACACTAATGGCCTTCAAATATAATGTAAAGCTGTTGTAAGGAGAAAGGCAATAAATCGTTCTCTGAGCCCAAATGAAGGAAGGACAAGAAAACTGCAACAAATAAGGTTCAGAAAGACATGAAGAAAACGTTCTAAGAATCAGTAAGATTGTCTGGGGAGATGTGAAGCCTCCACAAAACCAGGTTAGACAAATAATCTGCCAGGGACAGCATAAGCACGGCTGATGTTCCTTGAGGGCGAAATGAAACTCCAGGATCCCCTCCCACCCAACATCCCACGCTCCTACAGCCACACAGGTGGGGGAGTGGGAGGGAGAAGAGCCCCCGCCAGCTCCCAGCGCAATGAACCCCACGTTTCCTGTCCGCACGTTCTAGGACGCCAGACAAACATACTTCCAGCAGTGCACATTAACACATGGTAGGTTCTACTGAAAGGGGATAAAGGAACAAATGCAATAGGAAGGTCCAAATCACAGCTTAAGAAATGTGTGCCAAGAGCAGGAGCTGTTACTGGCCCTGCAGCAGGCAGCGGCCGTGCAAGGGGCTGCACTACCCATGGACTTCACTTGTCTTGTAGGCAGCTCCTTTGTGTAGCCCACTTCAGAACCCAACTTCAGAACCCAGCTCAGCCTGTAATGGGCCGAGGATGTTGCTTTGGCCACCAACTCTCTGCCCACAGCCACCTCACCTCACCCTGCTGCGAGCTGCTCCTGCGCCGGGACCGCTGCTGCCCTCCGCAATTCCTGGCCATTGCTGCCATTAAAACAACAACTAACTCCAGCTTTTGGCAGCCAAATTTCAGTTTCATTGCTGTCAGAACTTCAATTATCATGGTTGGGCTATAATTTTCAGGCTGGTAAAACCTCAATTGTCATGTTTGCAGTATCTTTAATGTTTACACTAAATGCCTGAGTCTGATTTGTGCAGAATGGAGCAAACGGCAGTGGCTGAGGGCTCTGGCAAAGAGCTTTACATGTCTCACCAAAATCCTGTTTGGCCTAGAGGGGCATTACAATTGTAGATACAGGATGTGCTTTTTTAGCCAGAAGTAATTTGTTAGAGACTATTTTCCATAATAATTCTGTGTCAAAGATGAACCAAAACAAAAGCCAAATGATCTCTGCCTCTCCATCATGGGATCTAATTCAGACTCAGAAAACATATGGAACTGAAAGAGGCTGATCTGACCCACTTTGCAAATGCCGTGGGTGAAGGGGGAGGATGCAGCTCTGTTACCATTACTGCGGGGCAGAAGGCACGGGCTGCAGCACTGGAGCTGCCTTTCAGTAACGCCCTGCCCTGCCCAGGATCCCGACGCGGGGTTACGGAGCAGAAACGTCTGTGGAACCACACTGCAGTGAGAGCACTTGGAGGAGCAACAGGAGCAGGCTGCTGCAATCTGCTTCCTGCCAGTAGGGCAACTGGGATTATACAAAGGATCTGAACATTTGGAGAAGTCTGGAAGAATCGGAGAAGGACACCTTTTCTATAACAAAAGCTGAATTCATACGCTTGTGGGGACGTATGGCTTTGACCTGTACTTACACATGGCTGCACACAGGAGCTAAGCAAACAGCTCAGCAAACAGCAGATGTGTGAGGTTACATTTTTACATCCAAATCTGGGCTTCTGGTAAATGCAAATAATGGAAGAATTCAACATGTGGACAGTGGTACCAGACTACAAGTCACTGCGTGGCAAAGAAAGGGGGGTTTGGGAATGTTTATCAGTTTAACACAGGAAAGGCTCTGGTGTTAAATAAGGTTTTACAGATTATGTATCAGGAACATTTTCAACATAAGGCTGAGAAGCCAAGGAAGAAATAGCATGTGAGCACGTTTACTGTAAAATGAAGGGCTATTTTATCTCAATCAAATAAATCACAATAAAACAACAAGTGGACTGCAAGCCTGATACTGAAATAAATCCAATTTAGTCTCATGTAATTGCTTATTTGATTCTCAAATATGACACGAAGTTAGAAAACAAATTGATATTCTGTCACTTCTGTTTCAGTAAACTTAACTCAAACAAGTTGCCCTTTAGGTGCATCTTGAATGGAACAGCCCTTGATCTTCATCCCAAGGAAATCAGTGTATTAAATTAGTTTGAAAAATTATTATCCAAACCATGACACTTTCTCAGACAGTGTTGCAACCGCATACTAAAAAGGCCACAATTCCCCCGAGAGCCAGCACAAGCGCACGAGAAGATGAAGCACTGCAGGGCATCCTCCCTCTGCAAGAAAAAGCATCAGCAGTGAAGGCAGAATACAAAGCTCAGATGAATACAGCAGACACAAACTGCAGAAGACGTGTGTGCCTGGGCCGACTTCCTGCTCCTTCCCTCAAAACTAAAGACAATTTTGCACGACCTTGATATATTTCACGTATGTAAAGACAGTGTATAGACTCTGTGCTGTCTTAGCCACTGTCAGGACACGACACCCAGCACTAGAATCCACAATCCGTGGATGATGGTAAGAAAGTGAAGGGTGGAGTTTTTTGTTGTTGTTTTTTTAATATGTGTATACATTAACTATCTCTATATGCTCTACTTTAAAGAATTCCAGATTAGTTCATACACATGAAGTTAAACTACTAAATTCACTGTTACAGAAACAAACAACAACACAAGATGATGAGGTCTGACAAGTTACAGGTGTGGCACCAAGTACAGGTAGGCATGGTTACCAGGCTGTAGGAACTGATTAGCTGAGAACCTCCAGAGCAACCCAATGCCACCTTCTCAAGGATTCTGTTGATGCACATTTTTACTGTGTACAATAACTAAAACCACCTCAGTAACATTTTGGATGGGATGCAACATGTCCCGTTCCCCCTGCCATTGTACTCTCGAGCTCTAGAGAAGGGATCCTGCTAGCTTTCTAGGTCTGTCCAGCCGTGTCTCTGGGAGGACCTGTGGTAACATCCAGACGACCCTTCCTTTCCTCCCTACATCCTCTCTGAACAGCAAGTTGGATCCCACGTTCTTCGCTTACAGGATCATTTCATTCTGGTTTCACCATGACCGCACATTTTCTGGGTTTTGTCCTGCACTCCCCTGGCACATGTTTGCCTCCAAATACATTCAGCATGTTACATACAGAGGAACAAGAGGCTGCTTTTCCAGACAAAGTATTTGTAGACCAAGAGACTGGCAGAAAGCACGACAAGAACAGAAGTGTGTGGAGTACCACAGCTCGGTTCTGACTTCTCCCCCCACTCTGCTCAGTGATGCCGTGATGCAGCACAGCCCAGCACAGCTCAGCACAGCCCAGCACAGCTCAGCACAGCCCAGCACAGCCCAGCACAGCTCAGCACAGCCCAGCACAGCCCAGCACAGCCCAGCACAGCTCAGCGCTCCCCGGCCCGGGCCCTGCTGCTGAGCCCAGCTGAGCGCAGGGCAGCGCAGCACAGGGTGACGTGGCTGAAGGCACTGCAGACCCACCTGACCCAGCAGCTGCTCAGGCTCCTGCACGTTTTCATGACAAACCTCCTTTCTCAGCTGCTAGTAAGTCACTGTCTTATTGCAGGCTGAAAGCCCTTAGCCTTGTAAGCTGTAAATGAACATAAAGCTGAAGCTCATAGCCGAGCTCTGTCCAGCTTCCGGCTGAAGACTAACATTGATCAGCCAAGGGTACAAAACAGGAGGCTGCTGCTATATGAGCTTCACAAAAATAAATAAAAATCAATGTGTGTTTGAGATGGGAATCAATCTATTGAGGCTGGCAGATTGCAACCAGACCATGTATTCTTGTTCCAGCCCTCTCTGCAGAACCCGGGGGCAATTCAGTGAGCTAACCAGGAGGGGAACACATCCCAGCACTCAGCAACGTGCTACAGTAATGCCTAGGGGAAATGAAGCATGGCCATGAAAGTCCATACTGTGAATAAGCTATATACTTAGCCTCAAAAAAAAATTTTTTTAGTTTATTATGGACACTTTTAAATGTAAACTTCAGCAATATTCTCAGTTGAAAAGCATGTATTAAGCAGAAAATAATCTCCAAGCTTTTAGTTCATCTGGTGTAACTTACACTAAGTGAATCCAGGGAGCTGCACAGAAGGTAAAAGCAGGGCTCCATATCTCAGCAAGTGCTCTCATCCTCTAAACATTCAGAAACCACTGATCAGCCTGGTTGCTATCTCGGAAAAAAATCAAGCAGCAAAACGGGGATCGCCTTTGCTAGCCTCTTCTGAAACAGTGCAGAGGAACAACATCCCTGGAATACAAGTGATAGATATACACAGACCAGAAAACATGTCACCATAGAAGCTGGAATGAAATGAGACTGCCTGAAACAAGGAAGACTTCAGACTTTTAACAGAGCTTACTGTTTGTTTGCTTGAGCTAAATAAAACTACAGCCCAAAACACATTGTGTCTAAGGAGAGCACTGCTTCAGTCTCCCCAGCACTGACCAGGACCAGCCAGCAGGGGAAGGCATTCCCCCCACCAAGGAGCAGGCACTGGGTGTTTTCACAGCAGGCAGGGAAGCCCTCAGCACCAGTTCCTTCCAACTAGTGCCCAGTAAGGTAAGACAGACCTTCGGATAGCCTTTAACAATATGAATTCAGATTATAAAGAATCAAAGAATCCAAATGACAGAAAATATATTAAAAAAATTAAAATGGTTTCTGCTACACAAGGCAGCTTTTTGGTTCAGGCAGAAACTGAAGACAATCACACGCTGTGCCAGCACAGCCCACTGCTGGTGACAGCTCTGTGTCTGTGCATGGCAGACCCAAAGGAACCCAAACCGCAGTGGATGCAGCTGCCCAGTGCATGTAGGCTTCTGCAGCAACCCCAGTCTGGGGGGACTGTCCCCATCTGTCCCAGCCACCTTCCAGCACTCCCCACGGCTGTTCCACACACAGGACCCTCCCCCCCAACCCCCCAGCACCGGCTCTGCCTGCAGCAGCCCCACACAGCCTGCTTCACCCTACAGCCCAGCTGCTGCTTCAGCCTCTGAAACGGGCTCCTGGGCATCACTCCCCTAGTTACCTTTCCTGGCATAAATATCTGTCAAAGTAGATACTAATGGGGCATGAAGGTGCCCAAAAATGCAAAGACCCAGTAACAGCTTGAAATACTCCACACAAGCCACGCCAGCTGGCAGTCCCAGGGGCTGGGCAGAGACCTGGCAGCCGTGCTTCTGAGCTCCCATCCGGACCCGGCCCAGAGGCTCAGTGCCACAGCCCAGGGACACATGCAGGACAAGGACACAGGGAATCGTACTTGATTGCATTTTTAGTATTTCCTCTGTACTGCATCACTGATTTGTACTGATTTGATATTGTTGTGGAGTTATTTCTACACAACAGCCAGACAGCACACCCTTTTGATTTAGGAGGGAAACTTTACCTTCAAGCACTGATGTTTCTGGTCATCAAGAGGAAGAGCTGCAGACAGACTGCCCAGATGCTCTGCCCAGTACAGGTTCAGAAGAAACTGAAGTGGGAATCATTAAGGACATGTATACAATTTATGGACCTGGAATCACCCTCTGTGCTGCAGGACACGTTTATGGGTAGCAGAAAGCAGGACTTTACGGTTCACACTTTCTCAGCTCTACAAGTTGAGGAACAGCAGTAGCTTAACGAAACCTTGAAATCCTCACGTCAGGCATCCATCACCTATATACAGAGATATTTTAGAACTGCCCAGCACACTCAAAGAGTGTTTATGCTAGAAAACATGTAAGAAGTACTGCAAGGAGAGAAGAATTACATGCAGAACTGTGACGTGTTCCCACCAATGAAATGTGGCCTATTCACCCATGCCAATTCCAACTTGAAGGCCAGACAGGACATCTTTCTGAAACCTCTTGCAACACCATTCCCAAATCCCCTGCAGCCCACAGGACTTCAGGGCTTTCCAGCCAGGAACAGTGCAGCTAGTTGTATCCCTACCTGTCAGCACCACAGCATGGGCTGTTTTCTTTTCCTTCCCTCTCCACCTTCTCATTTTAACAGCTGCTTTCCAGCCCAAACCAGTAAAACCTGCTATGGAAAGCTGAGCTCAGCAGGATGAGAACATCACTCTTGGAAAAATCTCTTGGAAAACTATTACAACGGGTAACAGGAGCACTTTGATCTCTTGCATACCGATTCCTGGCTGTTCCAAACATCCTGAGAACAGCAACTTGTGGAGCCCTACAGAGTGGCCAACAAATGAAGGATGGAGAAACAGCAATGCACAGGCAGAATTAGTTGTGAACGAGTGCTACAGATATTATGAAACCAGTCACATGGAGCAAATCTGGAGGTGAGGAGAGAAAGCAAACAAACAAACAAACATCGACATCCCGGGCCAGGTCCGGGCTCGGTGAGAGCCCCTGCGCGGCTTCGCGCTGCCCGCGCCCGGGAGCCTCCCCCCCCGCGCTGCGCCCCCGCGCGCCGCCAGGTGGCGCCGCAGCACCGGCGTCGGGGGCGACACCCGACTGGGGCGGGGCAGCCGCGGCGCGGGGCGCGGCCCCGGCCGGGACCCCTCGTTCTGCTCCCGGGCCCGAGAGGCAAAAGGAGGGGGAGAAAATCCAGCCGCCAGCAGGCTTAAACCTACAGAAACCGCTGCTGCTCTTCACTGCAGCCTGGTGAGCAGGCTCCTGAGTCATGCAATCACTGAGTTTAGGATTTTTAAACTAATGTGGGGAGAGGTGAGGAGAGAATGGTTTAAAGCTCATAAACAGATTCTTTTTTCCTCCCTCTTCTGTAACTGAAAGCCAAGTTTCAGAACAGCAACTGGAACTAAGGAAAATGCTGTACGAGCTTTGTACGCTCGTGCAGTCAGACCCATGTCTGTCACAGTAATAAAAATCTCTCAGAGCACTTCACAAAGCAAACATCAGCATTACATCCCTGTCCGACCAGCAGCAGAGCCTGGGCACTGCGGGCAGAGCCGTCCATCCCGGTTACCCCAGCCAAAGGCAGAGCCCCCGAGGTGTGCTGCAGCTCGGGGTGCCCCAGTGCTTCCTCACAAGGGTGAGGCAGAGAGCCCAGGAGCTGCTCACCCTCTTCAGCCTCTGGAACGCACACACCTGCCTGTCGGGGCCCACAGGGCCTGTCAGGGCTCGGCTCTGGGGACACAGGGCACGTGGCCCCTCTCCCTCATGGATCGGACTCCTCTCCCTTCACCACTCTGAGGTGAGGCTGAAGGCCCAGCTCTGCCCTGCAGCCACTGGGAAGCGAGTCTGCACCTGGGACATCAGGCTCCTATCCCATCACCACCTTCACTTCAACCGAAGAAGGCCATTCAGGTTTGTATCTGGCCTTGAAGGGGCAGGAACCACCTCTCCCCGAGGCCGCAGTCCCAGCAGGCCGCTGGCAGGGGGCCCAGCCCTGCCCAGTGAGCGCAGACCCAGTGCCCACCCAGGTTCCCGTCCGCACGCACCAGGAGCCCCTCCCTCTCTGCTCAGCACTGGCAGCGCCTGCACAGCCCGGTCCTGAAAACACGCTCATGCATGAGTAAGTTGACTCGAATTCAGTCCCACAGAATCCAATTAAACAACCCAAGAGCATACAGCTATTCATGTATTGCAGGATGCGGACAGCTGGGTCCCGCGTTTGTTCTGGGCTGGTGCCAGTTACAGTAACCATCCCTTCATCTGTTCTTCATTGCTCAGCTATACAATTAAAAGTTAAATCCAAGCCGTCCTATTCCCCGAAGACTCACAGGGATGAAACTTTTATAGGTCTTTAAATACATTATGTATCAACCACTTGTGTCTGTTTCCTAGCAGATCCCCCATGGATTCTATGGGGAAAGCACACAACGATGAATTATGTATCCAGGATTTTGTGCCGTTCTTTGTGCATAATTGTTACAGTGTTCAGAATAAAAGCAACACAGCTATTTGATGATTAATTATGCTGTAATTGCAATCACCTGGGAAAAACAGATAGCACTAAGAGGCAAACAGGGGTCAATAATATTAATATCGTTGATCACTAATCTTGCATATACAAGTACCAATTAGTTAAGCAGAGTTAAACAGAGTCACTGATAATTTGTGTGAGGAGTTCTGAACGCAGAGATAAGTTAAAGACATGCAAAGTAAGAGAAATGAAGCTGCCAAACTGAACCGAAACACGCCATCTCATTTCCTTCCTTTGGGTTACATTTAAGGGATTATGACAGGGCTCTGGGCCCCCTGGAAGTCAAGCTCCCTGCCACAGGAGCAGCCCCTGGGAGGCTCAGCAGCCCGTGCTCAGCACACTGTGGGGCAGGGGAACGTCAGCGGGGGATGCCCGGGTCAGACTGCGTTAGGGATGTGCCAGGGTTGGCCTCACCTCTGCAAGAGCCACTCTGCACACTCCGGAGGCCAGGTGGGTTGTATGGATATATGCAAGGGATGGAAAACCAGGCCTCTTTGCTATGTGTAATAACAACCAGATGCTACAGTCCGAGCTGGCCCAGAGGTCGCTGGAAACGGGCAGCTGGCAGCGGGAGGGCAGCGTCCACCCACACGTGGAGGGAGCTGCTGGCAACACTACGTGGGGACCAGCCCTCACCTCACAGCACGGGGGAGGGCAATAGCCTGAACACAGAATCCTGTGATTCTCATAGGATGAGGCTCCAAGCCACATAGGAAGGTAAACTCAGGACTGCTATTTTGAGAGCTCTTACTGATCTCCAGCACAGCAGAGCTGCTCCCCAGCCATGAGCTCAGCAGTAACAAGACTGAATGGAGGCTTCCATGGGCCTGATGGCATGGGGCTTCTCACGTGTGCTGAGCCTGGAGCAGTGGAGAAACAACAGCTTAACAGTGATGATACTGAAGATACTGTAGATAGGGTATTGATGGTAGGGTAGATGGGGAGAAAATTCATCAGAAATAAACCTTGCAGCATGCAGACAGACCATCGTGCTCAGCTATTAAAGGGACAGTTCTGTTCTTACCCACTTATGTTGCCTTTTAGTTGTTGTGGACTAATGCCTCCTTATCTCGAGGCCTGAAGCTGGTTGAGCACTGCCACCTTCCTCCCCCACTGCCCCCCCTGCTGCAGGCACTCCACCCACCACAAGCACTCTGCACAGCTCTGCTCCTGGCCCCGGGGCACTTGCCTTTCAACTGAAGGGGGGAACCCAAACTCCTTGGCCAGGGTAATGAACTATTTATATACACTAAGCAAATGGCACTATTTTTACTCTAAGCTATGCTTGAAGATTCTGACTGTAAAGATAGCTGTACTGAAGTTTTTAGACTTCACAACAGAATCAGGGACTCCCACACGGTGCTCAAATAAAAAAAAAATGCAGGAAGTCACAGACATTTCACGAACAGCAATGAGAAACCTGTTGTACGTAATCATGGCACCTTTGCTCTGTTTTCTCACTAAAGGTCCCACCTGAAGTGCACTGAATGAAGGGCATGCTGTCCTGCATGGTGCTGGGACCAGAAGGTACCTGACACACAGCTGTCAATGACCCACAAATCCCCGAGTGTCCCTTCACTGCTGGGACGGATCACAGAGGCAAACGCAGCCACCTGCACCCCACGGACCCTCAGCACCATCCTCCCACGGTAATTCCAGCCTTGATGTTGACTTGAGCTCTCTTGTCAGTCATCTGCCCTACAACAAGTCTACATCCTTACGCATTCTCTCTGCCAAAAGGCAACTTTTAAAATGCTGTAAAATAAAACTGTGTACAAATTAAACAGTCAACACATTTTACTGCTGCTCAGTAACTAAAACACTTTCACTACACTATGCAATCTATAACTGCTGAAACGTTTCATGTATGCTTATAAGCCTTCCTATATTTTCTTCTCATTACTGCAAATACATTTTAAAAGCTTGTTAAGACAGATTTGTCGGTGCTTCGTATCTAGCTGACTGTGCATGTGAAAGGCTTCGAGTGCGACTTCCCTAACTTGAAACTATTTTTCATGCTGCTTGTTAAAACATGCATCATTCCAACCATGTACATTAATTGGCTTGTCTAGGGAAACAGGACTCAGTTTATGAAGTCTGTCATCCTGCTTTGTAGCTTAATTATAAAATACAATTATTTTCCTTCCCCCCCAGTCAGAGTATTTGCTCTGTTTTTTTCTTCCTCACGCTGCTGTTGTTAAACTCCAGGCTCACACAACCGAAGCATCAGGCCCTACCCCAGCGGCTGCTCCTGGGCTGGTGGGGGGTGCAGCATTTGTTGGCAACGTTGCAGTCACTGCGAGAGTCCTAAACTGAGCTTGCAGCACTTGAATTGGAGATATGCCAAAAGAAAAACACACTTAAACTTAAGTCTGTCATTTGTGATGAAGTCAAAGGACCATTTAAGTTATTGTACAACGACCTGTGGTGTGCCACAGGCACCCAGTCCCCATCCAGCACGGATGGAGCTCCCATTACATGGTGCGTGCAGCGCCGTGGAGCTCCCACCCAGAGGTCTCTGCTCCCCAGGTTCCTCTCTGCTGACAGAGGCCCCCAGAAGGCTGCTGCTAAGGCTGCTCTGCAGCAGCGGAACCCTGGAAAACAGCAAGAACCTGAAGCACAATAGAACTTTGAAAATAGTTAAATACACCCAAACTTTCTCCCTTCCTGAAATACTGAGCACTACATGATTTAGAGGCCTGATCCTGCAGCAAGCCCTCTGAACCATCAGCCAGAATCTTGACTCCTTGCTACTTAATCAATATCCTCACCTACTAATAGTTCCAAAATCATTTTCCATAGCCCTTATGGGTTTTTAGGAGGGATGGAAAAGAATAGGCACGTTCTGCTAACATGGTGTTTTTTTCAGCAGGTATGCTGTGCAAAGCCCAAAGCATTTGAGAATAAAAGCAATGGATACACGGGGAACGTGACGCTGCTCTGATTTACACAGAGCCACAGTAACTCCAGACAGAAATGGAAGCTACCAGACTTCACAACACATGTGCCTCTATGAACTTCACCTGTTATCACACACAGCCTCATTTCCTTTCACAAAAAGAACAATCTTAACTAGGACAGAAGTCTTCCAGCAGACAGCCCCCTCTATAGAAGTATTCAGGTGAAAACTCCTGATTGCAGACAGGCACCGGACCCTCAGGGCTGCCCCAGCCCCGGCCCTTCCCATAAGGGCAGGAAGGCCATACGTAACAACGAGTTACTGGCATCATCTCTGACCAAGCGTTCTGTCAATGATTTAGGAAATCTGTTAATGGGAAATTAATTAGAATAAAGATCAGTCTGTTGCACAGATTTTCCCTTTGATTAACACCCCCGCTGATGGACAGGATGAACTACAAGTTGTGCTACTCGCTGACGGAGCTGATCCCTGCGGAACACGCCGCTGTGCCCGGCACAGTGGCATTTAACGTGTCCAAGAATCTGCCTGTGCCAGGAGGGCTGGTGATGCTGCAGGGAGGGAAACAACAAGCGGCCGTAAGAGCTCCAGGAGGAGCGGATGACTTCCACCTGCTCCATTCCCAGCTCCTCACTGCTAAAGCCCAGAGAGACAGCGTGGTGGCAAACCTGGGGTAAGACTGACGGCACTGCTGGTTAGGAGCTGCACAGATGCAGTGCTCTTGCATCAAGGAAAACGAGCTGCAAATTACCTGCTGTCAGCAGGAGGCTGAAGCCAGGGCAGGAGGCAAAGCACTGTGCAAGGCAGGTGCTGGGCTGGAAACAAGGAGATGTGTGTGAGAAGGGGAATGTGGTGCTCGGGGGGTACTGAGCCTCTAGAGGCAGAAAAGATGTCCACATACGTAACATCTTTATAAACAAGGATACATGGAGATGAGAAACCGCTCCTAGGGCTTATAGAAAATGCAGATGTACTGCTCTGAGAAGGAAAAAATAGATGCCACATCCCTTAAGTGCCACATCTCCATGTTTCTTTAACCCCTCCAGGGACGGTGACTCCTCCACCTCCCTGGGCAGCCCGTGCCAGTGCCTGACCACTCTTTTGGAGAAGAAATTGTTCCTAAAATCCAACCTGAACAACCCCTGGCACAACTTGAGGCCATCACCTCTCGACCTATCACTGCTATCTGAGAGAAGAGGCCAACCCCCACCTTGCCACAACCTCCTTTCGGGAGCTGTACAGAGCAATGAGGTCTCCCTGAGCCTCCCCTTCTCCAGACTGAACGATCCCAGCTCCCTCAGCCTCTCCCCATACGACTGTCCTGCCTACCGCAACAGCAGCCCCCAATGCTGTCGGTCACCATGCTGCCGTGGTGCTCGGGCCGTCCTGCAGCAGCATGAGCCTTCCTTGTGCCTGGCAGCCTGGCCACACGTGGGGCCCTGCACCAGGCAGGATTCCAGCACCAAAAATCCCCCAGTGCCCAGCTTCATGGGAAGGGAGAACAGCTTTGGCCACTGTGCAAGGAAGCACTGGAACGCATTGCTTCCCAGTGTAACGGGTGTTCCTCAAGGACCAGGTGGAGCTGGGCAGCGCGGAGCAGCTGCTGGTGACCCGCAGGCAGCCTGCAGTGGGGTCACTTCACTGGCACTCCCCCAGGAGGGACGAGCCTGGGCACCAGCCACCAGGGCTGCCACAGACACACACAGATCACAAGTTTTGCATCCAGTTCATACTTACAGGCATGAAGCTTTCACCACACCTAGAAATTCAAAGAAATCAGCTTCCAAACCACTTGTTTTCAACCCAATGCCCTGTTAATCTATTCTAAAATCCAGTGGGTTTTAGTGCTCTGGTTTTGCCCACTGCTGCCAGGTGTACACGGCAGGCCCAGCTCCTGCTGATGGGAGCTACACAGAGGGCAGCCCAGACCTCCTGCTCTCCTTCCAGAGCAGTGTCCCCGGGTCAGCGAGGGCAGAGCCCTCCACCCACCCTCTGCAGACACCCACAGCCCATCCGGGGCCTCCTGGGCAGACTGGTGAGCCAACCTGTGCCAGCTGTGACAGAATAAAGTCTTTGAAGATTAAACAGAAAAAATAAACTCTCTGAAATAGACACTGCAAGGCTGTGTCTTCTTTGCACCGATCTCATTCTGAAGCCCCCAACACTGGTCTCTCTCAGAACAGAACTGACCAGGGACTTCTTCACCATGCATGAAATTATTTTATTTCATTCTAGGGATTACTGAGAAGATGACACGAAAACCATGCAGAAAACAGTCAAATTTTAAGTCTGACAGCAAGGAAAGGCAAACAATGAGGTATGCTAAGCTCAGATGCATCCCTCCTCACCCACCAACCATCCCAAGCCCTGTCTCTGTGTGGAGCTATTAATTAAAAATACACCAAACCCCATTCAATTTGCAGGCAGAGATGTTTCAAATAGCAAAGATTAATCCACCTCTTCCTATCAGGCTGTGTGTGGGAACCCCACAGCGTACAGAGAGGCCCCAAAATGAGACACAGTTTTGCTACGAGGCAAAGCTGCACACCTGTCCTTCTGCCAGCCAGGCTGCGGGTGAGCACCAGAGGAGCAGCAGCAATTTTTATGTCTCAGAAACTTCATGAATTATACTGCACAAGAGTTAAGTTCCCAAGTGAGTGAGACACACTGCACGTGGTGACATTGCCAGAACACAACAACCCTCCTCAGAGAGACGAGCATCAGATGCACAGGGCTGCAGCACTGCCGTGGGTCAGGGCCTATTCTGAGCGCTGCTCAGTTTTGCCACCTGTCAACCAATCTCCTCTGTCTCCCAGCTGAAGCATGCGAATGAACAAAACCCATAATGAACGCATCGCCCTAACATAAACTTACTGCAGCTCCTCTGCTGCATGGCTCTGCTCTGGCTCTGCACTCAGCAGCTGGCAGCACACCCCCCGAGGCACCCAGCTCGGCTGATGAGCAGCACAAACTCAGTTACAGGGGTAACTGCTGCTCTCATGGTGTGCCCATGCTCCGACACTGCCTGCCTGAGCCCGTCGAGGAGAGCAGCCAATATGCAAAAGCGAGAGGGTGAACCCCTGCCCCAGGGGTCTGTGCACAGAGCTCCCTTTCCCCCCCTCCCAGGACAGACCCACAGGAACGTGCACCTTTCGTGCAGCCATCGGCCTGCTCCCCTTGCTGCTTTCTGCAAAGTAAGCTGGCATCTCCAAGCTGCAGCCACACCTGCATCTGGTACAGGCACCTTCTGGAGGACATTTGGGGAATGCCCAGCAAGCTTTCAGGGACGTTTGGGGAACACGCACGCTGAGAGCACTGCGTACCTTGTGCAGAAGGCACAGGGCTCGACAGGTCCGAACTCCTCTAAGCATCCACCTGTTTGCTAACACAGGATGGTTCATCTTTTAGGCTTACGTTATCTTTGTCATGCAATATGCAAGAGGGATTAAAAACACAGCAGCAACTGCCTGTCTGACCCCACAGACACCCATCCTGACAGCTCTGCTTTTTACAGAGGCAAGGATTTGTTCCGGCAGCTGTCATGGTTTCAGCTGTGCTGCACCACTGCTTTATACCGAGTACCCGAGATGGCTGCACAGCTCCTCCTGCATACCTGCACACATCCAGCCTCCCTCCTCTTGCAATCCCACCCAAGGTTGCAGCCCCAGTTCCAGAGCACTGTCTCCACAGATGTGGAGAGGCTTTGCCAATTTTTGCTGCCTGAGCATCAAATCACAGGAACACACAAGCTTTATAGAGCTCAAAAATAATTCCACGGGGAGCATAACATCTCCTGCAGTGCCAGCTGGTGCTATGTGTTGCAGTGGGAAGTGCCTTCAGGCTCTGGCCTTGTCACTCTTTGCTATCTTTGCTAACTGTGATGCCAAAGATGATTCAGTGATGTGCTGAAAGCAACGAACATTGGAGGCCCCTGGTCCCAGCGCTCAGCAATAAACATCTCCATCGTCTGCAGCCCCTGGCAATTCTAACAGAAGAGCTGGGATTCGTGTCTGAGCAGCTTGGGCCAGGATGAATCACGCTTTCACTAACAGCCTTGATGCTCCCAGTCCTCTTCCCCAGTGGCACTGCTGAGCAGCCCCAAGTCCCCCCCACGCTGCGTCTGGCACCAAGCCCTCCCGACCTGACCCATCCGATGTGGCTCTGCTTTCCCCTCCTGGTACTCGGTAGATGAGGAGGGGCAGAGCCTTGGGTGTAAGTAATAGTGTGTCCCATCCTTCTCTCAGCAGAGATCAGCAGGAAAAAGCATACAAAGTAGCAAAGAGATGCACTACAACACTCCCACTGCAGGCAACAGATCTGATTCTCCTTTTGCTCACACAAACAAAAATAAGCGCTCCACTCACACTGCTTTACACTAATTGTAAATTCATACAGGGTCTGCTCAGAACACCACAGCCTGTCAGTCGTGTCCCACCACTGTGTTCACTGATTTGTGTGCGTGGATGAGACTGAACACGTATGACCTTGCAAAACTCAGAAGGCAGACGATGCTGAAAGAAGTCACAGACACGCTGCCTTCCCGGGACAGGTGGAGGTGGGTGTTTACAGCAATTCTGGGCTCAGTTATTTTCTCCTTTGAGGTCACAAGATCTTGGATGACACCTTCTCTCCAGATTTCCTTTATGCAGATTTTTTTGTTTTTTAAATAGAGGTGGAAATCCCTCAGATTCTGACAACTGACTTCCCCTGTAACCGAGCAGCCTTCAGCTGCTCATCCTGCACTCCTCAACTCTCCAACCAAGAACTGGCAAAGTCATCCACTAATGGAGGCAGCAACGTCTGCATGCCAATTCACTTCTGAATGATTTAAAAAAGATGTCACAGGCAGCTCAGAGAAATAACTATTTCAGAAGTCTACCCAATCTCTTATTTTTATTATTGTTTGCTATTTATGCAACAACACAGATGTCCCTGGTGTTTAACAGGGCTGCTCATCACTTATGTAGCACTTTACATTTTCAAGGCCCACACAAACACTAACTGTCTGATCCTAGCAAAATCCCTGCCTGGAAGATGAGTAATGTTCTCCCTCCTCACAGATGGGGACACCTCCACACCACACCTCTGCACCCTGCCCGAGGCCACGGAGCGGAGGTGCCCAGCCCAGCGCTGCTGGTGCCCAGCAGCACGCGGCCCAGGGGACACCTCGTGCCCAGGGCCAGCTCTGGCCAAGCTGGTGGACTTCCCCAACATAGACATGCTTGCGTTTTAGAGACTACCACCAGATTCCCAGGCTGCTGTCCATCGCCACAGCCTTCCTGCCTCTCAGTCAGTCCATCAATAGGAAGCAGTGCCCAACAAACCAGCAGGTGTTTTGTACATGCATATGGGATGTGCCCCTGTGCACTGTGTGATGTACCAGCACGGACCGCAGCTCCTCCAGGTGTAGAGAACAAACAAATCCCTGTGACTGTAGCACCACAGACTCAAAGCATGGGCAGCATGGAAACCCATCTGAGTGCTTCATACCTGGCTCAATCGCTAGAAAACAGCACGAACCTTCCTGCAGGCAATCTGCCCCTGGAAAAATGTGAAGCATTTGCCAGGTGATCGCTGCCTCCAAGCGATGCTCAGAGCCAACCCCCAGCCCAAGCTCGGTGTCAGCACCGCCCTGCTCAGCACCGCCCTGCTCAGCACCCAAACCCGGGGCTGCTCATGCCCCAGCTCTGAGCCTTGCTGCCACTGCTGCCCGCACAGGAAGCTCCTTTCCCAGTGCAACAAGAAATACACAGAGCTTTTTGTCTGTTTCTTTTCAGGCCTTCACCTGAGGAAGGCAAAACCAAGGTGCCCCTCCAGAGCTGCTGCCTTGTGCATTCAGTCAACTGAAAATTGCTTCTCATTTCATACAGACATCAGGATCTTGGATTTCCCAGCTGTCATCTGACAAATATGAGCACTGGGAAAGAAAAGAAAACAAGCATCATGTATAAACAACCCTAGGGACTACATTTTGCAGGCTGCAAACATCAGTGGTGTGCAATCCTTTGTTTGCTGAGGTGAGCAAGTACGCAGGGAGAACTGCACACAACAATTATGCTGAAACACCGCACGGCACTCGAGCTTTAAATACCTCAGAGGGACAAAACAGAAGCGCGAGTACTCTGGGATGAAAAGAGATATTTTCAGCTCTTTCTTTAAGACGAAGAGGTGAGGGCTGCCAAGGAGGCAGGCGGGCTGCGAGCACAGCGCGCAGGAGAGCTGCAGGCGGCCGGGACGTGCCGCTGCCTCCAGCGAGAGCTGTGCCAGCCCCGAGCAGAGCACCGTGTGCCCCACTGCTGGCACAACCCTGAAAAAAGAAGAAACCACTAAGTTTGATTCCACACAGTACTTGTTACAAAGAAATGGGGAGCAGCGACACCAAAAGATGCCCGAAGGACGATGTGCTCTGCAAACGGCTGCGGGCAGGGGGCTGCTCCAGGGGAGCTCTGCAAGGGGGGTGCTGGGGGGGCACGTGCTGCAATGACAGCTCTCAAAACACTGTCCCTGGTCAATCTGTGCAGCTTGCAGCAATCCTGAGCCTCACATGTAAGCCTAGTCTCTTTGAGAGGGACAGCTCAACACTTAGTAACAACAGACCTCAACAACTTTGCCATTGTTTTCAAAGCAATGCCCACCAGTGCTGCCACCTAACTTATCACCAGCATCCTCTGCTCTTCAAAATGCTTTAAAACCAATGACAGATGTCTCCCTCCACCCAAAATGTGTTTTCCTTCAGGGCTTATTTTGAGCAATTTACTCCAGCAGGACTCCCCAGCAATCCCAAGGAGCCCAACTCACCCTGCCCCAGAGCCTCGTCCCAGCGGGCGCTGAAGAGCTGGGTGTAAGAACTGCGAGGGAGATAACGGAGAGAACTTCAATAGCAGAGCAGCTCTGATCACTCCTTCAGAATAAATAACATTTTCCAAACCATGACCATCAATGTCAATTTGCAACACCAAAAGAGGAGAAAGTACACTACATTTAGCTTACAACGGCTCTGGGGTAATTACAGTAACAGTGTGTGTCTACAGGAGTGACACAAATATGAAACCAATCCTTCCAGCTGCGAACCCAGCCTGGCTGCCAAGGCAGCTCCACCGATGACGTCAGGAGGAACGCTAAGAGCAGCGAGCGCAAACCCAACATAAACCTCTTTCTGATTTCAAAGTCAGTCACAAAATCTGCACTATAGCCTGGGAAGGTCACTCTGTGAGGCAGTCAGATGGAGGCCCCCAGGCAGCCCATGCACAGCCTCTGCCCCTCTCTCACTGCAGGGCAGCAGGAGCACCCTCAGCCCAGCCCCACACCAACAGGACCCGGCTCTGCCCGTCCCGGAGCTGGCTGCTCCCTGAGCCCTCCCGCGGGGCTGCTGGTCCCTTCCCTGAGGAGCACGGCTCCAAGACCACGATGGCTGCTCTGCCAGACAGGAAGAAATGCACAAAATTAATGAACAAAATGAACTCTCAGAAGAAAGGCAGAGAAGTGTTTACTCAAATCATTGTAAATCTTTACACTGCTCTAATCCCCACACGGAAAATACAAAGAGCGCAGCACAGAGCGCTCGCACGGCACAAATCCTCGGTGGCAGACAGAAGGGCATATGCTTTTTGCCTGGAAAGGACAGACCAATATTTGGAAGACAATTTGAGGCCGTAAGGACTACAGAGCAATCAGATCTATTTAAGGATCAGTCTGGGAGTTTTTACAACTACAAACAGCAATGTGTTTGTGCTGTAAGCACGCTGTAAATGCAGAGCCGCAGCACTGAGGGAGACGTTTCTGCAGCATTTATAGAGACATCAAAGCGTGGAGGGTAACTTCAGAAATAAGCTTTGGTTCTCAAAGAAAATTTCTACATGTCTGGAAGGAACTTCACGCCTTCACAAACACTCACAAGGTTTGGGGTGCTCTCCTTTGCTGCACACCACAGGCACGGCGTTCCCTGCACCAGCACCCACAGCACACATCCTGACCCGGGGAGAGCACAGCTTCCTTGGCAGACCCGACAGAACACCTCGGGCAGAGAAATCCCGGTGTGAATTACATCCCATAAAGGATGAAACCATGAAGGAAAAGACAAGGAAGGGCAAGCAAGGGCGGAACACAGTGCATTTCCTCAAGCATCCTGGCACAAACGGCACAGGAGAAAGCTGTCACAACACCCAGTGACCAGGCAGTGAGGGACACAGCACAGCCCAGCCTGGCACAGCCATCCCTGGGGCTGCCCCCTCCTGCCTTTCCTCCTCTCCTGCCTTCCAAGGGAAAGGCACGCTGGTGCCAGACGAGAGCTGCAGGGCAGAACCCAGCCCGGCTCCCCAGCAGCTTGCTGAGAGCTGTCCTCGCTAGCTCTGCTTCACACCGTGTTACACAGAAAGGCTTCTGTTGGCCTCAGCCTCTTTCCTCCTCCAGTTTCCTCTTCCCATCCAAGAGCTGGGACAGCAGCCAGCAGGCTCTCACTGCCACGCGCCTCCCAGCGAGCCCGGTCCTGGCGGCAGCTCCGTGTGGGCAGCTCCCCTCGCACAGGGCTGCGAGCGGCAGCCGCTCCGCGCTCCCTGCCAGCCCTCATTAGAGGTCATTAGCAAAACGCCTACGCCACACAAGCGTGCACCGAGGCTCACAGAAGCTTTCACTCAAGCTTAACTGAGGCCGTGTTATAAAAAGCGAGGGTGCTGTCCTAGCAGTTACTGACCCGCAGTGCACTCAGGGAAGGAGAGCCCAGCCAGAGCCGAGCCCTGCTGCGGGAGCGGAGCTGAGCACCCTGCACACAGCATCGCCTCCAGCCCTCCCTGGGCTGCCAACGTCTGGGTCAACGTGGTGGAAAATTGGGAAGTGCCATGCGGGATGGTGCAGTATCACTGAGCGGGCAGGAATACTGTCAGTGCAACCAGCTGAACGTCTGGGTCAGAGCTGGGCGCAGAAGCCTCAAAGAAAATGAGGCTCTTGTTATCCCAAGGGGCTGCAAGAGAAGAGTGGATTTCTATCAAGAGCTGCAACTCCAGACCTGCCAAGCAGGAGTGGAGGAACAGATCTGTGTTCTTACAGAAGTTAACAAGCCCTTCCAAAAAGCCCCAGATGTTTTTGTTTCGATTCACTTTGCATTTTGGACCAAAGGTGTACACATTATCTACTATTTTCCGCACAGCTACTTCCAGTGACTGTCTGGCACTGCTCCCTAGGAGCCACCAGCTCACAGGGCACTCCTCAGCCTCCCTGCACCGGTCCGGGTCTCGCCTGCTGCAGGAGCACTGTGAGCACAGCCGCGTGCCTGCCTTTCGGGCACAACTGAACTGCCTGTGCATCTCTAATGTTAATAAAGCAATCCTTTCTTCTTTGAACAACTGAACTTAGTCACTCAGGCATTTTAGCAGCCTTTAGGGATCACTGCTACGTTACAATTTTGGCTTGTGACACAGCTGGGACCATGCAGAGACATTCAGCGTTCACAACTGCAGCACAGGTTTACATCCTCCTAAGAGAAGGAACTGTTTGCACAACGCAGGAAAACAATTATTACATAGCATCAGTGTCCTTCACTATGAGCTTTGCCTTCTTCCAAGAGAAGGGCCTGGGTGTGGAGACAAAGCAGAAGCAAGAATGGGGCAAGATGCCCCCAGCCCTCGGCAGTGCCACAGGAGAACCACGCTGGGAAGCCCAGCAGGGAGCCCAGGCCTCAGCCCGGAGCCCAGCATGCCTCTGCCAGCACCCCATGAAGGTCAAAAAAGTGAAACTCAACAGATAATTCGATTTTGTAAATCAGAAAATATTCAAGGCCTCGTTTACGGAAATGGATCTCTGCTGTGCTTTGGTGTGTGAACAGACATCCCCTTGCCAGCACATCAGCTTATTTTTTCCATGGTGAATTTCTACTGTTTCTTGCACATTACATCACTCTCTGAGACACTTGGCTGTTCTCAAAAGCTTCTGAAGTTATTACTTCTGGCTTTCCCTTTTATTTGATGGAGTCCAACCTAGACAGCCCTGCTTACCTTCCCCCTCTCATGCACTTTAAGGGAAGAGGCTATGCAGACAGGGCAGGTGTCACGGACATGGGCACTGCGAGCCAGCCCCAGCCCCTCTCCCAGGGGCACAGCAAGGCTCAGCAGGGTGAGGTGACTGCCAGCTGTGACATCACTTACACACGGGCTGTGCTGCTGGGAAGGGCAGCGCTCGCTGAGACGTGAGCGACAGTGGCTGCAGTTCCACCAACACCAGGCGGCGGCAGCAGGCAGCGGGCAGCAGGCGGTGGCAGCAGGCAGCAGGCAGCAGGCAGCGGGCAGCAG
>WBMW01000333.1:2575613-2598172 GCA_013396635.1 Penelope pileata | reverse complement strand
CGGGCAGCGGGCAGCGGGCAGGACGCGAGGAGCAGAGCCAGCTCCGCACCGCCTGGCCCCAGTGGTGTTACCAGCAAGGGGAAGAGCACGATGCTGTTTGTTCTTTATAGCCGAGAACTTGGATAAATAGCAGCAGGCAGCAAAGGCTGGTCCATTGATATTTCTCTCAGCACATGTTCTTAAGAATGGCAGTCACCATTAGGGAAGCCATCACAAACCTAGCTCTGACCTTAAATAAGTGTGCTCCTATGCCAGACAGGTCCAGGAAGGAGAATTTATGAGGTAGATGCTCAATGCAGGGAAGGAAGAAAGGCTGGGCTCCTCTTGCTGGAGATTCAGTCCAAGTTCACGGCGCAGGAAGCTGCTGCTGTCCCCCAGCTCTGTGCTCCACTCCTTCGTGCCCCTGCAGCACAGCACCTTAACCACCCCTAACAGCCGGGCTGGACCAGCTGCTGCTCCATTCCACTAAGCAGTTCTTGCAGCACGGGTTGGCTGCCTTTCGCACATCCTTTCCTCACAGAAAATTTTGCATAATAAAAATCTTTCATATCGCCTTTGATATTTCAGAGGACAAAAGCATCCATTAAGGATTTGCTTTCTCATGTACACCACTCTCCTGCAGAAACGGAATCCCAGACACAATGCCATGTGTTGTTCTCCCTGTTTACATCTCCTCCTGGTTTAATCACACTTTCCAGACGATGCTTATTTATTTTTATGAAGCTAGCTGAAAATCACATTGCTCAAATTTCTTTTATATAATAATCTGGAAAAAAATTCAATAAATGACTCAGAGCCTTAAGCCCTACTGCATTTTTTAATCCTGTTTTAAACTCATTTGCAAGCAAAGTGGTGTTAACTTAAGACCCACTCATCATTTTCTTTGTGAGAAAATATCAGTGCATGCAAACTAATCACAGAAGCAGCAGAAGAAAGAACAGCCACTTCTTTACCCTACAGAAGGCACTTGGAAAAAAAAGATGCTCCCCGGTGCCGCCCAGCACTGCCAGGCAGCCAAACCCAAACCTGCAGCTCCGGGCTGCCCACCCACCTGCCCAGGTGCCCCATGGCACACAGCACTGCCCCGTGCCCACACCTTCGGCCTCAGAAACACCAGCAGGATTTGGCCAGCAGCGAAAAAGTAAAAAGAAAAGCAAAGCAGACCCCTGGCAAATTTACAGCTCCTGAACACACCACTCCCAGTACTTCCAAAACGGTGGGACAACACATGCTGCCAGTGGACCATGCCCATTTTTCCTTTATCCAAAGGAACAAAGATTGTTGGCGGTTTTTCGGCTTTTGCTGCTCCCAATGGCACTCAGCACTTTGCATTTGCAGAGCTCCTCGGGTGCTCAGGGGCCAGGCCAGCACAGAGCTCCTGCTCTGGGAAGCACCGGTGTTTCCCCAACGCAGGACAGCTGTTTCTCAGATCCTCTTCCTAGAAAGGACTGCTCAAGGAGAATGTCATCAGGAAAGAGATATTTTCCTGCATTTTGCAAGCAACAGAGCTGGTAGAAACATTTGGACTCGGAAAAATGAGAAAATGGCAAATGCAGAAGTAGCATCAGTTTTAGGGGAAAAGAATAAAAGAGAAAACAGGTAACTTTTTCCTGGCATTTCCCTCCTACTTGGATGAAAACCAACTTGAAATACAAGCCAGCTCTCCACAGAGCATGGGCCCAGCAGTGCCTTCTTCGTAGCACTTCCCCCACCAGCAGAGGGGAACCACTGCAGCCCCCACCTGCCAGCCCCCCGCCCAGGGGCTGCAGCTCCCGCTGCCTCCTCGCTGCTCTGTCTCTCTGTGAAACGTCCTGGAGCCCAGCCCAGCTTGTTCAAGTTACCAACACATCTTGAATTTTAATTGACTCTAATTCTAAGTCATCTATCTCTTTTTAAACCAAGGCACAAGGAGAATGAGCCAATTTATTATTAATATACACCAAAATAAATCGCGGCACGCCGCAGCACAGCCAGCGCTCAGGGAACTGCTGGGTGGGAATACTGATGTGAAAGGCACAGGGAAGAGAGCTGGGGACACAAAACTCACTGTGAGCACTGTGATAACCCACTCTGGAAAAATACTATCAGTGCTGAACATATCAGTGGTCCACAGATGGCCCAGTGCACAGATCCATTTGGATGCATACCGACACCAGCCACCACTGCCACACGTCCTGCTGCTCCTAGGCAGCTGCAAAACAAACCAGCTCCAGCTGGTGAATAGCAGGTCTGGAAGGCACTGCTCCCACACCCCAGCGAGGTCATTTCTGTCTGTCACCACGGAGTGACTGTACATCACTGCAAAGCTACCTGCTCCCCTGCGGGAGCACTGGGATTGCTCCCTCCACCCAGGAACAGCCTTGGTCGTTAAGAGCAGTGGGACCTGAGCTGCGCAGAGGTCTTCTGAGATGGGAACTGGAGCCAGGCTGGTATGAAAGGGCGCTGGGCAGGACAGAGGGCTGCAGAGCTCAGCAGCCTGCCAGGTGGGGAATCAAGGCGATGAAGTTTCTCAGTCCAGTGCCTCATCCTGCCTGCCCCACCCTGACACTAGTGTCACTTTGATTTTCACGGGCTTTTCTGCTGATTTGCCCTCACACAGCACTGTCCATGATGACCATGACCGGAGGTGTTAAATCTTCTTGGCCCCAGGATGGACCCCTGGGCACACGACCAGTGCTCAGCCTGCAGCTGGGTACCGCGCCCCGACCACCACCTGCTGTGACCCCCGGAACTCTCTAAGGCAGCTGTGAGAGTGGAGCAACCAGCCTGAAAATGAAGAGACCTCACCGAAGGCTGTGGCTTGCAATGGAGGCAAACTTCCAATGGAGGGAATCCACGAAGATAGATTACGGCATCAGTATAAATATTATTCTAAATGCGCTAGGCTTTTCATAATTAGTTGATTAGTCATCTTAAATGGTGAGAAGCCAACCGGTCAATCCATTTTCATTTCACCACAACCCTGAAACCTTTCCCATTGCAGCTCTGTCACCAGTACAGAAAGGGCAACTGCTTCCACCAGTCACTGCAGAACCACGGATCTCCTTCCATGGGAACACTTCTGAAGGGATACTAAAAAAATAGCATGTTATTTGTTGTATGTCTTGGATCTATAAATACGAACTCAACGGGAGATGTTTTTAATTCCATTTGGAGCAATTTGGATACACCTGTTCTAAAGTACATCCAGGCATTCTTCATCTCATTTTTAAGTCCTGTGGCTGCAAGAAATAATTGTGCCAGAATGAAAAGCCCAACAGGGAACCATGGGGACCCAGCAGCCCAGGGGGCTGGGAACAGGACCCAGAGCTGCTTTGCTTTGTTTCATTTTATTTCCCTCCTGGCTTTTTTTGGTGGCTGCAGGTTGACAGTGGAAAAGTGTCTGTGCAAAGCTGTTCAGTCCAAAGCTGGCGTAGGACGGGGCCAGAGGCAAACAGCAGGAGAGCCTTGCTTTCTCCTTCCACTCCCTGAAAGACTGATCCTTGGGGCAGGGATCACACAGGGACAAATGCAAAGAGGGAGAGAAGGTGAAACACTTCTGCACCATGGCACCGGCTGTGCTGCTCCTGCCGCCTTCACTGAGCGCCCGAGCAGGAGACCTTCAGCTCCGTACAACCTCCTTCACACCTTTTCTTCATAAAAGAATCTTATGTCACCAGCACGAATTATTTTTTCCAGATTTGCAAGTCCAATTCATACATTACAATTTCTACCCTTGGAAAACTCACTGGTTTGGACGATTTAAAAAAAAAATCTCAAGGTTATTATTCTCAAAGTCACTTTAAAAAAGCAAGCACTCGTGTAAATCATGTAAATCATGTAAAACTCCATCAACCTAAAGCAAAACCTAAGAAATGTCATAAAGGCAAACACACGCCAGCTTTCAGGGTAGTGCCAGAACTGTAAGTCAGCATTTGGATTTGCTACAAAAAACCCAGCAAACCAACAACCAACCTGTAAGGCACTCAAAGGGACAGGAGGCGAGCTGGCTGCGTGCATTGACTGAGTATTTATAGCTGCAGCATTCAGGAATGCAAATTGAAATGAATCAATGCCAGCAGGGATGCCTAAAAGACATAAGTGAGAATTACAGCAATTAAGAATGTTGTCTCAAAGGAAATTAGAACAGTTCATTAATTACAATGCCTTAAAGGAAAATAAACCAAAATGAGGAAGAAAGAAAGAAATCAAAATATCAGGGAATAAGAAAACAAGCAGGGGAATAAAAAAATATAATGAGCGCAGAACTTATTTCCCACCCTTCTATAAGGACAAGGCAATGAAAAAAATGGAGACAGGAACTGAGCCCCCATAAATAACAGCACCAATGCACTCTGCCACGAGATCAATGGCCGGCGTGCTCAAGGCTTTGCTGATCTAAGTCCAATTTGTCATTAAATTCTGCAGAAACTGGTTACGTGGAAAAGAGTGCAAAAAACAAAGTTCCAGGGTAACAGTACAGCAAAAGGCAAATTTATGATACAACACAGCTGGAGCCCCAAATGGTTGTGAGGAGGAGCAATATTTATGGCACTGCCTCGATGAAGGCGGCCGTGGTGCTGGGACAGCGCACGCTGCTCTCCTGCTCCGCGCTGCCCAGCCACCCCTCACCTCCCAGGGTTACTCACAGCAACCTCTGCAGCTTCCCCTCACAGCAGCAGCTGCAGAAAATACACAGGCACAGGCCAGAGGGCAGGTACCCATCAGCAGCTTTTTCAAGAGCTCTTCTCGTTTGTGTAAGAGGCAGAAACGAGCAGAGCTGGGCGACAGGAGAGCAGCGGGGCCGTGCCCTGCAGCCAGCACACCCACGGAGGTCAGCCCACGCCTGGGGACCCAGCCCAGCACCCAGCCTCACACCCCAACCTCCTGACAGCACACAGGGTGAAATCAGGGCTGCTCTGCGCCCTAATTCTTTTCTAGCCACAGACCACAGCTCTTGACCAAACAGCAGCATGGCAGACACACACACACCCCATCATCTCTTCCCCATACCCAAAGCACACTCAGGGATGCCCCGTGCTGACGGCATCACGCTAGCTTTTGGGTTCACGAAACACATCCACACAGCTTCTGAAACAAACACCATCGTCCATCCTTGGCTGCAGACAGGTGATTCTCCATGTGTGAATGAGCTGCACCCCACCGCTCCTGCTCTCCTCCCGCCGCTGAGCCGTACTGGGGGAGCCGTGCTGGGCGGGCAGGAGCCCGGCCAGGGGGAACCAGGGGAACTGGGCTCTTCAGCTGGAGCTCTCCTTCCTCTCCTCTTTCTGTCTGTACTCCAAAATGTCCTTTCATATCACTGAATCTCGGTGACAGCTGAGGCATTCAGTTATTTCTTTAAGCCAGATTCCGCGTTTCCTCCTCTGTTAGTTATATATAGGCAGCAGGGACAGAACAGCACCTGCTGACTGCGCGAGTCATTTGCATCTGAGTCACAGGAGGGGAACTTAAGGACCTCCAGTGCTGCTGCTGAAATTGATGCTACTGACGCTGCCAATTCAACTCCTGGTGCTGGCACTAATCAGCATCCCTTTGAAATGATTACAGCATTCAGATCAGGTCATAAAACCACCAGGTGGGCTGTATTTCGTCCTGCTTCCCCTTTTTGCTTCAGGCTTTCCTAGGGGAATCTATTTATTGGTCCCATCAATCCCTCTCCAGTCTTTAGCATGGGAAGGATGTGTCACCGAGTTCTAATGTCTCACATATTTTTTGAATTACACAATCATTATCATCAACTTGGCACAAAATACTGTTTTCATCAAACTCTGTGTTTAAGGCAAAAATGGTATTTGTTAACTTAGCTGCAGATTAATAGAAACATATGTGTGTACGAAACTAAAGGTTTCTGCTGTTTATTTAAAGGTCTTTACACTGCACGAGAACGTTACTCAGAAACACACAGCTTGCATCGGGCCAGACCGCTCTCCAGCAAAAGCTGCTGCGGTGAACTCAGGTCCTTAAATTGGAGCCTGCTGCACCCAGCTCCACTTCTACCAAGTCACAGGACCTGGAAAAGAAGGGTTCATTTAAGGAGAGTTCACACGAGCTAAAAGATGGCTCAGAGGCACGAGAGAGCTTCCTGGATTTTAGGGGAGAGTTGTGTTATTTGTTTTAGGGAAGATGCAGATTTTAACTGGAAGACAAAGACAGCCTGGAGGCCCTTAGTAGTTTTAAGCAGAGCAAATCTTTGACTCCCATCTAACAGATGGTAAAAACATGCACAGAATTCCTTCACAGCACCTTCAGACCGATGCACATTCTCTCTCACGACGCTGCTGGGAAGGAGGCTGTCTCCCTGCACGCCCTCACTGCAGGCACAGTGCCACTGAGGTGACGGAGCAGCCCAGGCCCAGCCCGGCTCTGGTACCTGTAGGCCTGCTTACCTGGGTCCAGCTTGCTCGCACGTCCGGTCCGCAGACACCTGCCCTGAACAAGCTGCCAGGGCCCTGCCCAGCAAACCCGCCAGAGCCCTCCTGCTGCTGCGCTCTGCAGCACCGCTCAGGCACAGGGAAGGAGAGAGGGCCTTCCCCCGTGCCCACAGAGACTCATGATGCTTTATGGCACAGAGGAGGGAGCAAAGTCACACACTGATTTATTGTCTCCCTCTTTCTGTAGCTTGCAGTACAAATGAAACTCAGTGAAAACTTCACAAGACCATATACTTGCTCCTGCTTCCCAGCTGGACTGCATTTACATACCCCGCTGTGAGCCCTCTGCGTACAACAAGAATGGAGCATGAACTGACTCCTTCACAGCTGGTGCAGCTGGCTCCTACATACCTAAGGTGACACCCCTGCCAGCTCTCCAGCGCCTTGTTACAGTGCCATCAGCAGCCACAAGAAGACCCACACCATCCCACGTGTCCCCTCACACAGCACTGGGATTCCGAGGACCATGATGGGTTTCCCCGCTCCCCCCAGGGCCACCTCCCAAAGGCCCACCCAGCCCAGCTCCTCTGTGACAGTGCCAGGAGCACACTTCATGTGCTGCAGCCGTGAACCTGCGCTGCCCCCTACACCGCGTGGCTGCAGCGCTGCTGGGTCTGCCCCAGGGCCACCTCTGTGGCACAACACAGCGCAGGGCAGCTGTGAAACCACTGCAGGACAGCTGCCCTGCCACAGAACTGCCGGAGGAAGCTCTGCTGCTGGGGGTTAGGCACCAGAGTCGGACACCAAAGAGGAAAGGAAAATGGACCCAGCAGCGAGCTGAGCAATTACAGACAAAAGCCATGCCAGTTCCCTGATTCATTCAGGTTCCCTTTGGGGAACCTGAGCACGTTTGGAAAGTTCACGAGTCTGGCTTTGGTTCTCGAACCGTCGACTGTGAGCTGAAATCGTTCACTTCCCTTAATTAAGGGGGAAGAAGGACGCCCTGTTTCAGCAGCGCATCTCCCCAGTGCCGCTTTGGCCTTTCAGCACCACAACGTGGAAGACAGAAACACAGTGAAAAGGCCAGCGAGGCAGGGTCTGCTGTGCTCCTGTTCCACTTCTCTGAAGCTCAGTGAGTTAACACCACTCTCGTTAACTGATTGCAAATTTTAAAAATAGCCTTCAGATTACCAAGCAGTTGTATTTCAGCTCCAGAAAACCATTGTGCAGATTTACCAAAGAATGCTTGCCCTTCAGAAGCCTGAAGATAGGGAAATAAAGCAGGCGCTTGCTGATCTGCCAGAAAACATCGTTACTGGCACTGGAATGAGTATGGTATGTTCACAGCTGATACAGACTGTCCACACAGCTTCACGCACAGGCAGCACAGATATTGCTATAAAGATTTTCATAGGAATGACTGTAGGACATTCTGAGAGGGCACCTTTTCCTTCTCCCCAGGTCTATTTTCCACCCCCTCCAGTGCCCCAGGGCTGCCTGCACCCCAGCGAAGCACTGACCCCTGCCCGGTGTCCCACTGCCACCTGGTAACTCCCAGCACGGGGTGAGCAGAGCGCAGGTCGGGGCAGCCCCGGGCAGGCTGTGCGCAGCAGCTCTGAGCCCACCAAGCCCAAGGGCTTACGGAGGCTCAGACTGGACCCAGAAACCCAGTGCTTTCCACATTCCTGGCTGCCTGGGGCTCCCCACCTGCCTGGGTGCCTGCAGACACCTGGCGACGCAGCACAGCCTACAGAGCAGCTGGCCAAACAAAGAGCCTCTGCTATGGATGCTCTGTGCTTCAGGACAAATGGTAATCAGTGAATTAACTGCCTACTATTAATTATTAATAGCAATTAATTACAATGTTCCACATTCTGGGAGTTTACAGGCACAGCTTTCAGTTAAGTCAATTCACCTGCTTTGGAAACCCATTATTTTTTCATGCACTGTGGTCAATACTCCCCACATTCATTCTTCATCCTTCCAGCCAAGCTATCCCGCAGCCTTCGATAAATCAGAAACTGATGGGGAGAGAGTGGAGGGGCAGCAGACGGGGCCGGGGCACCTGGGACCCAACTCAGTTTGGCCAGCTGCTGCCTGCAGGGCTGCAGGGGAAGGTCTGCCTCAGGCCAGGCCTCCCTTCCTCTGCTTCCATTGCTTAAGTTTCTCCAGTGTCTGAGCTCTAATGGCAGCCAACTCGATTTCACAGACCTCAGGGTTCAGCAGACACCACATAGTGCCTAGAGGGCACACACACCACAGGCACCAGGCAGCTGCCCCTCGGCTGAGCCCAGAGCTGGGCTGACACCTGACTGCAGCCCCCCAGAGATCAGTTATCCACACACCAAAAGCAGAAGTACAGCAGCACCAGGGCCTCTGCAATGGAAGACAACTGAACATGAGAGGTGTTTCTAGCACACACCATAGGCAAAGAGCACTCCAGGTAGGCAAAGGCTTTCCTCCTGTGAAACCTTTTTTTGCTACACGATGGCATCCTGTGTTTATCCCAAGCAGGCCCAGGATTTTTGACATACATAACTTTAAAAGTTGGGAGCAATTATTTTAGTGTTGGAGAGGTTTTCTGTTAAAATGAAGAAGGAGAAGGATGACAGAGTACCTAGTGTCACACGCCGGCTGCTGACCTGGCAGGACGAGCAGTGTCCCGGCAGCCTCCTGTCGCAGACACAACGCCGTGCAGGACACGGGCACACCGCGCCTCTGCACGCTTGGCCCTTTGCTTCCTGGCACTCCTCCAGGAAATATTTTAACGTGTCCATATTGACTATTTTTATTTCCTTTTGCTATCAAATGTTCTGCTAGTGACAATACAGTTAATGGACAGGAAAGAATTGCTGCTGCTGAGTCAGGAGGACGCAGCCTCTCCCCTCCAGTGCAGCCGTGCTGCTCTGCAGGCTCGCACCGTGGGACACCTCGATGTCCTCTGGGGGTGTGCACAGCCTCGCAGAGCACAGCAGCTCACAAGCTTCTACCAAACACACAGAAACCATTACAACAGGAAAACATCTGGAACAACTTAACTTTTCATGAAGATGTGTGCTTCTGACAGTTATTCAAGGTTTTCTTGGAAGGCGTTGGCAGCTGCTGCTGAGACAAAACTGAAATGCTTTAAATATGCAAGAACGTACTAATGTAATATTAAGTTTGTATGATTAAACTTATAGTGTCAGAAAAATGTCATGTAAAAGGTTAGACTTCAGGAGGAAGCAGCAGCCTGCCAGACATTTACCAACAAACAATGCCGTGCAGCCCCACGGCCAGGAACAGCAGCGCTTCGTGCGATCCAAGACATTTAAACAGAACCTCACAAAAATTGAACTGAAGAGAATGGAAATGACACGACTGAATTCCCTGCGTAGTTTGAAAGGCTCCAGAAGCAACTTTGGGGAGCATCAAACTTTGGTTAAAGCCTTTTTTTCCCACCCTGCTCTGAGGCGACCCGCAGAGAGCGAGGCAGCTCACAGGCACAACCGCAGCGATCCTTCGCTGCTCTCCACTGCCTGCAGAAAGCAAGCTGTATGCTCAGAGGCCCTTTTTGCAGAAGGCCCCGAGCCAGCGCAGCCCAGCCCGTGCCCTGCCTGCAGCTTCCTCCCTCCCCTCCTGGCGGGGCAGCCAGGCTCAGCGCCAGCAGCCGGAGCTCCAGGCGAAGCAACACCTGCTGAGCAGCGCCCGGCACAGCGAGGGCTCCGTGTGGGAGCAGCAGCATTTCAGAACAGGATCGGCTCTGTCTGCTGCCAAGAAGCTCTGAAGCAATTCCCTTCCAACAGCTCTGTCCATTCCCACCTGCTGGCTGCCTGCTGCTGCTCTCCTCTGCCCTTTGCAGGCAGCACCTCGTGAGCTGGGGCTCCACAAAGTCAGGTAAAATAGGAGAAGCCCTGATTTATAAATTAATATATTAGGTCTTCAGAAATAACTTCCTGCCTCGACAGCCCTGGCCATCCAGAGCAGGAGGCGGCAGTGCCGCTGCCCTCCCTGACCAACGGCCTGTTGGCCCCTGCACGCCTCCACCTGGCAGCGGCAAAAGCAGCTCCATTAACACGAGGTCACTCTTTGGAAATTTTTTGTCTTGATTAACTCCATTTATGTAATTTATTTTGGCCTTCTGATTCCATTAGTGGGATCAATATTAATTTAAATCAGAACGCTGTGTATTTTGTCTTGCTCCATTCATGCAGATCAGGTGCACTGCATTTCCCCTAATCGTATCTCTGACAAATTCTCCTCGGGCAGGATTACCGAGATCAAGCGTGAAGGATGGCTGTGACCAGCCTTCCCGTTCTGCTCGGGGCAGGGTTAGCCCCCAGCCAGACTTCTGAAGGATTCTAGACGTCAGACTCAGAAGCAAACACAGGATAAAACCCGTCAGTGTTTGAGCAAATCAGGTCCCACGGAGACAGTGTCCTCCTCGCAGGCGGGCAGCAGCAGCTGCAGGCACCCCATGCACGGGTGAGGGGCCTCGTGGTGAGGGCGTGAGTCTCTGCAGCCAGGGCAAGACTGCGTACAGAAGAGGGCACAAGCAAAGATGAGGGAAATGTGGTTTCCAGACAGGCAGGAGGGCAGAAAACATACTTAAAACCCAAGGAGCCGGGCACCGAGTGACTGGTGCACCATGACGGAGCAGAGGTAAACACCAAGCAAACAGTAACACAAAAGGTGGGGAGGAGACTGGAACGGCAGCAGAGGCCGGAGGAGGGTCCCTGGCAGGCTCCTGGGCACCACTGGAGCTGATGTGGCCATAGGGTCTCACACGCTTGGGCACTCAAAGCTCGTTCCTAGCAGCAGGCAGCAGCTGGCGGCTCGCTGGCAGGCAGCCCTCGCTGGGTCACCGCAGCGCTGAGCGCTCCGCAGCGCCAGCAACGACCGAACACTCCAGCTAACCCTGGTCAGGGGCGACAGGCCTGAAGTACGTAACATCTCTACCAGCTGCTGCACACAGGGATCTGGGGATGAGGTGGTTGAAGGTGTCCATGACACTCCCACAATTCCTAATTAAACAGGGTGCTGCATGGAAGGCACATGTGGGGAGGAGCAGTGCTTTGGGGGGAGGGGGGGGACACAATGCTGTGAGCACAGAGAGGGGCTCCCCATCCGCACACTGTCACTGTGCAGGGCAGCCCCACAGCCCAGGTGTCAGGGGTCTCTATCCTGACCACATGAAACGTCCCTGGCACCTGCTTGCATGCTTGCACCACTTGCATCTGGATTCATAAGTCACCTGGAATTGTAAATGACCCAGAGGAAGACTTGCACCGAGCTAACTCAAGTGAAGCAAGTCTTTTAATTCATTTTTATAGCAGCTTTTACAGCAAAGTTGAGTGAAAGATGTAAAATACAAGGCACAGTCTGTTCGGATCAGAATTCAGCATCGTTATCGTAAAATAAAGTGATAAGTTCATTCCTTTCCCTGAGGAAAGCCAGGCTCTCCTGTCTGACTTCCCCAGGAGCTGCAGATGCACAGCCTCAGCCCATGCCGCGCTGCTGCCGCCTCCTCCTGCAGCACGGAGCAACTGCTCTGCAAAAGCCATCTGCACCCCGCATCCCAGCCTGGCTTCCAGAGATGGTTCACATCCAAGTGAGGCACCTGAAGCCCCCCAGCTGCACGACCAGCACTGCTGCTCGTGGAAGGATCAAAGCAGGTCACAGCACAGCTGCACCAAGAAGCCAGGCACCAGCAGCTCCCGCAACCACAGGGACTCCTGATCAAAACCACATGACCCTGCCACTGCTCCCTGCTGGGGACAGGCACAGGCTTTCAGCCGTGGGACAAAGACTCTTGTCACCCACTGGCTGCTGTCCCTCTCGTGCAATGACTGAGTCATTGCCAAAACAAAGGAGCCAAAACAAAGGAGCTTCAAGCTCCAGCAAACGTTGAGTTCCGCCTGGAGCTCACTAGAAGGCACAGGTTAGACTGCAGCCAACCCGGTTCAAGGTCTGAAACCCAAGCGTTTCGGATTCTAGGGAGGTCTTTTCAGAAGGAAGACAGACCCAAAGGGAACGTGCTTCATCTTCCATCTACCTGGGAGGTGGAAGAGGAGGGGAGGCAGCAGCCACCAGCTTTGCAGCACCTCCCCAGGGCCCAGTGAGCAGCACGGTGCTGCCAGTGCACAGCCCCACACAGCCACGTGGATTCGAGGAGCAGAGCCAGCAGTGCAGCACCCACCTCCCTCTTCATTACCTGCCTTAATCCACCCAGGAAAATGATCTCTGAATACTGCTGCAATGCAAGCAATTAATAGCATTACTACTGTAATTATTACTATTATTAACTCGTGCTGTCGCTGTAATTAACGCTCACTGCAGCCCGATGCTGAGCACTTTGGCAAAGCAGTGTTTGCACAGCAGCTGGTGGGGACACACCTCTTGCCAGCTCCCACCGCTGCACAGAACAGCTCAGCCAGCTCCCAGCTCCTTGCTCAGCCACTGCTGCTGTCTCGCAGCCCCAGCTGTGCCGTGCCCTCCCCTGCCAGCCCTCAGCTGCTCTCCCAGCAGCGGCACAGCTACCGAGCAACACAGCACTTCCCAGCCCACTACTGGGAGCTGGGTGATCTCCCCACCTCCAGGCTCCGTGGTAGGCTGCCCACTGCTATGTACATCTGGGCCCTTCCTTTTATTCTCTTCCCCACGAGAATTAGTGTTTTTCCTTCGCTTGGGGGAAAGTGAAGAGAAAATGAAGTAAAGGGGGCAGAGAGACTCTAGTTCTCCTCCATGTAGCACTTCCTGCACAGAGAAGCCTTTGTGAAGACTCCTTGGGTTAGGTTATGACAAACACACAGTTCCCCCTGTGAAGTGACCCAGGCCAGAGGACGACAACCCAGCAAAGCCAGCATCACCACCCCCAGGCCATATCCCAGCCCCTGCCCATGGCACACTGTGCACACATCCATTCCATTTCCCCTCTCTCCTTCAAGTTTGCTTTCCAAAATTGTGCACTTGGGGAGGAAGGAAGAGCAAGGAGCGTATCTCAGCCTTCAGCTACAGACCATGGCTACAGTACAGCTGTGCAACCATTACCATCAGTGCTCTGGTTGCTTTTCCATTCCAGTGCAACGGGACAAGCTAGCAGTGGCTCATGGACACACCGCAGTCACTACATTGCCCACGTTTAGTCACTAAACCTTCTCTTAAGAATAACACACCCAGAGCAGATGGGGGATGTGAGCTGAATGGAGAACAGTATGTGCTGGAGACCCTGGATCCAAGCTGCTCCGGAGCAACGCTTGGCAGAGTGCAGAGCGAGACCCCATCCCCCATGGGGACCCCACCTGCTGCCCCGTGCTGCAGGGAGCAGCCCAGGAACGGGATGTCACAAACCCATCACTGCAGAGCAGGGCTCAGCACGCAGCACGCTCTGCAGGGGGGAGCCCACGGGGTGCCTCGGGGTGACAGTGCCTGACAAGCCGATAGAGATCGGCTTGTACATCTGAAAAGCCTGAAGGAAGAGTTATGGGAGGGAATGAACAGTCAGCTCGGGGACAGGGAACGCATGCTGCCAGGAGGGGAAAAAGTGTCTGGCAGAGGGTGTAACATGAAACACCAGCAAGGCCAGGGTCAGAACCGGCTTTGTTTTTTATTGTGGTATTACACTATACTAACAGTGCCCTAACAGGAAAGCTTTCAAACGCAGAAAGAGGATTTAGCTGCATTTAGTGGAGCTGGGAGCCAGCTCCTCTGTGTGCTTCTGACAGCCACCCCCAAGGCCAAGCAGGCCTGCACCAGCGTGGAGCCCAGCACGCCGAGACGCTGACCCAACGAGAGCTGCTGCTATTCTAGACCCAGTTCTGCAAGTAAAATGGGCTTGACAGAAAATCTGGCTGTGAATAACAGACTGGGACTGAGTAACAAGTTGATTCTGTCTACATTAAATGGAAAAACAAATAAAAACAAGGCTGCAAGGACAACCTTGGATGTGTGACAGAACCGCAGCAGCTGCAGGCCCAAGGTGTTCAGGGCCTGCAGGTGAGCACAGGCCTGGCATTTCTGCAGTGCCCAGTGCTGGAACGCCCAAGAGCTTCTGCCATAGGCATGAGAGAAAAAACAACAATCAACCAAAACCTAAGTGCTCCAAATCTGAACGGATAATCACTGCAAAAAGCACAGCATGAGGAAACACAAAACAGGGTGCTCAGGCGCAGGCATGAAGTGAATTAAGCATTGAAGACAGAAGCCTTTGGGTTCACAAGTGCTCCTTTTTGTGCTTTGGGGAGCTGGGGGTGGTAAGCTAAGGGCCAGGCACCAATCTCAGCTGCGATTAGGTGCTGTACCTGTCTTGCGTCCTTCTGAAAGTTCAGTGCAAAGGCAGGACAGCTGCACAGCCCAGCAGAGCCGCAGCAAGCGCCCGCTCATTGCTTTCGTTGTGTTTCCTGAAATGGTTCAAGTCTTCAAGGGAAGATCTTTCAAATCTGACTGCACCTCTACTGGGAAATGAGATCTCAGCTGCTGCCGCAGTCTTTTGTGGTGAAAATGTGGAACCTTCAGCTTCCATGACCATTCCAACCTCTGTCCCAAGAGCTCAATACCTTCCCTTCTCCTGAGAAACATTGTTAATGAGACAAGAGAGACTACCTTTCACCTTGAACAATTAATGCTCCACCAGTAACACCTGAGAGCTGACAGCACAGAAAGGCAAAGTGGCAAACCAGCTTGCACCCAAAGGAACAGTCTTAAATATTTCTGCGTTGGAACCTTTCAAACCTTCCTGAAACTTTGACTTACACAAAGCTACCAAATCCCCTGTGCTCACAGATGCTGAAAAGGAGACACACTTCGAGAATGAGTTTCTGTACAGAGCTCCGAGGGTGTGCGACAGCTGTCAGACTGTGCAGTCTCCTTAAATTGGGAAGAATGACACTGCCAAGGCCTTCTTACGAGGAACACTTGTTGGGAACCCGCGCCTACGATGCCCAGGAGCTTAGCGAGGATTCAGGCTTAACAGCCAAAGAAGAGTTCTGGGACAAGTGACAATCCAGGATCCTGTGCCCAGCTGCCAAGGGTATCAAGACAACCATCCAGTGAGTGACACTGCCTTGTTAAATCCTGATTCATTAGGAGCTCAGAGTCTTCAAGAGCTGCAGGTGATCTTCAATGGCCCTTGTCAGACCTCCTTTCCATTAAAGTACCCCATAGCTCTGAGAATTTACCTACCTGACCTCATGGCTTTTTTTTTTTTTCTTTTTTAAATATCCACAACAATAAAGGGCAGAGCTTCACAGCTCAGCTGAACTGCTGTGTGAAGTACCTCCCTTTATTTGTTCCAAATCTTAATGGGACAATCTTACCCGAAGGTGGCTTGACCTTGCACTAAGGGAAACAGGTTCCCGTGCCCCTGCTCCGTGCCACTCATTATGTCACACCTTTCTGTCACACTCCTCCCTCAGCCACCTCTTTGCTAGGACAAAAAGCATCAGTCTATGTAACCACCACAACAGAACATTTTCTGCTTTATCCTCCAGTCCCTTCCTGGTAATTCCTACCATTCAATCTGGGTTTTTGGTTTGTTTTGCTTTGCTACAGAATTGACAATATAATGGATAGTTCTATAAAACCACTCAGGAAAGAGATCTTGCAGTTAATAGCTAGTTCAGAGACCATCACCGAGTGTGCTTTTCCTCCCAAGTGCATCACTGCACGTTTATCAACAATGAATTTCATCTGCCGTTTTGTCAAAGTGTTTGACAACATGAGCTTAGGTCCGTTCGTGCAAACTCACCCTGCCCTGTAAGGCTGCTCTGCTGAACTCACAGGCTGGCTGCGTGGAGCTCTAACACGGCACGGGGACCAAGCTACTTGCAAACTGGAGCACCACAGAGTAACTAATTACTGATCAAGAAAAACAGTGCCTAAAAGCAGAGGTACAGTGAGCTGCCCTGCCAGCCACAGGGAGCAGGAAGGAATGGGAGGGCAAGGGCTCGTCCCACCTTCTGTGTTCTCTGCATGGGAGCATGGAGACATGGAAGCACTCATGGTCCCAAGTCAATGCTGCTTTTACAACCTTCAAGATACAGTGCAAATGCACACGAACACAGAATGCACATGGACAAGTCCACAAAGAGGTAATGTCTTATGCTAGCCCTACAGCCCTCTTTTAGACTCAGCAGTGATGCGATACACAGAGCAGGCTGCTCTTCTTTTCAGAGCACTTCCCCCTGACACCTAAACCAGCAGCCCTTCCTGGATTAGGAATCAAGTGACTCTCATGGTTAATCTGTTTCTCAAAAAGACACCAGCTTTGTCATTTCAAAGAGGAGAGTGCCCTGTGTTTCTCCTGAAGGCAAGTCAAACCAGTGCCACAGACAGCTGCTTCGGGAGCACTGATGCACACAAAATGCCTCGGAGAGAGGAGGCACCTCCAGGCCGCGAGTAACACCGCCCTCAGGACGCTCTGCGGGATACAAATCCTGCAGCCAGGGACCGTGGCTCAGTCGTGTTCCAGCTCCATGGTCTCCAGCACGACGAAGCCGTCAGCCACCGAAGATAATGTTTTCAAACACGTGCTTTAAACTTGGGAACAAAGCTTGAATCCAAAACCCAGCACAATGAATAGAAAAAAAATTGGTTTGATTTCAGTGGAATTTGGTTGGCTCATGTTTTTGAAATCATTTTTGTGGCAATAAGAGGCCTTATTTCAGACGTGTCAGATATCTGCAGTACTAACTAACTCATAGCAAACCTGTCTGTGTAACAACTGAGACTGAACCAAAGACCTCAACATTCAGCCCCCAGACAGTCTGGGCTATTCCACCTGCAGGGCAAGTCACAGCAGTAGGTATGAAAGAAACCTAAGGCCACGTCAAGGCTGAATCACTATGTATGCAGACAAGCTTTAAGCACGGAATATTCAGAATTCAGGTGAAAATCCCAAGGCTTCTTTTGAGAGAAGACGATGGTGGTCCATTCCCTGAACCCAGTGGCTGGGCCGGCTGCACTGCTTACACAGAGGAGCGTCTGTCCATACACATCCCTAAAGCTCAGAAGCAGAGCTGGGTTTTGGGAAATTCATATTTTCCCAGAATCTAACAAGCTGAAGGCTTCATTGACACTGACCAGAGGGTTTATTATTGTTTTTTGCTACGAGCACCTGCAGTCAGCAATATACAGGGTACTAAAATACAGCTGCAGAGTATGACTTTGAAGAAAGGAGAAGGCTACAGCTCTCTCATATGGCATGATTCATATCCTTTTTCACAATCATTTCTAACAGTAACCATCCCACTCCAGTATTTCATTAACTTTCTCTCTTTGCCAGTGGATCTGCAGTGCCAGCCTTAGGGACGCTGCGCTCCCGTTCGCGCTGTGCCCTTCTCCCACCCCGCGAGCTGCCGGTGGCTGGCGGCACCATGCTGGGAACTACAGAAGGCACCATGTGAAAAAGCAATGACAACATAAATCAGGCAAAATAATTTATGATCTTTCAAAACACAACCACCTATCCTGTAATAATTACCTTCATGAAACATCATACAAGGGTGGGACAGCCCTGTTTTCAAACACTCTGGGAAGATACAAACGCACGGAGACCGGTGGCTGTGCCTTGCACAGGAAGATGGGCTCTGCCCTGTCTCTGTGACACTCCGTGCCTTCAGAGCCACCTTCCCCACAACGCTGCTCTTCTCCCTAATCCCTCTGACACAGACAGGCGTGCCGCTGTCCTTCAGAGCACCTGCTTGAACAGCAGCCTACAAAACATCACTACGGGCACGGAAGCTGATAGCAGCATGCGAAGAGGACCATTAAATCACCATTTTAAAAATAATTTTTAACCTACATTATTGGGGTCACTAATTAAAAATCAATTCCTTTCTGTGTTGCAAATCTGACAGTAATTCTGCCTCCAATGAGTACAGTAAGATTAACAGCACGTCAGGTAAACGCAGCTGGGAAATGACATTTTCATTAGTGATTTATTGGGTGTGAAATTTCCACCATGGTGAAATATTCATGAACAATGCAGGTTAGAATATCTCCACAAATATCTACATGGCTAATTACTGCTGAGTCCTACACTGGATTAAACGTTCACAAAGCAAAGCATTCACAAGCCACAGAAGAATTATCTAGGACAGGACTTCTGGGAGAAACTAAAAATACACAAAACCCAACAAGCACTGAAGTAACAGGTTTGCTGCTAATCACAACATATCACCTTTCCCACACCCACAAATAACCAAAGAAAGCAAAGCAATGCAGCCTGTCAGCTGGCTGGCCTGCTAATTAAGGCACCAAGAAGTGATCCTGGGCCTGAAGAGCACGTGGTAGATACAGAATTATAGAATCATTAGGGTTGGAAAAGACCTCTAAGAGCATCTAGTCCAACCATCAACCACCCACCAGTACTGCCCGCTGAACCACGTCCCTCAGCACCACATCGAGATGTACCACAAACACCTCCAGGGACAGTGACTCTGTCACCATCTCCCTGGGCCCACCCCCCTTGGGCTGAGCACATCTGGGGAAGGCTTGTCCAGGTGCTCGCCCACCTGGCGAGCATGAACAGTACGGCCAACAGAGTGAGAGGCAGAACCTGGGACAGACCACCACCTTCCACCTGCTGACTGCAGGCAGAGAAGGTACTGACTCATAGGACCATCAGAAATTGCCAGCCTTTATGAGGGTCAAACCAGAGCCTGCACAATTCCACATCTGCAAAGCTGAAGTTAAGCCAAAACATCTTCGCATCACTAGGACTTTGGTGGCTGTTTCACGTTCAGTTAGACCACCTCACAGATCTGCACTAACGCCCAGCCACTCTCACACACACAGAGAAAAGGCACTGCTCTCTGGTGAGGACAGAGCAGGCCCCATAGGGGCATCTGGGTGGGATGGAGACCTGCTGGCAGCACGGCTGTGGGGCACAGACAGAACATGCTGTGTCTGTGGGTACATCTGCACTGCCGGTTAAACAAGATTTTCTTTTTTTCCATCCTTCCTTTTAAGGGATGGTACGAATATCACACACGGTGAATTGCTAGTGGAAAAAACCTCTCTGCTGAATTTGGTGCTCAGACACCGACTGTTCTCCCAGGCACGACAGCTCCAGGCTGGCACAGCTCTGACAGCCTCCATCCCCAGGGCGACGCGGTGCCCAGCTGCACCAGGAAACAGCATCCAGAACTGGAGAGCAAATGGACGGTCAGTTGTCTGTGAGGGCTTCTCTGGCATTTGACAGCCACTGAAGAACAACGTGCAGTATAAAAACATCTAGAGAAAAGCACAATCCTCAAAGCACTTTGTGTTTTGTAGTTTGGAAGCTCCAAACTGTTTAAAACTAGATTTATGAAACTAAATTTTGCTCAGCTTGGATTCAACAGAAGAAACCAAGGAAGCTGCTGAAAATGCAAAGCAGCAAGTTTAAGTGAACGGAGCCTCAGCAGCCAGAGGAACGTAGCGGCGTCGGGAGCGGCTCCTTCTGCTCATCAGCAGCCTCCCACCGAGGTGCCTAACATCTCTGTGAGCTCACTGGTAAAAGCCTCACTACATATTACTAACATTGTTGTTGCTGACTAAAATGCTCAGTAATGACACAAACATCACTCAAAATCAAATTATCAGATGTACAGACAACATACTCCAGAATTTAATAGCGTGTTAAATGATTGCAGGGAAATGTTCTGTGGAGTCAGTGAAGCAGCAGCAAAAGCTAATTCAATTCTCAAACGAGTAGAAGTGAGAAATCGTTCTTATAAAACAGATATTGTAAAAAGACACGCTGGCACAGACTGCTGGCTGCCGGGGGAGGGGGAAGGAGCTCCTTCCCCTGGCAGTAAACGCCTCGGTGACTGACGCAGCTCACCTTGATGCAAAACTGCTCTGTGTGCCTGAACAAGCGTCCAGAATAGCTTCCTGAGGAATGCCACACGTTCTAAACACCAGCCATGACTCACAACTATTTATCATTGATCATGATCTGATGAACATATGGATCTCAAGTCAAACTAAAGTCATCTTAACTTTCTGGAAACTGCTACGAAGCGAGAGCAGAGCCCTTTATGCCCTCTGAAGCAACCAGCACCCCGGCACACATCTGCCTGCCACAGCCAGGGCTCCCCATCCCCCTGCGTTCGTTAAATGTGCATCAGCCATCACTTAGCTTTATCAGCCTTGTTCTGGAAGCACATCCCTTGTGAAGTGCTACCAAGGTAGTTTTGTTAAACTAAAAATAAATGATTATTTCTAGATACTTCACAGAAGAAACTGCAGAAGGTTTCTTCATCACAGAACTATAGGAAAAAAGTCAGTGAAGAGCAGATGTGCCTTCAGAGTTAGGCTTTGTCTAACTTCAAGACCTACAGAATTTTACCCGTCTCATAAACACAAGATTGAATGAACGAAACCTTCTTTTGTATTAGAGGGATATAATGTGGATTACTTTGGATCTCATTTTATTTCTTTTGGAAATAGGGTTATAATGGTGCTCGAGGTTAAGTACCATGTAACCAGAAAGATAGCATAAAATGATGAAAGTTTTAATAACAGACATGCCAAAAAGATGAGAACACAAATCTTGTTATAAACAAGAAAGCATGGTAGGTTGAACTTTATGCTTCTCGTGCTCTTTTTTTATTAATATTTTCCTTACAGTGCTCAGCAGACTGCACAGAGGTGTTATATACCAGCTGTGTGTCTCTGATGCAGCGTTTCCTGCCTGCAGCACAAATGGAGTTCTCTAAACAAATTTAAAAAAGCAAAAAAGCTATGAAGTTCCACAAATACGTGCTCCTCAGTTTGCACAGAGCTGGCTCCCATGGAGGCACACACAGCCCTGGGGGGAAGCTGCAGCTCCCAGCCCCGCCACGCACCCAGCCAAGCCCCCCAGCACAGAGCTCGGAGCTGAGCATCTCTCTGGCTGCTGGATCTTGGTCCCAGCACGAAATAAAGGAAGCAGCACCCAGATGGCAAACTGTCTTCCTGTGGACTTGCAGGGCTACCACGTAGCCCTCCTTGCCCTCTCTCCTCCCCTCTGTTGGAGGGGGATTTCAGGCTCAGAAGGCGCAGGGCAGGAGCAGCCCGCAGGGTCCCTGGGCACCAGCACTGCCATTCCCATAACAGTGAGCAAAGGCGGCCCCAAGCCCCCTGCGCTTCTGCACTCCCCAGAGCGACCCATGCAGGGCATCTCGGGGAAGTCCCAAACTGAAGGAACACTCCAGTGCCTTCAGATGAAGATTATAGCCCCGGATCTGTGGCCCTAGCTCTACTAGACCATTCTTTAACTTCCTTGGCCTACTGCTATTCAAACTCTGAACTTGAGTATTCTGCTGGACCGTCCAGCTTCAAAAATTATCCCTAATTAACAGTGTTCTCCAACAAGGCTCTGTGTTGGTGGAAATGGACAGTAAGCTTTCACTTTTGGTTAGCCCTGAGGTGGTCAGGCAGTTGGACTAGGTGAGCTTTGAAGGTCCCTTCCTCCTGAGCTGCTCTGTTCTATTCTACATAAAACACAACACTTCTTAAGCCAGGCACTCAGTCCTTGTGATAGGATGCTGTAAAGCACCATCCTTGAAGCAGAACTCATCGGATCTCGAGCAGTGGCATCTTTTACACCATCCATGGACTCAGTAGATAGCATTTCAGAGAGAGCTGATACAGAGATTACATCTTCCATTTGGGGGTTCTCAAATGGAATATTCAGCAACACTGATTTTCATAGTGCAGTTACATCATACTCCTGAACATGAAAACATATTAAAATGTTTTTCAGTGAACGCCCAAAAACAGTGTAGGGAAACAGTTGATCACAGCATGAACTGATGATTGAGCACATGGTGGAGGGGTGTGGCTGGCCTGGGGAACACAGGTGCATCACTTGCACCTGTGACCGGAAGGGGTGGACCTGGGGCGGAGTTGCCCCAGGCTTAGATAAAGGCCAGCCAGCCAGAGAAGAAAGTAGCTTGGTGGGAAGCTTGAGGAAGGGGAGCTGGAAGCAGCTTGTGAGAGAAGAAGCTGGAGCTTGAGAAGCTGGATGAAGAAGCTTGAGAGAGAAGAAGCTGGAGAATGTAAGAGAACTGAAGAATGGCGTAGTCGTGATAGTTTTTGGGACCTTTTTTCCGTTGCAATTGGCGTAGTCGGCAGGATTGATACTGTGTGCGGGGAAACCAAGAGATAGGTATGAAGGTAGAAGGCTATGATCATGGAGTTAAAGCGGTTACTGTATGTGGCCTTGTTAATCCTTGGGACTCT
>WBMW01000333.1:2544782-2574955 GCA_013396635.1 Penelope pileata | reverse complement strand
AGAAGAAAGATCTGAAGAGTGTGAAGAAGGTGGACTGTGAAGATGTATTTTCGGCCCTGAAACTGATGAGATGTTTATGTAATTGATATTCTGGATGAGATGTTTATGTAACTGATTTTGTAATGTATACAAACCTGTAAATGTATTATAAGATCTGTAACCTTTATTGTAAGTAACCTATATGGTAAATAGTGGTAAAATGTTGACATGCTCAATCATCTGCTCATGCTGTGAAGGGGTGGAGTGTAGGGAAACAGTTGATCACAGCATGAACTGATGATTGAGCACATGGTGGAGGGGTGTGGCTGGCCTGGGGAACACAGGTGCATCACTTGCACCTGTGACCGGAAGGGGTGGACCTGGGGCGGAGTTGCCCCAGGCTTAGATAAAGGCCAGCCAGCCAGAGAAGAAAGTAGCTTGGTGGGAAGCTTGAGGAAGGGGAGCTGGAAGCAGCTTGTGAGAGAAGAAGCTGGAGCTTGAGAAGCTGGATGAAGAAGCTTGAGAGAGAAGAAGCTGGAGAATGTAAGAGAACTGAAGAATGGCGTAGTCGTGATAGTTTTTGGGACCTTTTTTCCGTTGCAAACAGACATCAAACATCCATTAGCTACTTGCTTACAGAGACTTACCTTTTCTAAATGTGCTCAGGACAGTTAGGGACACAGACCCTAAGGACATTAATTACACCTCCAACCAGGTCCCTTTCTGATGTATTTGAAAACAAGCACAGCACAACATACAGAGCTGAACAGAACAGCTCACAACTCACTCTGGCTGCTTTTTCTCTCTTACAAAATGCCTATTATTCTGGAGCTGAAGAAAATACCTAATAGGTACATCTGGGAAGAGGCAAATGTGCTGGATACAACTGGTAACGGTGCACACACTAGATAATAATGCTGCTTAGGAAAGAAAACAGTACATTCATAAGCTTAGGGAGACCAAAGGGGAAAAAAAGACAACTCCAAAGGAAGAGACGGAGGGGGGAGAGCTACAGGGAACATGGGGTCCCTCTGAAGTCAGTGGGAATCCTGCCTTCACTGCAATTAAGATTTCTCCATTAAACACACCTCAATCCAGTACCCAACCTTTATTCACATTGCATCAGTCTGATGTACTAAACACAGTTGCACTTTCTGTACCTCCCTCACCTACTTCACAACTTACCATAAAAGCAGGACACAAGGGAACAAGGAAAGCCAGCCACAAGGACGCTGCAGAGGAAGCTGCTGTGCTGACACTGAGCCTGGACTGCTTGGGCCCATGAATTAATCCTTCACACAGACAGGAGGAGAACTCTCACAGCATTTACACTTTCCAACGCAGCCAGAATCCTTCAAGACTTGGTGCGCCCAGAAAGAGATCCCAAGCTCCATGTATTACATTGATTTCATAATTGATTCTAGTCCCTGGGTCAGTATCTGGAAGCCTGCTAGACATAAATTTTTCAGCTGATTTGTCTCCCCGGACAGCTGCTGCTTACAACCTCAGACTTTCCAATAGATGATGACAGCACGGTGAACAATGGCTCCCCTACCGCGATCATTCACCTCCACCCTGTGGGCTGCAATCCAAAAGTTTCCTATACTTCTTTCTTTCAATACAGTAAATCATTATGGAGGAAAAAAGTGTCCAGGTATCAACTGCTGCGTGCACGTTTCCCCGTTGGCCACATTGGCTCTGCAGGAGGAGGCGTGGGGCTGGCAGCTCCATCACGGCACGGGCTCCTCAGCCCACGGGGATTTCTCTCTGCAAGTCCAGGGATCTCTCTGCAGCTTCTAATAACCATCCGTAACCTAACTGGCTTTAATTCATACATTCCTACAGCATGCCAGGTTAGTTTAATACTCCTTAGAAATGAAGATATGAATCCCATCTATGAGACACAGGATCTGCCACACAGAGGAAGACATTCGTTTCCCTCCTCCCAGTAAGCTGGCTTTCAGGCAGACCAGGGTCAGAGTGATGGAAGCAGCAGCAGGGCTGGGAACAACAAACCAGTGCTGCAGTGCTGCTGAGGGTGAAGGCATTCCCACTCCAGCTGCACTGCGTGTGCATCAGATAGCATCACGAAATAAGCAGGATTCTTTTGCAACATCATTCACCACTAAAATGCACTGGAGAGGTAGAAGCCACGAAACAAAAGTTCCTTTCTGCTGAATGATGTCATGGACTGTCAGCTTCCTCCAGATGCGTCAGCATTTTAGAGGGACGCTTCTGTGTTGTGGCTAAAGCAAACGTTGCAAGCAATAAAAATATTAAAAGGCTAGAAAGGCTCATTTCTCAGCTTGCAGAGATCACGCAGCTGAGATCTGTGGACACAGGACAGGAATTGTGTTTAGCTCAGAAGCACACCAGACACAGGAAAGGGGAGCAGTCTGTTCTACGTTTTCTCTGCTGTTACCTCATTTCTATGTCCGCTTTTTTTTTTTTTTTCCCTTATTTCTCCATTTTTATAGAATCATAGAATGGTTTGGGTTGGAGGGGACCTTAAAGACCACCTGGTTTCAAGCCCCCCCAGCTCATGCTGCCCAGGGCCCACCCAGCCCAGCCTCCAGCACCTCCAGGGATGGGGCAGCCACAGCTCTCTGGGCAGCTGTGCCACGGCCTCATCATCCTCTGAGTAAATCACATCAGGGACATGAGCACCACTGGTTACTTCACCTGACGCAGCTCGCTGGGTCTGCTGAAGGTGCCCTGTCCTGCGGTGCAGCACGAGGAGGACGAGCAGCTCTCCCTCTCTCTGCACCCTGCAGCCCTCCTACAGTCGGAAGTACAGCGAGATCTGAGATACGCAGCTGCTTTAGCACAAAACACTGCAATGGCATCAAGGAGAGTTGCTGCGAAGTAGAGGTGACAGCTAGGGACAAACAAGAAGGAAGGAGGTCAAAAATGCCTGATGGAGAACAATTTCCAGTGGTTGGTTAGCTGCTGAAAACAGGCATCAGGGCTGCCGGTCCTCAACGCCTTCATAATCAGCTGAGGCTATGCAGTGCACTTCAAGAGATGCCAACACAATTTATTTTAAAATACTCTGAACGTAGTGCTAAAAATAATGGAAAACAGAATTACCCAGAAGTGCTCTAATAATCTTTAAAACACATTCACACCGAACACCTTTTTCAACTTTTGGAAAACACACTTGAGCAATAGGTTCCGTGCAGCAGGGAGGTATTAATTTAGCACGTTAGTGTGAGCCTGGTTTTGCTCAGTTAACTTTAGGCTATTGCTGTTTTATTGTGCGAATAAATTAGTCAGGTCCTATTAATTACATATCTTTATTTGGTTTTACATCTTTTGTGGAGAGCACTGAGGGTGAAAGGAGGCAGCTGAGGCTCAGAAATGATGGTAACTGTTTGAAACACCAAAACACTTAATCCTGATCCACGCTTTGCTCTACACTGGGGCATTCAGGAAGTGGAAGAAAGCATGAAGGCAGCAATGAGACCCAGGCACCTCTCGGTCCCAGCCAGGGGCTCCATGTCCCCAGCACCACTGCAGTTTTTTCATCAGGAGCCACAGTGACACTGAGGGTCTGGGGCTGCCACAGCCCTAGGGGACAAGAGCAGCCCCACAGCATCACTCTGGTCCTTTCCAGGCACACTTTCCTTTTGGAAATGCTTTTGGAATTATGTTCTTCTAAACTCAAAAGTCAGGACCCAAATATGACGAATACATTTTTTGATGTACCGGTGGGGGGAAAAAAAAAAAAAAAAGGAAATATTGAGTTGGCAAACCACCTGAATTCCTTGAATTCTGAGCCCTGAACAGAGGCCCTAAGTAAACACCTCACCTGGTGCACCTTCATACCTGAGGTGCCTCTGTGCCAGGGATGGGCACAGCCTTTTCCTTCCAGCTGACATTCTGCTATTGTTTTGTGTAAGAGACCAAGTTCGGAAAAAACACAGTGACGGAGGTGACATGCTCCCAGGACCTGGTCCCAGGTCTCAACATGGGGCCTCCAGTGGCTTGTCCCAGCCAGGGCTGGGAACTGAACTATCAGCAAGGGCAGAACACAGAACTGACTGGCAGAACGCTGCTGCAGCCCCAGCCAGCAGCACAGAGGGGCCAGGCCACCTCCTGCCCAGGGCTCGTGTCCACACCACCTCTCTGGTTGCTGAAGGTCACAGAATCACAGAATTGCAGGGGTTGGAAGGGACCTCGAGAGATCATCGAGTCCAACCCCCCTGCCAGAGCAGGCTCCCTACAGCAGGTTGCACAGGGAGGCATCCAGGCAGGTCTTGAATATCTCCAGGGAAGGTCCCAGCACCTTGCACAGTGTGAGAGCTAAAGGGAGCAGGAACAAAACCAGACCATGCAGTTTCAAAGCACAAAGGGAGGAGGTTTCTGGGCCAAACTGCCCTTCCTTTTCTGGGCATTCCTTTGGCCCTGACAGCCACATAAACACCTGCAGAAACAGTGCAACCAGGCTGAAGTGTTCACCTTTAAAAAGCAGCAAAGGGCTTCTGTACAAATATTGAATTCTGTGAACAGATTTCTCTTTTATTAACTGCTTCAAGAAGCCATTTTACACCAAGTGTGCTGCATTGACTCAGCACATCATCTGTCACACTGGACAACGGCAGGGCCGGCACTGACTTCTCCCAGCTGCTCACTGCAACGACAGAGCTTGGCCCATTCGGTGCTGCCCCTGCCTTTACTGCACAAGCACAAACAAGCAGAGATGTGCATAAAAATGCAATTTGTTGGTGTTTTTTTTCTTTCAATATAAGAATACATTTTGAAAGGACACAAACATAAGGCACAGCAGGGTTGTATTATTGAGCTTACTGTGAAATAACCAACACAAATAGTCAGGAACGCCCATTTTCAGAACTTCAGCAATTACATCTAGTACAGATAATTATCATGCAAACAACATTTGTGTCTGAGTACTAAGCAGATCTTGATGCAAACACTTCAGAATCTGCTCTGAAAATCGGGGCACGTGCACAGTGTTAGCTGGGAGAAGTGTCCCCATGCCACGTGTGCCTGGGAGCTCTGCTCAGGGGCCGACCTGGGTGGGGGGCCCAGGGCAGCAGCCGCGTGTCACTGCGCGGGGCGGCTCTGGGACGGGCCTGCCAGGCTCACGACTGGGGAACTGGGCTCACAATGAAACAGATTTCTGAAAACACAACTCCTAAAGCCTCTGAAAGGGTTCAGAGAGAACAACAGAGCAGCAATGGAAGAAGTAAGAAAACAAATGAGGAGTACAACACCTATGCACAGATGCCTGTAGAAACGCTGCAGCTATTATCACCACATTTCTGGCACAACAGCAGTATCTCTAACACAGGATTTCAGGATTTCAAGTATGAGTACAAGAATGTTGTCAGTGCCTCGTGCGAACCCACAAGGCGCAGACAGGTGGCACTTCCCTCCAGAAGGGGAGCAGGACCCAGCTGCAGCGTGCCTGCGAGCCCTCCTGCCCGGGGTAAAGCACTGTGCTGGGGAAAGGTCGCTGCAACTCACGTGTAAGCTTAACAACTGGCTTTCAATGCTAAGAACGTATGAATTTTTTCTTTAATGCCACCATTTTCTTTATGATTACACAATGGATATGAGAGTGACTCTGGTTGCTACAGGTGTGAACTAGAAGTAGTCCATGATTAGGGAACTGATGTGGAGCAATATGAGAAGAAAAGAATCAGCCTCGGGTCTGCCTTTTAGGTGACCGTGGATTTATCACTAACACAGAAGGGTCCCCTTCAACATACAGTCATCAGAAGTTAACAGGTCATAAAGAATGGAACTCTGTAAGGAAAATGATTCCCAAAATACCAACAGTTCATTAAAAAGCCCAGAACTATTTCACTTGCAGTGACATTAAAGTAAATAATTCCATGCATTAGGCAGTATCATTTCAATAGGCTGGGAGGGAAGGATTATTTTAACAAACTAATAAAGTGATACAGATGATACAATTAGGTCAATAAAACCAGAAAGATGGAGTTTCATTACCCTGTCCAATACTGCATACTGTGCAACCAAGTGTGTTAATTGAAAACTTTCAGCTATATGATTCCAGGATGTTAAAAACAACATAATAACACGTACTTGGATGCTACTAATGGCACTGTAAATAGACATAAATTTTAGCAATCAAGGCCACTGGAGTACAGTGGTCATTAAACACATAATAAAAACAACTCAACAGAGTGGGTGCAGAAAGCAAATGAGATGCTGGATGCTTTGCAGGAGCTGCTTATGCTGACACCTCGCAGAGGTTTAGCACACAAACTTAGACACAAGCTTGCAGCACTGAGTTCAGAAATCACAGTGCTCTTCCTCTGCAGTTCCTGTTACAGAGGAGTCTCATCTCTGTAAGGCTTTTCTCTCATTCCTAAACTTAGCCTCTGCACTACCTCACAAATGCTGCGACTTCACAAACTCTGCTGCACCATCTTTTCTCTCTCACATACTCTCTGAAGGACAAAGAGCCACCCATTCACACTCACTCCAAATTCTAAAGACCCGTTTATCAAAGACAAGTTCTAATAGGGCAGACCTCAAAGAATGTGTGTTAGCTATGGAAGGAAGAACAGTTTTATTGTATAAAATTTTAATTGGTTTAGATACTCTCTTCTTTAAAATGTAAGGGTCTGATATGAGAGCTAGTAAATCCAAATGCTAGATCATACCTGCACAGAGATAAAAGCTAAGACATCTTCCTCAAACATGAAGAAACTCAGTTATCCTCTGATTCAAAGAAATGCATTACTTATGGAGTGATTTCAACTACATTGTATTAAACTATATTGCCATAGAGTCCTGTTGCCTAAATATAATTTCTAGTTCTTGAAAATTTTCACTATGAAAAAGAGATCCATGTTACCAGCACAATTATCCACCTGGCACTCCCTGCTCCTGCACTCATTTCCTACCAGATTTGCGAGGCATCAGGGATGCTACTCAGAACTAAATACACGAAAGCTTTGCTTCACCATACAGAACACACTGGTAATAGAAAATGAGAAAAAAACTAACACAAAGCCTTGCAAAGGAAAACCAGGACACTCTCATTTACTATAATATTTTATAAACTTTTGAACTCTCAGTTCAGCTGACACTGACTTTCCCAGCTTATTCAAAGCCTATCACAAAAACGTTATAAAGGAAATGAAAAGCAACCACCTTGCTGGTGCCCGGATGGAGAGGTGTGCGATCCTGCACTGAGAGAAGCTTTCAAACTCACCTGTAACACAAGCACCAGAGTGCTTAAGGTATCGAGTTAGAGGGTGCAAATATCACATCCCTCCCACGAAGAGGTTAACAAGGCTGTTTTCTCAAAATTCTACATATATTTGGGTATTCAGAACAGATTTTTTAACACTTGGAACTGTGCACTGGCAGTGACTGGACAGACGTGGCTATGACCAACAATCCATTAGCAGACAGTCAAAAAGCTCCACAGAGCACCTGCACAATGTTCTTATTGCAAGAGGCATTTCACAGAGGGCACGCAGGCCTGGAAACACCAAAACGCACTATGCAGAGTTGCACAGAGGCTTTGCAAACAGAGAAGCAAAATCACTTCAAACAGGTTCTCTGCAATCCCAGGCAAAGCATTAGAGGTTTTAACAACGTGCGTACACAAAACGTTCCACAAGAAGTTCCAACTCACACAACAGATGACAGCGATCGCCCACCCAAACAACGCTCCTCTGACCAGCTGCAGCTCCCAGAAAGGGATGTGCTCCCTTCTGCTGAAGGCCTTTACATGAGCCCAGAGCAACCCCACCCCACGCCCACCCCTTCCCATCCCTGGAGAGCACACGTGCAAACAATTTGCCTGTGCTCCCCAGGCAGCCACAGCCTCCCTCCAGGTGCTCAACCACAAGTTCAGGCCCTCATCAACAGTTTCCCTACACTCCACCCCCCCACGGCCTGAATGGTGATTGCCCACTTGGAGACAGGCTGACACACTCCCACTTGTAACATTCATCATTACAAACACTCCATAATTACAATAGCACGCTCCCATCCACAAAGGTACTGCAGAAGAGAAAGGTCCATACGTGAGGTTGATCTCGTTGCTGGTCCCAGTTGGTTCGGTGCATGCTTCCCAAAGGTGCATTCCACTTACAGAGTCCATCTCTTTTTAGAAAGTTCATGGCAAGTTGTCATTGAAGAGCTGGATTTTGCTCTCCTGTGCTCCCCAGGCCAGCCACACCTCTCACTCCAGATTCTCAATCACACGTTCAGGTCACAATCAACAGTTTCCCAACAGCACCAACAGCAACCTCCCACCTAAACAATGCTCCTCTGACCAGCTGCAGCTCCCAGAAAGGGATGAGCACCCTTCTGCTGCAGGCCTTTACATGAGCCCAGAGCAACCCCACCCCACGCCCACCCCCTCCCCCCCCTCGAGAGCACACGTGCAAACAATTTGCCTGTGCTCCCCAGGCAGCCACAGCCTCCCTCCAGGTGCTCAACCACAAGTTCAGGCCCTCATCAACAGTTTCCCTACACTCTGCCTCTCCACGGCCTGAATGGAGATTGAGCCCACTTGGAGACAGGCTGATACACTCCCACTTGCAACATTCATCACTATAAATACACAATAATTACAACAGCACGCTCCTATCCACAAAGGTACAGCATAAAAAACCCGCGTTCCCGGCCGCAAAGGTACTGCGTCAGAGAAAGGTCCGTAGATGGGGCTGGTCTTGCTGCTGGTCTCAGTGGGTTCAGTGGATGCTTTTCAAAGGTACATTCCACTTAGAAAGTCCATGTCTGTTTAAAAGTTCATAACAAGGTGTCATCAAAGAGCTGGATTTTGCAGCGACTCTTCAATAACATTTAGGAATGCTAAAATTCATTGTCCATAATCAGTTCACTTGATACTATTCTTATAGGTTGTTTCATGGGCCGCAGACCTCAGGAGGAATAAGATAGGTGTTTAACTAGTACCAGAACAGGCAAATCTGCCCTCCACAGTAAGATACAGGCAACATTATGATCTTGAGTTAGAATTTCTGCCTAGACAGGGCAATGTCCAGGCCATCTATACCACAACCTTTGCCCTGATCCTGAACGTTGTATAACTATGTCAGGTATCAAAGGAGTTGCTTTCATTTGCCAAAGTGATATAATTAATGTACCTTTTACAATGAAAATTTGAGTTTGAACTATAATTTCCATAGGCCATGCACCAATTACCTGGAGGGTTACTGATCCTCCTTCTTCCAACAACCTACCCCAAGGTGCAAGTAGGCCACACTACCTCAGGCCTACCTGCACCTCCCAAGGCCACTTTATCTTGTGGGTGCCTGGCTCAAGGTCCACAGGGGCAGGGAGATGCAGGTTATTCATAGCCTCAATTTGGGGTTTTAAGTTTTGATCATTACCTTTAATTCAAATCCGGAGTGGGGAAGCCCAAGCAGTCTGTAATACACATAACGCACTGGGTCTGCCATCCCTCGGTCTTTCATTCAAGTCTCTCAGCGTTTCATGCAGTCATTTCATTCACCCCCTCAGAGACTGTGAGCCAGTCTTCAGACCAGCCTTTAGGATTCCATTGTATTGTTCTGTTAGGCGTGGTCCCATTGGATTGTACGGTAGGTGGAATTGCCACTCGATGTTGGTTTTTTTGGCCCATTTTTGCACAGTTGCACCTGTAAAGCGTGTCCCCCCTGGTCACTCTCAATGACCTGGGGGGTTCCACATGCCACCATCAATTTAGTCAGTCCCTTTACGGCATGTGCTTGGTTTGCACGTGGTACTGGATAGGCCTGCATCAATCCACTTGCCATATCAACACATGTCAAGGCATACCTTGCCACCTCAGACCAAGGCAAGGGACCCATGCAGTCGATCTGCCAGCTTTGCAAGAGATTACGTCCCCTTACAAGGTGGGCTGTGGTCTCCGGCAGGGGCTGCAGTCGCACTGTTGCACAAGCTTTGGATTCTTGACAAGCCTGTATGACACCCGACATGCGGATGGGCAGACTTCAAGTCGTTACGGCTGCCCACGTTTCTTTTGTCCTGCATGCCGCAACTTCTTGTGCAGCCAATGTGCTCTGTTTTTTTGGCTGGTCAACCTTCTAGCCACTGAATCCAAGCTAGTGTGTCAGCCTTGCCATTATCAGGCGACTGCACGGGCTGGTGTCCGGATTTGTGGTATGCTCTTATTTTCCTCCACGTAATCACGTTCCATGTATCTATTCACACATCACAACCCCAGATGGGCTGTGCATGGATGGTTCAGTCTTGTACAGCCACTGTGCAACCTGTAATGTGAGATCACAATATACTGCCCAGCTAGCAGTGCAAATGTTCAATACTGTCACCTAGTTCTTACGTTTTGACCATCCACATCACTCGGAATTCAGCCCACCGGCTACTCCATCCATCCCCTTCTTTGAATTAAGACTGTCTCAGTTGAGGGATGGTATGCATTGCATGCCATTTACTTGCATTTCCTCTGCTTGACCCATCTGTTTACCACACGTCTTCCCGGACAGGATATTTTCTCTTCTTGAACTGGACTTTCTTTAGGTGGCGAAACTACAATCTCTTCAGGTGCTTCGTTGTGGTAAATCAGTAGGCATACAATCTTCTGTAGTACTTCTTCTAATGGAGAGGAGGATAAGCAGCTACATTGACTCAAGGAGGCAACCCACTGTGCAACTGTTTGTACTTGGGCGACCCCAGTCCTAGAGATATTGGTCAGATCTCTGACCACCCCTGGGTAGGCAGGGCAGCCTTTACTACCACTTCTGCTGTTTGGGTGATAGGTTCCACCGCTTGTAACACGGCATATGTAGCCAATAACTGCTTTTCAATTATACTGTATCTTTCCTCTGCTCCATGCCATACCTGTGACCAAAAACCAGCTGGGGTTTGGATAGACCCTTGGCATTGCCACAGCCCCCAAACAAATCCTTCTGGAGTTACACATACGTCTGATTCAGCAGGAAGAGTAGGGTCAAAATGCCAAGGGCCTGTGCCTGCTTTACAGCTACCTTTGCTTGCTGGAAGGCACTTTGTTCCAACTGACCCCAAGCCCACAACTGGCCATTCTTGGTTAATTGGTACAACAGCCTCAAAATTTGCGCAAGATGTGATATCAAGGTCCTCCAATATGCTAATACAACCAGGAATTCCTGTAATTGCTTTACTGTGGTTGGTACCAGGAAAACTTGTATTTTGCCAGTAATTGCATTGGGTAAAACTTTTGTTTTGCCCGATCAAATTACTCCAAAAATTTTACCAATAGTCTGGGCCCTTGAACTTTCTGGGGATTAATAAACCCATCTTTTTACTGTAAGCATAAAGATATAGATTTTACCATGGTCTCTCGAGAAGGTAGAGACAGACATCAACATCAGGTCATCAATATAACACTATCATTTTAAATTATCTGGTTTTGTTCGTTTTGCTAGGTCTTGTGCTATTAAATTATAGCAATACGTGGGACTGTGCAGGTACCCCTGCGGTACACAGGTACCTGCCTTCAGGCACACCTACCTCTGTAGGTGCCTGAAAGGCCCACTGCCTAGCCTCCCATGTAGAAGTGAGCTGGTCCTGTGATTCTTCAGTGATGGGAACGCTGAAGAATGCGTTGATCAGATCTAGGACACAATGCTGGGCTTCTATCTCTCTGCTCAGTGTGTCCAATAGGGTAGTAACATTGGGAACATGGGTTGGTGGGGTTACCTTATTTAATTCTCTGTAATTCACAGTCATTCACCACATTCCATCTGGTTTCCCGACTGGCTGCATAGGAGAGTTATATGGGCTATGTGTTGGCTGGACGACTCCTACTTTCTCTAATTCCCATATAGTTTGAGTAATTTCTTCTTGTCCCCCTGGGAGTCAATACTGTTTCATATTAGTGATCTGGTGTGGCTGGGGCATGGCTCACGTTTCGCAAACCCTTGCAAAACAGACTGCACCGCCTGGACACTACTGCTTTAATCCACAATTGGAACTCTCCAGTATTTGGAGAGTCAACCCCCACAATTTATCTATACCCAAAATATATTCCTGAATTGGAGCTACAGATACTTCATACTCCCAGGGGGGCAGACAACCAACACCTAATTTCAACCATGTCTCAGTTACTAGAATCATTTTTCCTCCAAACCCTCCTATGACCATGCACATGCCCAGAAACCACAATGGACTGCCATAAATAACAGACGTTATAGCTCCGCGTCTACCAGAGCCATGACCTGCTGTATATTTTTTTGGGACCAGCAAATTGTCAAATCAACATATGGTCATATAGTCTCCAGCTCCCCAAGGAGGCCCTAGCTCTCAGAGGACCCTGGCCCTCCTTTCATGCCATTAAAGTATCTCAGCACAGGTCTTGTTTTCTGAGGAGACCTCTATAGCCCCAAGCTGAGCAGTTTGCAGTAGTTTCCTTTGGGCTGCTGGTCCCAACACATCCCGTATATTCATCAGCCACATAGGGACTTGCTCTACCCAATACACTCTAGTTAAACTGTTTCTGGTGTGGGCCTAAAGCATTTGTCATTATCAAGTTGTCTCCACAGGTTAAGGAGTACATGATTAGGTTGTCTATCAATTTTTTGTTGTTGTACACTCATGTCACTCTCATTTTGCCGTGTACTTTACGAATGGTGATCAGCCACTGCAATAACGAGTGGGTTTCATCATCATATTGAACAGCCAAGTACAGTCTTTGCTGCACAGCTAGGTGATAGAAGTGATAGATGCTAGATTGGAAAGTTCAAGTCCATTAAGAATTAATCCTTCCACTCCCACATTCTACGGTCTTAACAACCAGGCTGGGACACTTGCTTTTGGTTTTTGTTTAAATCTTTGTACTATGTCCATGAATTCAGCCACTGTACACAGACAAGCCATGGTATGCATACTCATTTTGGCCAGTCGACATTCTTCAGGCAGTACAGCTATCAGCTTTCCTTGGAGACCATGGTACTTTTTCTGGGATCCTGTCAATTCTCTTGTGGATAAAAAAGCAAAATCACTTCAAACAGGTTCTCTGCAATCCCAGACAAAGCATTAGAGGTTTTAACAACGCGCGTACACAAAACGTTCCACAAGAAGTTCCAACTCACACAACAGATGACAGCGATCGCCCACCCAAACAATGCTCCTCTGACCAGCTGCAGCTCCCAGAAAGGGATGTGCTCCCTTCTGCTGAAGGCCTTTACATGAGCCCAGAGCAACCCCACCCCACGCCCACCCCTTCCCATCCCTGGAGAGCACACGTGCAAACAATTTGCCTGTGCTCCCCAGGCAGCCACAGCCTCCCTCCAGGTGCTCAACCACAAGTTCAGGCCCTCATCAACAGTTTCCCTACACTCCACCCCCCCACGGCCTGAATGGTGATTGCCCACTTGGAGACAGGCTGACACACTCCCACTTGTAACATTCATCATTACAAACACTCCATAATTACAATAGCACGCTCCCATCCACAAAGGTACTGCAGAAGAGAAAGGTCCATACGTGAGGTTGATCTCGTTGCTGGTCCCAGTTGGTTCGGTGCATGCTTCCCAAAGGTGCATTCCACTTACAGAGTCCATGTCTGTTTAGAAAGCTCATGGCAAGTTGTCATTGAAGAGCTGGATTTTGCTCCCCTGTGCTCCCCAGGCCAGCCACACCTCTCACTCCAGATTCTCAATCACAAGGTTCAGGTCACAATCAACAGTTTCCCAACAGCAGCATAACCTCCCACCCAAACAAGGCTCCTCTGACCAGCTGCTGCTCTCAGAAAGGGATGAGCACCCTTTGCTGCAGGCCTTTACGTGAGCCCAGAGCAATCCCACCCCAGACCCACCCCTTCCCATCCCTGGAGAGCACACGTGCAAACAATTTGCCTGTGCTCCCCAGGCAGCCACAGCCTTCCTCCAGGTGCTCAACCACAACCTGAGCACGTCACACCAGTGACACCACGTTTTCTACAACAGGGAGAGCGCGCAGCCAAGGAGCACAGACACCAGGTCCCCAGGCCAGGTCTGACTGCCAGCTGGAAATGGCCCTGCAATGCTCCTCTCAGGGGAGGGACTCCTGTGGCCAACACCTTGAGGGAGAGCCAGTGCACCAAGCCCTTTCGCACACTCGTATTTAACAAGCTGCCAAGATGGCTTAAAAATAGTACAGGAATTGAAGGAAAAACAAATTTCTGATTTGCTTTTTTTCTTTTCCCCACTGCAATTTTATCAGAAATTGGCCAGCTCACTTAAGCTCTGCCAGTTGCCAGAAAGCGGCAGGATTTTGTTCTACCTTCTCCTTCTTTGCCAGTGTTGCCAAACAGCCCCGCAATGGGGGCATCACTCCAGCTGCCAGCACCAAGCTGGAGCCAGGGCCCCTGCACCCCGCTCCTGGCTGCCCCTGGCCTGGCCACCTGTGCCCCACAGGCCACACACTTCCCTTCCACCTGCATAACCACAGTCTCAGTCACTGCCCAGGCTCTTGTGAAGAAAATTGATACTTGTATAAAATGTTTCGAACAAGAAATACTGTAATGGGAGTGTTATTTTGTGAAGCTGCAGCTTTCCTTTTTAGTTACAAGTGTGAAATAAAAGATAAGAAAGCATCTGCCCATGGCAGGAGGCTGAAACTAGATGATCTTTAAGGTTCCTTCCAACCTAAGCTGTTCTATGATTCTATTCTGTGATTTGCAACGTTGAAGTTGGAGCTGAGATAACTTCAGACTGGCTCTGACCTTTGCATTGCTTACACGACTAAGATCCGGCTCCAGCCAAAGCAAGGACTGTTGTGTCTGTCTGAAACGAAACCAAGGGAGGTAAATATCACGCTTTAACTAGCATTGGCAAAGAAAGGATAAGAGTGATCAGGAAACCCCATACAACACAAGTAAACTATTTTCTTTTTATTCTCTAGTGTCCTTCATTCAGTCCTTCATTCCCTTGCTATAACCTTAAAATTCAGACATAACAATAACAGTTTTGAGAAGGATTTAAAATTACTGGAAAAAGAGAGACCATTAGGAAAATGTCACAGCCTTGGTGAAAAGATTCAGGGCTGGCTGAAAGCACCCAAGGGCTTTTTAGAAGATAAACCTCCATATTTGGAATTCAGCACCTTGGAAAATACAGAAATCAGTTTTTCTTTAACTCAATGATGAATTAAAATCATTGGAACACACAAGGAAACAACAACCAAATTAGGATCAAGACGTTGCTCAAACACTTGTGGCCCCAGAGAGCTACAGAAATCTAGGAAACCTGCCTTTTCTCACCACCCTGCAGTGTCCAATGCCATTCAAGAGCACCTCATTTCCCCTAAAAGCAATGGGAGGAGCACATTAATTACAGCAGAGCTTTCGAGAATTTTCAATCTTCCTAATTCATCTTACAGGAAAATAAATTTCAGAAGCTTTATTATTGACATGCAGCATTTTAGGTTAACTAGAAAAGCCAATAAATCAACCTGATAGACTGAAAAAATCTATCCTAAGGTGTTTTGATACCAGCACATCTTTTTAGTTGGAGAGAAACAGACAGCGCTTCTCTAGTTAAGATGAATACATGATAGTGCAGAGGGTAAGCTTAAAGACACATCTAGAAAAAAAAAGTTTATATTTTGATATAACAAAACATTCAGGATTTGACTGGGACAGGCTGAATATGTGGAATTTTGAGAAGGAAAATCCTCTTAATCCTAGAACAAAGGTGTCTTCCTTGTTCCATAAGGAACGATACACATCCATCCAGATTCAGTCCCCCAACACAATGTCCATCCACAGCACCCACAAACTCCTGGGATGCTCTTTGTGCCCAAAGAGTTAGGCACTGACAGCTGCTGTATTTGGGCTCCTGACAGAATGGTTATCCCAATATTGAAGAGGAAGGTCTGAAGGAAAAAGCTTATGCATAAATTGCATAAATATCTCGTGTGTTCCACAGATCAGCTCCGAGCAAACCTCTTCTCCCCTGATTATTCTGAGATACAGCCAGGGGAAATGCCAGGCTGATCTTTACACATTTCCTTCTCTCAAGGAGGTGTTCACACAGAGGAAGGAGGTGAGGGCCTCGGACATGGCACTGGAGCCGGTGTGGAGGGCGGCACTCAGCCAGGCACCAGTGCAGGGCAGCAGCCCTGGAGGAATCATGCAAAAAACAGCCAGAGACCGTTATCTCCAAAGCTACTTAATTAGAACACAAAATCCTAAGCAAGAACAACATAGCTCTTCAAATACACAACACCAATCTTCTGATTTGAAAACAAATCCTGCCTCCCACACCACTCGCTGTGTCCTTGTGAAATCGTCCTTCCTCCAGCCTGGCTCTGCAGCACACCTGCTGCGGCTCCGCAGGCTGCTGCTGCTCCTGCAGTCCCTGCAGCCTCTGGCAGGGAGCTGCCTTCTGTCCTGCCACTGCCACCTGCGGCCCCGCTCACCGCCTGCTGCCGGGCCTGCTCCTGGCACTCGCCCTACACCGCTCCCTGCGTGCCGCTCCAGCCCAGCCCGAAGCCGACAGACAGACCAGTCACAGCATCCAGAGTGCTCACCCTTGGAAAATTCTGAATGGAGGAACGAGAGAAGGACAAGAGGCAGCAGGCACAAGCTGAACCAGGAGAGGTTTCATGCTGGTACAAGGCAGAAAAGTTTTACAGTGAGAACAGTCAATCACTGAACAACCTCCCCACGGTTGCGGTGCAGCTCTCATCACTAGCAGCTTTTAAGATGCAGCTGGATGGGGTGCTGGATAACCTCATGAAGTGAACATACTTGCTAGGAAAAAAGTAAGCTGCTGCTCTTTGAATTTTGTCCTAGGAGCCAGCAGAAATCCAATGCCGCTGCGCCTTTTACTTGTCATCTTCACTGGAAGGTTTTATTAGCTCAATTAGCAGAACTATCCATACTGAAATCTCTCTGTCGTTACTTTACAGCTCCTGAACATAAAATTCAGTAGGCAGAAAGAGCTTGAGATTAAATTTATGGCAAGCTTGGGAATCTTCCAGTCTTTACTTTTAACTTTATAGGATATGCTGAACAGTACGTAAAGATTCTTATTCCATGTGAACAGCTTGAAGTAGAAGGCTTACACAGACCTTGCCTGCACACCGGGGTAGCTGTGGGTCAGTTCACTCAGCTCACCTTCAGATGAAGTGTCCATTCTCAGTCTGCTGTCCAGCATCACCTTTTGTCCATCTCTGAACTGTCCTCAAGACACCTCTCCTTCTCTACCCAGAAAGCGACTTTGGCAAGCGTTGGTGCAAGAAGGGCAGATGCTCGGGCACAGGAAGCAGCACGACGAGCGCTCAGCAGCTGGGTGTCTCAGCACATGGGAGCAGGGACAGCCCAATGGAAACAGCCAGCGCTCCAGGACCTGCTCACACACTGTTCCAGCCTTGCTGCAACAAAGTAATCTCACAGACTAAGGCAGCCTTTCAGTGTTTCTATCACTACTATTCTATTAACACACACTACCTTTTATTCTGCCTGAAATAATATTGACTTACACCTTTCCTTAAGGGCAGTGTTAAGATGCAAGCGAACTATTCTCTCTGCAGTACCTGAAATGGAGCAAACTTTTCCTGCCAAGCCTCCAACTCCACCTTCCCAAGAAAGATGCGCGTTCCGCTGCGTCCAACCAGCGGGGCTGGGAGGGAACCCTGCCTGCCCACAGCTCCGGGCTCAGGCAGCAGCAGACTCCAGCGGCTGCGGCACAGCCAGGACATGCAGCACGTGGCAGCAGTGAGGACCACGAGTCTGAAGTTTTCCAAGTGCTTTGAAGCTGCAGGAACTGAGCACCAGTGACCTTCCTTACACTCGCCTGCAAGGCCAATGGCAGTCAGAGAACTGTCAGGTAGGGAACAGCAGTTTCTTCTCAGTCCTTCCTTCCAAATCCTCCATTTTATACCCACTTATTCTGCTCCCCAGAAGCCTCCAGAGGTTGAGGGACGAGTGCTAACAACTCCTGGCTCAGTGCATCCCCACAGCCACCACTCCTGGAGGCACCACGCTTCGAGAATGTGCTTCAGGAGAACCCCAAGCACAGCTAGGAGGGTTGTTCAAAGTATCCCAAAGTGCCAAAATATTAATGAGAGAGTCAGAAGAGAGAAATTGAGTCCAATTGGTCCTTGCTAAATACACACAACACTTTCGCAGAAAGCAATGCAAGCAGAGGGGAAGCACTTAGCAGCCAAGCATCTATTCTCAGCAGTTGTTACCGCTACAGATCAGCGCTCACCAGCAGGACCTGTGAAGCTGCAGATTCACAGCATGAACAAATGCTAATTTTCAACAACAAGGCCTACATGCAATAGGCATTCGTTTTATTTCTCTATTTAAGAAATTATGGTAAAAAAGTACAGTCAAAAACACCTCTATTTATCCACGGTCTACAAATTCTGCATTGGAGGACTGACCCATCACTGGTGATTCTGTAAAGTGTGAATCACTTCCCACACCTTAAATCAGCAAATTACTGTATCATTCCTCGTGTTTGTCATTCTGAGCACTTCACCTCAGACAGGAGAGAAAGTATTTCTTTCTTTGACAGTGGCTGATAATGAATATACTCTTTACTAAAAGCATTTTGGAAGGGTCAGTATGTCACCTGTTATAGTGGAATTCTCAAACAGCTTTTCTGCACATGGCAAATAGAGAACGTGCTCGTGCTACTATTGAACCATATGCACTCCTGCAAATGATTGTGGTTCCTCTACTTACAGCGTGAACGAGACAACAGCAAAGCCATCAGGTCAGTGCTCAGCACGGGCCAACAGAAGCGGTATCACAACAATACAGATATCGTTAACATGATGCAGCACGAGAAGACACCGTGTTTCCCTGCGTCTCCCATTGCCACCTGCTGCACCGTAACAGAACACAGAGACGGTCAATGTCTTTGTTTTGCTAAAAAGGTCGATCCAGGATTTGTACTGCATTATCCAAGCTGTGTTATGTCTGCTGTAAGTTGGTGCACAGGGACAGAAAGAGTTCGGGGTTTGCTGTGAAGTTGCCAGGAGAAAAGGGACGCCATGGTTTCAGAAGACTAACTGAATTTTAAGCCTCTATCCCACTTCAGTAACTTTCCCACGGGCCCACTCCCCAGCCACCCCAGCTCAGGTCCCAGCTATTTCAGCCGTCGGTCCCGCTGAGGTGTCAGGTTGGGAGCACAGGGGCAAGGAGGGGTGCAGGCTCGCCTCCAGCATCCAGCTACCCAGCTGTGACCTCGGGCAGGAGCAGCAGAGCCCTGCAGTACTTGGCCTCAACATTCCTGTCAGGACCCTTGGGCAGGCTCAGCCAGGCCAGGAGCACACGTGAGGGTCCTATGGGCACCAACCCCCAGATTCAAGCCAGCGAGTCTTTAAAGAAACAGAACTGCAACAACAGCATCAACCGTCAACTGAATCTCTCTTGCTGTGAATAAAAATCAATGATAATCCTGTCTCTAACTTTTTAGGATGTGTTCTATAGATATATTACAAAGACTCTGAAAGCTAATGGAGCCTGGAATATGAGCTTCATCCTTAAAATGATATGTAACATAATTACGCATAATGTTCTGCTACTGTGTTACAAATTTACCAGAGAAGTTTGACTTCTGTATAATTGCTTATTTGACATTAGTGTCTGTGCAACTGAAATCACGCTGAGCTTTCAGCTTGTCAGATATGTTCAGCTTTCCACCTGTGAAACATCACAACTGGGCTTTCTCAAATTAATCCAAGTTAGATGTCCCTTCTGATCTTGGCTTTGGTACCACTTCCAGCCACACGCAGGGGCTGCACGTACCAGGCCCCGCGCTGCCATCCTGACAGGTCCCTGCACCACAGGCACACCAAGCCCCAACAGAGCAAACGTGCTTCAAGCACCTCCCATGCAGCACAGGGAACCTCACTGAACACAGACAGCACTGACCCAATCCAAAGGTAAAGGGTAAGACAGGAACCAAGGTCCCACCTCTGGGGCACAACTTCACCCTCTGCACATACTCAGTCTGTGTGTCACCGCCCTGAGCACAACCTCCTCTCTTACCAATTTCACCTCCATGGAATGGGTGAGTGCCTGTATTCACACAGCACGAAGAACCTGCAACAGAACAGCGGTGGGTCAAAGCCTGAGGCAAGCTGGAGGAGCAGCTCCTCACCACACAGCCTGCTTTGTGAGTGCAACGTCTCCGCAAAAACAACCTGAAGATGAAACAGACCGGTACCTGCAGCCAGAGACCAGCATGTTCCCAGGATGACTCTGCAAGGCTCTTTTTCCTCCCAGCAACAAGTACTACAGCCAAGAGGCATGGAGCATTAGTGCATGAGCACACCACACCATCAAAATAACCAAGTTGAAGCCTTCTAAACTCTTGTTTCAATGCACTGCTACAATGGTAAGGGCTTTCTAGTTTAAATTAAAAACAAGAACAATATGAATAAAGATGATTTTGACTTCATAAAGATGAATTTAGTTGGATTAAGGGAACAATTTCAGCATAAGCATGTAAACACCAGCCAAGACTCAGCTATATCAGAGCAAAAACAAACCCAGCACCAGAAAATCAGTGGAAACTAGCTTAAAAAAGTGTAAAAGAAGACTGAAAAAGGTGAACACCAACAGCAGTGAAGGTGAACACCAACAGCAGTGAAGGTGAACACCAACAGCAGTGAAGGTGAACACCAACAGCAGTGAAGGTGAACACCCAAGCCACATACCCGGCCTTTTCATGCACATAACTCACTGCACAGAAAACAGATTATCTCCCACCACTAGAATGGCTCAGTGCCCCGAGGAAATGCAAAACAATTACTGTTTCAGAATAAAAAAGACCACAGGACATGAGAAGGAATACTCTTCCAACAACAAAAATTGAGAAGAAGGAGGGAAAGCCTTACTGCATACAAATGAAAATACACAGAATAAGGATGTCGCATCAGCAGTGAGAAAGACAGACCCAGCCCAGCAGAGCCGCGCTGCAGCGGGGCAATACAAAGCCTCCTGGATCCAGGTTCTCACAAGAACAATGCAAGCATTATGCTGAGCTAAAATCCTGCCCACTCGAGCAAACAGCCCCTGCAAAAAGCCAAGGAACAGCTCATTAAGCTGTACCTGCACCTTGCACAGAAGAAATGAGTTTCATAATGCATGGCAACAAAGGAGGGGTTGATCCTGATTTTTCATTGTTATTATAAATGTGGAACTATTTCACAGAAGCCACTGAAACTACTGTACAGAGACAAAAACTCTGCAGATGTAAAATGAAGTTCAGGCTCAGGAGGAAATGCAGACTCCCTATCCGTAATTCTCCTGCAGCAGAAGGCCTTTTGTTATTGGCACAAGGAAGGAAAATACAAACAGCAAATCAATGTTGTCAATTTTTCAGGTTATGATTAACATATAGCAATTTCCACACTTTTTTCCTTCCATCACTCTTCTGGTGTTTATAGCACTTCCAACACTGAAATAACATCATGGAATGAATAATTTAAGGAAGAAATGACACGTGAATGGCACTACAAAGTTTGTTTCTCAAGCAGGAAAGCTGCCATCCCTCAGAAGGCAGCTGAGTCACCTCATGTATAAATAACCCTGTCAAGAGAACAACTGTGACTGCTGCAAAACCCCTCAGCCACGCCAGGAAGGTGCAGAATGCAGGGGGCATTACAGGTGCACTAACCACTCCCTTTCCCCACACCATCTCCAACAGCATCACCTCTGCCAAGCAGCAGAACTGTGCGTGAAGGCAGACCCGAACGCAGTGTTCCCAGCAGCAGACACCAGTTTTTCAGAGAATTCATGACCTGTATCACAATTTGCAAACCCTAGCTGTCCCAGTACTTCACTTGGATGCCCTCGTGGCACCTACGAAAAGGCTGGATGGAGTTATATACAAACCTGGTGAAGAGAAGCAGTGGGAAACACCCCAGCCAGTAGGATTTGTGACTTCAGGATGCAGCACAGCCCTTCCCTGCCCCACCACCAGCAGCATAACCACAGGGAATAGCCAAAGGCAAGGTCCCTCACAGTGCTGGCAACAGAGTAGCACAGCTTTGCTGGAAGCATTGGTGAAAGCACAGAGAAACACTTGCCTGTATCAAATACTGTTTTGAAGGAAGGGCTTCTTTCAAAGTAATAAAGCTACTGCAGAAGTACTGGTTGCATTAAGCTACACATAACTTAAGACCTCAGCATCTCATACAAGAATTCAAGCATCTGTACACACATTTTTTGGTTAAGACATTCCTTGTATCTTGATTCTATTTCTTTTTTTGAAACCAGAAACAACAAGAAACCATTCAGTTCTGTCCCTAGCACTGCGTTCAGCCATACCCTCAAGCAAACAAGGAAATCCATATCACCAATGAGGCATCGTTAGCACAGTACTGCCTCAAGTGCTGGCACGGTGAGGGAACATAGCACGGAAGAAGGCTGCAGTCCTCTCCCAGTTAGAAAGAGCAGTCCCTCCCATTGCCCCATGTGCCTCACAGAATTGAGGTCAGGGCAGTTTCAGAAAGAAAGTCTGTTCTTCTGCATCGCCACTAGCTTTTGGTGGTTATGGCTCTGTTTCCAGTACGCCAAGAGTTAAAACGTATGCTAAAAAGAGAGCCTTCCATGGATACTTTTTAAGTGTCTTCTACTGAATAGCTTAATTCAACTTTCAACAACTGCACAAGTTCTGCAGCCACATCTCACTTCAGCAGACTATTTGCATGTGAAACCAAAGATGCAAAATACTCTATACAACGTCAAAATGTGCAGCATAAGACACTAAGCATCACTTTGCAAACAGTTTGCATTCAGTTCTCATTAGTTTATGTCCTGCCCATTTCTCTCTCAAATACTGCAGCCCTCCAAAGAAATCTTGGAAAGAAAAAAAAAAGGCAAAAAGAAAAAGCAAGCCATGGACTTCTATCAAGTGTAACATGAGGACTCTGCAAGGAGTGCCCCACACCACCCTGAGGGCTTGCAGCAGCCAGCATTCCCTCTGACCTCAGTGAGAAGTCTGCCAGAAATCTGAACCTCACAACAAAGAACAACGTGAAGATACAAAACAAAGATGCAACTTGAGACGCATTATTGCTACATAGAGGTGACTTGCACTACTTTATCTGAGCAAACCAACTAATACCTCCCGGGGCTCTCACTTCTTGTTCTGGAAATCACGATGCAATGGTGGTGCAGAATAGCTAGAAACCTTAAAAGATAACGATTCACTCTTCATCAGTAATGCAACTTCCTTGGTGAACACCTTTACAGGCCTTGATGGTGACTTGAATCCTCAGCTGTATCAAGTTCCTTTAATTAGCAGGAATAAATGTGAAGAAGAATATAATTCATGGCCAAATATTTCCATATTCCTTCCTCTGAGCCAGCCAATGTAAAAACGTGGCAATGATGACCAGCAAATGGGTCACCTCTCTCAACACCAGCCTTCTCTCAAACTGTCTTATTCTTTGTCATCTTCTACTTTTGGAGCACGTAATGCTCAGCTCACCACAAAGTATCTTTCCGAAAATGTGCACTCTTGCCAGAGGAAAATGAAAACAAAACAAAACAAAAAACAAAAACCTCCAGTCTAAAAAATAATCCACACTTCCCTGTGGGAGTGATGTGAAGAGAGATTATATCTCTCCTTATGACTGTAGCATCTACGTTCAGTTATTTTGCACATTTTCATTTTCTTTTGCCTTTTCATTCTCTTTTGACAGAGGCAATAGCTAAGGTCAAGTCATCCATTGACTAATGAAACTGTTCTGCCTCAGAAACAAACAAAAACTTCCTCTGGGCAACAATGCTTATCATTCTTCCTTCACCTCACCTTCACCTTCCTCTATCCTCCCCATCCATACAGCAGAGATTTTCTCCATTTTTCATCCACTTTTACATCCTTGTAATTCAAGGATTGAGATAAAGAATAGAAAACGGGACACTGGGGGAGGGGGAGGGATTTCTTCCCCCCCCCGATTTTGTAAAGAAACTGTAAAGAAAAAAATGGTCTCATATCATCAAAAAATGTCATCACATAACCAAATGAACCTCAACTTCCCTCGGGTACATTACGGGTACGGTGACACGGTGACCATCTGGACGCAGTGAATGGAAGGAGTGAGCTGGCAGGGCTGCGCCCTCAGCAACAGCCACAGGGCACTCCTGCTCCCCCTGCTCCGTCCTTCTGAAGAGCAGGCTGCCTGGGAGCACAGTGCTGTCTTTCACATTTATCTCCCTTTCTCAGAAGCCAGTCTGGTGTCTGTGAATACAAATGAAGGGGTATGATGAAAATAAGTTTGTCTGGCATTGTGAGTCAACTGTGAATGACTAACAATCAATGAATAACCCAGTGGGTGTCTGATTACATGGCATGTTTGTTAGTTTTTTGACGGCTAACCTCTTAAAGCACATTTCCATACCCCCTTGGCTCCTAGGAGAGGATACACTTTGCAAGGTACCGCTGTCTGTCTCAGTACCTGTTTGCATGCTGCCCAAGCAACACAATCAGGGCTCTCCAATCAGCTCTTAATGTGCAGCTGAACACCCGTTTCCTTCCATTATCACACAACAAAGTGTTTGTTTTTATTCTTCTACTCTTTTGGTAGGTAGAAGGCTCATTGATTAGATCCCCTGTAAGTTGTTCACCCTGACAAAAGAACTGTCTTGCTGGGTAAGAGAGGAGGAGGAAACTCTACCTCAGCAGCTGCATTCTCGTTCGCATTCTCTTCCACAAATAAATTCAGCTGGAGACTTTTTTTTTCTCCAAAAGAGATATTTGCTGAAATTTGTTTTGAGAGATGAGCTGAAAGTGAGATCCCTGACAAGCACTTCCACTGCGAATAGCGGTGTCTTCACCTCACACCTGTCAAGACGTGATCCAGCTTCTAAGCTGAAGATCCCCTCTTTGAATTGAGGTAACTGCTTGGAAAAGTGCACATCTCTGCAGCATCTCCTCTCAGCATCTCTTCCAACGAAGCATTCTCAGGCAGCCGGGCCCTCAGAAGCACCTACTGCATTTTGGCTCACCATAAAGTTTCTCATTAACCCAGTAAAAGTAACTAATTTCTGCTTGAGCTTGTAAGATAACTTTGTTCAACTTCTCTCGGAACTAACTTAACTGAATGTATCAATAGGAAAATACAGGTACTTCCTAGGAAAAGTACTTAGTACTTTCTTCAAGGGCTAAAAGAGAAAGTAAAAGCTAATCCAGTTCAGAAAAGCTAAAAGACCCAAGTCCCACCCCACTGGGGTTATGGTACCTGTTCAGCTCTGATGGAAGGGGCCCTGGGTCACCAAGTCCTTTGGAGAGGGTTTTAAAAGGGAGTTCTAATTATGTGCTTGAGCATCATAGCATAACACCTATTTCCAAAAGAAAAAGCAAAGCCAGGGATGACTGAGGAAATGAACAGAGATGCATTGCAGGTGTCATCACAGCAAATTCTCATTTTAACTGAAAGGAATTTTTGTTCACCATTTTGTTAGCCATACCTCCACAGCCTGAATTCTGTAGCGATGCCAATGCAAGGCACAATCTGGCTGTTATAAACACAACCATGTCTTGAGAGAAGGGAAAAGTGTCAAAGTAACATTTAAATAATAAGAGAGAGGAAGGAGTTGAAAGTGGAGGAAAAAAAGCCACTCCATTTTGGTTTTGGTTTACACTAACACTTCCCTTAATCCAACTGCTCCTCAGCCTGCGCAAAAACAACACAGTGTTTTCAAAGCAAAGACGACTCAACGCACCCCTTACACCACCAGAGCACCTCACAGGTGAGTGCCCAGGACAACTCCTCTCGGTGTCCCACCAGTACCCTTCACATCAGACCAGGACAATGGGGCCACCCCAGATACGTCACAGGAAAACAGGACATCAGCGGGGGCTGACGATCAGTATGGAACCAGCGTGAGAGAGGACAGGAACAGTCCCCAGATAAAGGCAATGCTCACTTCTCAGATGCCTCAGTTTCACTGTCTGGCTGAGACAGCTCACAGCTCAGTTTGGAGTCACCTGGAAGGGCAGTTTCCATCCAGCAGGCACCAGGTGCACTGCACATCAGCCTGGCCCTACCAATTTATTTCATGCAGCAATCAAACCTTAATGGGTTTCTGTTTTTACCTGACCAGATCTGAGACAGTGACTGAAAGAAGTAAAACTGCATCCCACCACAGCTCTTCAGAGCCAACGAGGTACTTGGGCACTTTCGCCTTGCAGGTTTTTTTTTNTTTTTTTTAAATAAAAAGGAAGTTGCGATCTACAAAAACTTTTTAATATTTTGCATTTTCCAAATAGGAGCATTCCCATGAATCTATCACAGATTTCAACACCTTCATCTTTTCTTAGCCTCTTGCAATAAGACTTGGTGCCAAAAAAAAATATCTCTTAAAGGAATATCCCATAAAAAACAAGCAAGGGAATTTATTTTGTATTTTAAAATTAGAATTGCATTATTTATGGGATCGTTAATTATATATTTTGGATTTATAACCTAGACTTGAAAAAAAGCACAATATTTGAACGTACATAATTGCTATCACACTGTACAATCTCTCTTTTCTTTATTAAACACAGAACCTGTTTCCTCCCCATATGAATATTTCATTCTGAATATCTGCTCCAGCTACTTGGCAATTTCTTCTATTCCATTTCAATCTTTGCTCTGAAAGAATGAAACTCAGACACGAAAATTTCCCACTGATATAATCTAGTTCTATTCCTCAAGCAAAATAAATTTGAAGAGCAATGTCTGAAAGAGAAACCTCCTGCCTCAAAGACCCCGACCCGTGGGCTCAGGGAACCGCAGGCTGCCCGATGCTTGGCTGCATGCTGCCTGCAGCCCTCACAGACCCACAGTCAGCTCCCTGTGCTACCACACACGGTTTGGGGGTGGGAGATGACACCCCTGTGAAGCCCTGCTCCTTTGTCCTCTTGTGCTCTCTCCCTCAATTTGTAAAACCATCCCATGCAGCTCTGACCAGGTCAAACCACAGCAGTGCAGCCTCAAGTGACCAAAGAGCGGGGTAACTACAGGAAGAGGCGTTTGTGACCAGCTGCTACACCAATGGCACCTGGGAGCAAAGCGTCTGCTATTCTGCTATTACTTGGGTTTTAATTTCTCCAGGTTTAACTACATCACTTAATAGAAAAGCTTTTGCCTTACTGAGACTGAGGAAACAGGATCCTTAGAATCTTCTATGCTTATTTCATTCATAGCAAGGATACTGAAATTCCTGTTTTAGAGACTGAAGCCTCCACTTTGTTATTAAAATGTATGCGCATCATGGCCTGTACAAATCTCTATTAAACTGAGGATTAGGCAGGGGCTGGAACAGATAGTGTATTTTCATTCAATCTCCTTTAAAATAATGATGCATGCAACTTCATGTCATTACTCTTTAATAGTCTTAAGCCTATTTAATAGCACAGTAATATTCCAAAAAGGAAAAGGGAATTATTCCCACATTTAATTTTCATCGCAAAAGTGAATGTGGTTCTTTCCATGGCAGATAAGCAGCTAAAGCTGCTTGGTACCTTAACTGGGATATGACTGCATTAGCTCTGCTACATTACAGCCGAGCTAATGAAACAAAGCAAAATGATTAGCTTCAGACTCCTCGGAGTGTCTGAAAGCAACATCTGCCTTGCTGCTAGGGACCTCTGCAGAGGCAGCAGTGTCACAGATGCCATACCTGAACACACACCGTCTGGCCTCCCTGGCAGAGCCCATTACAGAATCACAGAATCACTGAGGTTGGAAAAGACCTTCAATATCACCAGCTCCAACCACCACCCTGACCTACCAACTCCCAATACCCATGTCCCTTGGTGCCAGGTCCACTCGTCTCCTGAAAACCTCTAGGGATGGAGTTGTCACCACTTCCCTGGGTAGCCTATTCCAAGGCTGGCGCTGGGACAGAGATGTGGCAGAAGCTCACAGGCAGGGACAATCCCTTTGGCACCCAGCAAGCTCCTTCCATGGGCCACAGCACAAAGCCCCACCCGAGCTGCTGCCTACCTGCATCCCCTCTGCCACTCACTGCTTTGAATCTTGGTGCCCCAGCAGTCACCGTCACTGCTTTCTTCCCAGGGGAAAGCACTGGGCATGTCTCACGTACACCTGTAATTAGTCCAAATTACCAATATAGGTACCCAAGCTTATTATTAGAAGATCTCACCTAAAAAAAAAATCACCTTTCTCCATAGGTTCTGCCAGCCTGGCAGTTCAAGCAGCACAGGCTGCACCCATGGAAATGCACAGCAGCCACCTGCCAGCTAAACTGCCTCTGTGGCCATCCTTAACGTGCACGCCTCACATTTCTCTTCCAAGGCAATGCCAACCCCAGAATACTTTATATCTCATCCTAAGGAGAAACTTAGGATCTCTACTGCATGGTCAGAGGCTCTAAGGCAGGAAATTAAGTCTGAATTTACAGATGAACAACAGAAGAGATGTTGGTGCTCATATATACAGAGAGGGAACTACAGGTAAAGACGATGACACAGTGTCCCGCTATTAATCCCAGACATGGTATTACCAATCCCAGTGCCCATCCTTGGTCTAATCTAATTTTATGAAAGCAGAAGCAGGTACATTAACAGATCTGGAGAAGATGTTCATTTGGTGGCAAGTCTTTTGGACACATACACATTAAAGTTTTAAGCTGAGGCAGGACACTCTAAGAACTGAATACAAACACTGGTGCTTTTCTTCTATAATCTGCCCCCTTCTCCACCATTCCCAAGCGTGTCTGTCTCCGAAACACTCCCAACCCTAACCCACCTGCTTCCTAAGCACACCGTTCTCTCCTCAATTTTGCAGGCCTTCTGCGCATTCCAGACAAAGCCAGAGACCAGCTGGATGAGGAATCACCAAGTACATCTCACACAGTTTCAGTCCAATACAACCTGTTTCTTCCAGATTAAAAAAAACCTGAATACAAGCAGCAACTCCAAAATCTCTATAATGTTTCAAACACAGCAGAAAGTTTAGAGACTGACTGGACTTTGCCTTGGTTCAGTGAACTGTAGAGAAGGGTATGGCTGCAGAACAGAACCCAGTCTGAATTTCAAGCATTTTGAAAATTCAGTACCACTCACACTTCAAGAAACTGAACTTTAACTGAGGTTCTCCTGTGGATTTTCACAACCTAACGTCAAACACACCAGCTGTAGAGTGGTGACGGCGGGAAACATTGGCCATGATGGACCGGTAAGCCAGGACTGCACAGACCCTTACTTTTGTCAAAATAAAAAAGCCCTGGAAGAAATCTAAGTCCTGACGTACTCCAGGCCCAATCTAAATGGCAATGCAGGCTTGTACCTGGGTCTGAATAGCCCTACCTTCCAGATGACTTCTGGCTGTCAAGCCAAGCATGTGCTTAAATACTTCACAGGGCTGAGACTTGGCTGGCCTGCAAGTCTGCCAGCACCTCCCACCCAGGACAAGCTGTGTATTCACAGAACATTTACCCTACCAAAGCCTTGTTCTTCCCTCACGTGCACTGACTAACTTCATACACTTGGTGGATACAGCCCTGATATACACCTGAGAACAGGAGGAGATACCTGCCCTCCCTCGCTTTTGTGCTGCAAGCAGAAATAATTTCGCCTTCCCTTCTTAAAATAATAAAAAAATCATAAACCTCTCACTATTTGTCTAACAGAAGCTCCTAGTAGTTAATTTAACTCAAAAAAAAAAAAATCAGATTCAGGTGGAAGCTATGCAGTTAGCAGACAAAGGATATCTAAGCTGAGGTTCAAAACCTCCTTCTGTCAACACAATAATACGATTCTTTTATTCGTTCTCCTGGAGAGCGTTACTGTGTTCATATTTCAGCTTTAATTAGCTTCTCCAGGATTGTTAGTGCTTCCACAAGATCCTTTTCTCTAAGCCATAATTACAGATATGGAATAGATTATCCCAGTGTTTGATGACCTCTTTAGTCAAATTGACTTCAGCTCCACACGTGCAGAAATCCTGGCTGGGGAAGGGAGAGCACTTACACCACGTCCCACAATAGAGGGAAGCGCAGCAGCCCTGCGTCCAACCCCTGTGCTGGCACTGGGTATCGTGTGAGCTCCAGAGAGAAAATTCACATTACCACAGCACCAGCAAAGAACCTGCTTATAAACAGGAAACAGGAGATAATTAATAGACGTTTAAACTCAGCTCTAACAGAGGACTAAAATGTTTCCAAAAAAGAAAAGATACATGGACCAAAAATCTAGGGGTTTTGGCAATGAAATATGAAATATTTTATGTAGAAGATGCAGATTTTCTTT